>VZTG01009281.1:0-100003 GCA_013397845.1 Melanocharis versteri | reverse complement strand
TTCCCTTCCCTCCCCTTCCCTCCTTTTTCATTCTCACTACTGTTCCTATGTGCAGACATGGAAAACTTTAACTGATTATTACCGAGTTGTTCTATATTCACACCTGTGCCAAACAGGGGCTCTTACAGTACTGGTTGGAGCAGCACTGGCCCAGACTGGTGATAGCACTCAGGGGGTGGGAAATGGCTGTTTTTCCCCAGGGGAAAAAAAAAAAAGCGAGTTTCCAGAGAGCCTTGGAAATTCCTCCCAGAGTGGGGTCATCAAGGGCAGAGAGCAGTTCCTGTGTGCTGTGCTATCCTGCCTGGCAGGAGAATGGCTGACAGTGCACTCCCATCCCGTGTCCATCTCATGCCTATCCCAGGTCCCTGGGCTGGCGTGGGGATCTCAGAAGGTTTCAGAAGCTTGGAGGCTGATTGCCCATCAAATCTGTCTGTTCTGTATTGCTCACGCCTCACCCTCAGGTGTGGCAGGGCAGGATTTACAGCTTCACCCCTCAGCCTCGGCTCTGAAGGGGTAGAGAGGGGTCAGCTGGGGATGGAGAGGGAGCAGCAGGGCAGAGGCCTCAGACCAAGGTCTGCCAGCAGCCTCGAGGGGACTTTGACAGCAGCACAGTGACACCAGGACAGCCTCCACAGCCCGGGACTGATGAGCCAAGCACAGGCTCTGTACCTGCCCCACTCACTCCCAGTTTTCACAGGGACCTCCCATGGGGGAGCAGCTTATTCAGGGGCATCAGGCCCTGTCATTAGTCCACCTGCCATGATTCAATAACATGAGTCAATAACATATACTGAACTGTCCAGTTATTCAGGACTAGAAGATACTTTTACACCACAGCTTTCTTTCGGTTTGGCTGCCCTAAACAACCTAAACGTTCTCAGTAAAAACAGCGCTTGACCTAGATATCCTAAATATCTGACCTAAATATCTTAAATATCCAGCCTAAATATCCTCAGTACATGGAACACTCAACCTAAATATTCGACCTAAATATCCTCAGTAGACTGTGCTGCTGAGTTAATGATTATTAGGGTAATGAAAAGCTGACAGCTCATTCCCACTCAGAATTTCTGTTCTTTTTTCCTGTCTTTCAGTGAGTTATTTATCCACAAGCCCTCATCTTTCATTCCATGGCATTTGCAGGCTCACTTTTCAAAGGAGGTCTGTGCCCTGGCAGCTGGGTGTGGGGTGCTGCCAGAGGGGATCCACACACAGTCACCAAACTCTTGGCTGCTAAAATCCAATGCTACCTTTAAAAGCTTTGGCTTGCATTTAGGGCACAAGAAGGGGCCCCTCCAAGTCACCTGCTCAGAAGGAAGTCAGCTCTGCAGAGCTGTGGGGATTGGTGTGCCCTCTGCAGGGAGGGGGCTGAGGGGCAGATCTCCACAGGGAAGAGGATGCAGCAGCCCCTTCTGCATGTGCAAGGCAGGGTCTGGGTCAGGGCTCAGCCCTTGCTGCTGAAATGCCCCTGAGTCAAACAGGGCTCAGCTCCTTCCCATCAACCCAGTTAACCACTTGACATGAACTATGTGTTTTTAATATTTTGTGTCCTATGGGAGACCAGACACTACCTTTCTCTGCAGATAACCCTTTGGAGGAGAGCTGCTTCCCATTTGTGCTTTCTGAACAATTTCTCATGCTCTCCCAGGTGGAACAAACTTGTCCAAGAGGCAGAAAAGGGAGGAAAGGCCATTTCCACACATCTCCTAAATCCGTAACAGAAAACCAGCTTTTTCCAATTCAGCATTTCTGGACAGAGGCAGCCATCCTGCTCCTCTGGGTCCTGCCAGCTGGGTGCTGGGTTCTGGGTGCTGTGCTTGGCTCAGGCTGTCCCTGACACAGGATTCTGCTTTGCCTTTAGGTTCAGCATTGCTGCCTTCACCAAATATGACCCAGTAGCCCCTGCTGTGACGTTCACCATGTTCTCAGGTAAGCTGGAGAACAGCATCTTCTCCACCTGGCTGTGTAGGTTAGAGGTAATGAACAGCCAGAGGGAGCTCATAGGCTGTAGTAAATGTAATAAATAGAATAAATGCAGCCATATATCATAGAATTATTAAATGGATTGGGTCAGAAGGGACCTTAAAGCTCAACTCATTTCACCTCCTACCATGGGCAGGGACACCTTCCACTATCCCAGGCTGCTCCAAGCCCTGTCCAACCTGGCCTTGGACACTTCCAGGGATGGGGCAGCCACAGCTTCTCTGGGCACCCTGTGCCAGGGCCTCACCACCCTCATCATAAAATTTTTTTTACTGATCCTTCACTCTGTATTCTCTCTTTTTAATTCCAGCTGCTGGATCCAGTGCAGACACAGCTCCACTCTCAATGCCAATAATCGCTGGAATCATTGTGGGATTTCTTCTGACACTTGCAGCTGTTTTTGCTTTGGTTTACTGGAAACAGCTCAAAGCAAAGAGGTGAGCATGAGCCATATCTTACCTGCTGAGTGCTGGCTGAGATACCCAACCTTCAGTGCCAAGCCTGGAGGAGAGCAGAGAGAGGGTGTAAAAAGAGACTTAGACAAACTAGAATGTGGGCTAGTGGCAGTTAAGTCACAAAACCCTACAGGTGTGCAATGCAGTGTGCCTGTCAGTGGTGCACAATACCTCATGGCATCCATCCCTGCGCTGCAGGCAAAAGTAACAGCTCCTGTGCTTTGATTCTAGAACCAAGAAGAGCAGCCTGCCCCAGGAAATGGTGACCTACAGCTTGAGGTGAGTGCTGGAGTCTGCCCTCTGTATGGTCCCGCTGCAGCTCGCACTGTCCTTTACCTACTTCCTTTTTCACCCAGGAGAAATCAAACTGTCTCCTCTCCTCAGTTATTTATAAATCAGTCTTTCCCAAGTTCAGTATTTATTGCCCAGCTCCATTCCAAGTGAATGCATTGTCCTCACCTCCTCTGCGAGTCTTCTGCAGCAGGAGAATATCCTCATCCCCCTGAAATCCCTCCCAGTATTTAAACTGTTGTACCCACTTCCCTGGGCACTGAGGTGGGCTGTAAACCATCCCTGTGTGCATCCAGGTACCGCAGGTCCCACGGCTGGGCTGTCTCAGTGGCACTGACTGGCTGGCCCAGTGACTAAGGCAAGTTTTGCTCTGGACTTCATTTCCTGCAGAAACGTCCACCGGCCAGTTCCCCTGCAGAACTTCAAGCAGTACTATGAGATGAAGACAGCAAGTGCTAACCATGCTTTTTTCCAGGAGTTTGAGGTGAGATGAGACTCCTGCTAGAGATGACATTTGATTTCTCCACTCGGTGGCTCATGCTGTTGGGTGTCCAGTACGGAGTGCTCCTCCCCAGGGACAGTCACCCATCTCTAGCAATCCAGCCACCCTGTGAAGCAGCCTTGGAGGCCGAAGGTTGGATGGACCAAGTGATCAGGCAGTTCCTTTGCTCAAAACCTGTTTTGTTCAAGTTCTGGTCAGAACATGCATGGTGTGAGGTGAACTAGCACAGAGCAAAGTGCCCCAGCCCTGACTGGAGGTGCAGATGAGAGGGGTGGCGATGAGAACCACCCTGACAGTGTTAGAAAAGAGCCTGCAGCCAGAGGGAAGGTCGAGGAGCACTCTCAGACCTCCAGGTTCAGGCTCTGAGAATCACCTTGGGCTGCCTTCCCTGGCTCCCACTGCCAACATCTGCAGCCTTTGGACTGTTCTGCTGCAGCATCTTCAAATTCCCATCAGCAATTTCAAACCCTCCTCAGATCACCCTTCTCTGGCTTCTTGAGTGAGGACAGGGGCAGAAGCAGATGCAGCACAAGATATTTCTGTTTGCTCAGCAGAAAATCCTCTGAGCTTAGTGGTGGATTTCTGAGGCTTTTTTTCCCCAGTACTTGTTCTTGGACTTCTCTTTTAAATATGAGCAGTGCTGTTGGAAAAAGCAGCGGGAAAAGCCACCATGGCTCAGAGTGCACAGGCCATATGAGGGAGGAGTGGTGCAGTTCTCTGGGTGAGGGTGATCCTCTTTACCTTCCAGACAGAGCCACTAGCCGTGAGCAGGGAGCTGAGCTGGTCAGGAGCTCTCCAGAGCAATGTTTGTGCTTATCTTTTTCCCTGTCCTACAGGAGCTGAAGGAAGTTGGGAAGGAGCAGCCGAAGGTGGAGGCTGAGCTCCCAGCAAATGTCTCCAAGAACAGATATCCCCATGTGTTGCCCTGTAAGTGCTGTCTCTCCCTTCTCCCCCAGCAGCCGGTGTGGGAGCTCACAGGGCAGTGCTCAAGGACAGGCTCACCTTACATCCCTGCCAGGGTCAGTGCCTGGCTCCCCTCCTGGGAGCAGAACTCTTGAAATGGGCCTCAGTTTCCATTCTCCTGCTGGAGACTCGAGGCTTAATGGTTGAGCCAGGGCTGAGCCACCATCCTCCCCAGCTCCTCCAGCAGGCAGCTGGGTGAGCCCAGCTCAGGATGGGTCCCAGCAGGAGACCAAAGGGGGTCCATGACCTTCACTGATGGGCCTCATGGCCCCAGCTCTGTTTTCCAATCCCCTGCTAGCCCAGCTGGCAGGCAGTGCTCACCTCTCCAGGGAGAAGGTGCCTGGTGCAGCACAGAGCCTCCCTGCTGGAGCTGCTGAGGCTTCTCCCACCGGGTACCCAGGTGGCCATGTCCTGGTGAAGGGCTGCCCTGGGGCTCAGCTGTGTGTGTTCTCTTTCAGATGATCACTCTCGGGTCAAGCTGAGCCAGCTGGGGGAGGATCCACACTCAGACTACATCAATGCCAACTTCATGCCTGTGAGTGCCCACTTGCCTTCCCCACCGAGATATGGCCACAGGGCACCGTCACAGAAACTCTGCCTAGGTTGAGGCAGAGTGTCCCCTTCTGTGGGGGCTGGTGGGCATGAGATGCTGGTGAAGGCATAGCTGGCACAGGCCAGCGAGAACCTGGGGGGAAGGTGGAGATGTGTAGTTGCCCTTCAGCAGGCGTTGGCGGAGTCTGTGAGATGGCAAATGCTGTGATGCAGAGGTGTGAGTGTGGGAAGACTGGCAAGTCTCTCTGCTTTCTTCTCGTGGACTGTCTGTCCTCTTCCATCACCTCCCAGCTTACTGCCCTGTCTCTTTGCCTGCTCTTTTTCCTTCTGGTCTGTGCAGCTGCATTTGAACAAGCCTGGAGCTGTGCCTTCATCCCCCATCCGGGAGGTGTCCCCAGGTAACAGGCAGAGCACACAGCATGCATGTGCCATTGTGTGGATCTGTGGGGCATGTGTGTGTCCGAGGGCAAAGAAATACCCTGAGACCCTGCATGCTCACCCTACCCTCAGCAGTGAGGGGGAAGCACAGGGACGACCCAGATCTGTCTTTCTCTGGTTAGACTGAATGAGGAGCTGCTTGGAGGGAAATGGTGTGGGTCACTTCATTTCAAATATGTAGAGAGCATGTGCTGGGCAGCTCATGCTTCCTGTGAAATCAGCTGCTTCTGAGATCAGCTGCCTGGGAACTGTGCCCATGTGGGCTAGGGGCAACAGGAATTTCTCCTTCTACCACAAAAGCAGACCAGGCACTGACTGGTCCCAGGGCAGGACCCACCTGCCTTGGCAACCTGCTAACTCATCTTGCTCTTGTCTGCCTCTTGCTCAGGGCTACACATCACAGCAAGAGTTCATTGCCACCCAGGGGCCCCTAAAGAAAACCATAGAGGACTTCTGGAGGCTGGTGTGGGAGCAGAACGTCTGCAATATCATCATGCTGACAGTGTGCATGGAGAATGGGCGGGTAGGTCGGTGCCAGCCCCAACCCAGCCCAGGCCTGGTGGTGTGAGCTGAGCCCAGGGCTGGGTCTGTGTCCTCCACAAAACCTCTGCTCTCATATGGCTCCAGGATGAGCACAGTCCACACAGCTTCCCTGACAGACGGTTTGGGGAAAGAGAGGCTGATCTATGCAGCTCAGCCTTAGCTTGGGGCAGGAGCTTAGCTAGGACCATGCCCATCACCCTCAGATATTTCCACAGAATCTGAAATTGCCATGTCCTCTGGCTGAGCCACCTGACACGGACTGTTCTTCCGATCTCCAGGGATGATGAGACCCACACAGGTTCTTTTTTCTGGAGGAGGCTGAGATCCAAATGGAGGGGCTGTGAGGGAGAGCTGTGCAAAGCTCGCAGTGGGAAGGGGAGGCACCCCTTGTCTGCTCCCCGAGACCTGTCCTGGCTCCCCTCACAGCTGCTGCTCTCTAGATCCTTCCTGGGAGCCAGAAGATCACCTGGGCCCTCGCTGGCCTCACTGGGACTCTGTCCTGCTCTAGGTCCTCTGTGATCATTACTGGCCATCAGAATCTACCCCAGTGTCCTATGGGCAGGTGCGGGTCCACCTGCTCATGCAGAGCAGCTCTGAGGAGTGGACCATACGAGAGTTCAAGCTGTGGCACGTGAGTACAGACCCCAGGGGATGTGGGGACCTGTTGGGGTAGGCACTGGCATTTCTCCTCGGTGGTGGAACCTTTCCCTGCCTTTTGTGGGGCTCAGAGAAGATCCAAGCCAGGAGGAGCAGTCTGCCCTTTCAGATGGGTGACACGGGGGTGTCCAGCAGGTGTCATGCTGCTCACCACCCTTGCTCTCTCCTTTCCATGTCCCTGCACTGGGACAGCCTGCAATTTCCAGGGCATGTTCCCTGGCAGTCACAGGCAGATGTCCTCCCTCCCACCTCCACGTGTCCCAGCATGGCAGGGAGCTGTGAGGGAGGATGGAGGAGCAGGAGCCAGCAGGTCGTGCAGATCTGACGTTGGCTGTTCCCTGCAGCTGAGCCAGGTGTCCTCAAGTCCCCACGTGCTGCCAGGGCTGTGGGGTGTGAGCCTGCCTCGGGGGGCTGACCCATCACTAATCCCCTGTGCAGGAGGGTCTGCGGGCAGAGCGGTTTGTGTCCCACCTGCACTACACGGCGTGGCCCGACCACGGCATCCCAGAGTCCACCACTTCCATCCTGACCTTCCGAGAGCTCGTCCGGGAGCACATCCAGAGCGCCAAGGATGCAGGGCCGACCCTCGTGCACTGCAGGTGAGGCTCTGCCCCTGGGGATGGTGGGAGGGGATGATGGGAGAGAGCAGGGGGATGAGGCTCCTACTCGTGCACAAACTGGCAGGGAAAGCAGTGCCCAGGAAACACAGCTGCTCTGGGGAGTCTCCTGCTCAGGTGTTGAGGAGTACAGGTGTGCTGGAAGCCTGCCTGCAGCCCCAGGGCGTGGGGCAGGTGGAGATGGTCAGCACCAACCCAGGGCAGCCTGAATGGCTCCTCAACCCCACAACGTGCTGGGACCAGTGCCTGGGTGTGCTTGGGCAGTGCCCAGGGAGCAGCCTTTGGGAGCATGTCCAGTAGCAGGGGGGAGCCCATGGGCTGTGGTGTCAGGCCTTGTTTAACCCTTGCTGTCTGTGCTCTCAGTGCTGGCGTGGGCCGCACGGGCACCTTCATTGCCCTGGACCGGCTGCTGCAGCAGATGAAGCAGGAGAAGGTGGTGGACATTTTTGGTGTTGTTTACGCCTTGCGGATGAACCGGTACCTGATGATTCAGACACTGGTGAGATCTCTGCTCCCTCTTTCCCCTGGCCCCTCACTTGATTCCATTGAAGTTCACAGGGCTGGCAGTTGGATGAGCTGGCTGGCCAGCCCCAGCACCCCCAGGCTGCTCCTCAGCCTGTCACTGTGTCGTCGTGCTGCTGAAGCAGCAGCTCAGCTGGAGTGGAAATTGCTGGGGGGGTCTTCAGTAGCTTCATGCCCTGCTAGACCCACAACAACATCCAGAGTCTCAGAGACCTCCCAGGAGGCTCAGAAACACCCCAGAGCACTGAGGAACAGGATCAGGCCCTTTGCAGGCAATTCTTAACTCACACCGTGTTGTTGGTCTGTGATACTCCAGTCTGTCTCCTATCTCCAGTCCTTGGGGCTGGGACAAGGTGTGAGAATTGCCCTTCAGGACAGAGACCATACCCACCCTCTCATGCTGTCTCTGCAGAGTGACGGTCTGTGTTGCTGTCTGCCTTTGCCTTCCAGTCCCAGTACATTTTCCTGCACAGCTGCATTCTGGACAAGATCTTGGAGGAACCTCTCCTGGATTTATCAGGGACAGAGAGGTAAGGCCTTGCTGTGCTTTGCTACTCTGCCCACCCTGATCCACAACCCCTCCTGGCAAGCCTTGGCTCCGGGACAGAAGGACAGGGAAGCCCAGCCAGCCATCCCAGCTGGTGTTGTGAGCGGGGTCAGCACAGGGTGGGTTGTTCCCTGCAGCACGGGGAGCCCAGCACAGAACAAAGTGCAGTCTCCTGGGTACACCAATGCCAGAGATCTGCAGAGCTGTGCTGGGGAAGGCATTTCCCTCCAGCCCCTGGCTTCCCAGCCCACAGAGATATATTCAAACTGGAGAGGCTTGTGGCAGCTGGGTGGCCTTGGGATGTCCCTCCTAATGGAGGCTAAGAGGACGGAACAGGGTCCTGGGCATGCCTTTGACCACCTATCTCATTGTCTTGGGGCTACATCTGGAAGTCATGCACCTGTCTTTGTGGCCACATGGTCTCCTCCCTCATGCAGAACAGGATGTCCTTGTCCTTGCTGCCTCTTGGGAATGAGCTCTGGGCTGTGCCACCCCTGAGACCTGCCTCTGTCTAGGGGAGAGCAGGTTGTCACGGGCCAGAGCTGGGCTGGGAACCTGGGAGACCCCTGGCATTTGAGGAGTGAAAGTCTGCTCACAGCCCTGTCCGCCTGCTGCAGACACAGCCTGGGTGCTGCTGAATGAGCTCAGCCTCACCCTTATGCCCTGGCTCTCTCCCCAGGTCCTGCCCCATCCCGCTGAAGAGCTTTGCCCAGCACTATGCCCAGAAGGCAGCCAAGTCCCACATGGGCTTCCTGAGGGAGTACGAGGTGAGAGCTGTCCTGGGCAGGTGCAGGGAGTGCTGCCATGGCTGTGTGTGCTGAGGGCACCTGGGGAGTGGTTGAACCTGCTCGGGCTGGAGGACACCCTGTAAGTGCCTCCTGAGTGGGTCCCATGCCCCAGTTTCCTGGGTGTTCTGGCAGTGTCCCCTCTCCACGGCATTGCATGCCCAGGCACACAGCTCTCTCACGCATTCTGCACTGGTCAGGGTCTGTCCACCACCCACTCCTTCCCAGGTCCCTACCTGCACAGCAGCAGCCCTCTCCTGAGAGCTGGCACAGCCCTGGCAGCCCACTCCAGAGCTGGTCTCGTGGCACTCCTGCTCAGGCTTCTGCACGTGCAGCCATGACCCCCTCGGCCGAGTCCAGGTGTCCTCAGGAGGCCTCGCTTCCTCCTGTTCTGACCCTTCCCGCTCACTGCCTCCTGCACTCTCTCTCACCCTCGTAGGCCCTCCTGGAAGTTGTCAAGGAAGAAGCCAGCTCTGCATCACCATCTTCAGGCAGCCAGCAGACACGGCCCTCCTCCAGCATCCTGCCATGTAAGTTCTGTGACACCGTGCATCCTCCTCCTTCCTGTTCCTCTTCCTCCTGCGTGGAGCCAGGTTGGACCAGGGCCAGTAGTCCACAGCACAGGAAAGTATTTTGAGACTTTGGCGACTTCCCCAGAAGGTTACTGAGGTGTTTGGGGTGGAGCACATGGTGTTTGGGACTGGGATAAGTAGGTTTGCTCAGCCTGGAGAAGAGAAGACAAAGGGGAGATCTTATTGCTGTGTTCAGCTGCCTGTGGGAAGGCACAGGGAAGACGTGGAGTCTTCTCAGAGGTGTGCCATGGAGGGACAAGAGACCGGGGGATGATTTGGGAGGATAATCCAGCTCTGTAGAAGGAATAGTGAATTTCCATGAAGATGGTCAAACACTGGAACAGAGGCCCAGAGCACGTGCAGGCTCAGGCACAGGAGATCTCCATAGGCTCAGACACTGAGTGACCTGCACTACAGGAGCTTGGGATGGAGACCTGTCTTTTGGGAGCCAACATCCACAGGCTGGAGATGAGCACTGCAGAAGGGAGTGCCTTTGCCAAGAAATGGTGAAGGGAGGATTGGATTTGTGTGGCAGTCAGTCTGCAAAACCATTTGAGCTCAAGACTGCCTTGAATCCCTCCAGCTCCTACTTGCTTTGCAGATGATCGCTCCAGAGTGAAGTTTTCCCTGCTGGAGCAGGGCCCTTTCTCAGGACTGCTGCAGGTGTGGCATGTCCCGGTGAGTGTCACCCCCAGCAGCCATGCCCACTCCATGCCTGGGTCCCCCATAGGTTTTGTGCTCCTGTGCCCTGGGTCCTGCGCTGCTCCACTGCTCCCTGTCACTGTGATCCTGCGTGGAGAACAGGGGATTGCAAGGACTGAGGACATCACTTCCCTTGCCTGCCCAGTTTGGGCCGTCCTCACTTCCCTGCCTTGGTGCTTTCTTTTCTCTCCTTGCCTCCTGACCTGCTGAGCTTTCTTCTCTTCCTGACCTTTCCCGCAGCCACCTGGGCACCCTCTCCAGCAGAAGAGTAACGTTCTCATTCCCACTCAGGGCTGCAGCTCCGGCAGGGACTACCTGGCTGTCCATGGCCCTGACAAGCTGACCATGGAGGACTTCTGGACCCTGGTGTGGGAACAGGATGTTCACACAATCCTAACACTTCTCCCATGGCAGGAGAAGGGGGAGGTAAGGCACGGTGCCCACCTGTGCCATGGCAGAGGGGGAATCTGTTCGGTGGAGTTGGAACTAGCAGAGCTCTCGAAACTCTTCACTGCCTCCTGAGTCCTGGGTGCAGATCCAGCTTAGCTAAAGCTGGACCTTTCCTGTGTCCAGGGGCTCCCACAGCTTGTCATGGGAGACAGGTTCTGTCTGCCCCCCATGCCTGGACTCAGCTGGTGCCCTTCAAGCTGCATCTGCATGGGACCAAGGGCAGCAGCTCCTGCTCTGTCCAGCCAAGGTGTAGACACTGGCTGAGCAGATTCCAGCTCAGAGCTCTGAGCAGAGCTGCCAGGGAGCTCTGGGTTCCCAGATGAGCTGGCTGAACCTGCTGGTGTTCCCAGAACTCCCTCAGGTTTTAGGTGGGGGATGAACTGACATGGAGAGATGCTGGGAGTGCTCTTGGTCCAGCCCCACCACAGACCCCGAAGACGGTGACTGAAATGACAGACAATGACCATCAACAGGAAGCCACATTTCTTGTTGCACACAGGTTCCAGGTGAGGTGTGCTGGCCCCTGGAAGGAGACTCGCTCTGCACGAAGATGCTGACCATCCAGTGTGACACAGAGAAGCTCGTCTCGGGTTGGAGATGTACCCAGCTCAAACTGAAACATGTGTGTGTCCATGGGGCTGTCCTGGCTCCCACCTCCTGGGATGGGGTTGAGTCTGTGGGGATCTGTAGGAGCTGAAAGGTCTGTGGGACTTCTCCAGGCTGCAAGAGCAGAGTGCCCGCAGTCCACAAATGCAGGAGTGAGTCTGGATTGCAACATCCAGAACTGAGTGGACACAGGAGATACATGGGAAAGGCCCTGGGGGCTTCACCCACCCCTTGCTGATAGGTCTGTCTGACCCCTTTGAAAAGGCCCACACAGCCCAGGAGCAAGTCAGGGTGCTGTGGGGAAGGAGAGCAAGTTGCCAGAATCATTGTACCTGCAGCGTGGGTGCTGGGCAGTGCCCCAGCAGAGGTGCCTGGACACCTTAATAGAAGCTGGCAGAAAGCTCAGGGCAGCCTCAGAGAGCCTAAGGATGGGAGAACTGGGGCCCCTCTGCATCCAAAGTCACCCATCCCTCCCCAACATCCATGTCAGCTCTTTGTGTCTCGCAGGAGAAGAAAGCAAAGGAGAGGCAGGTGCAGAGGTTCCTGTACACGCTCTGGAGCAGCAAGAAGCAGCCAGATGTCCAGAGCCTGGTGGAGCTGCTCGTGGCTGTCAGACGGTGCACGCCCCACCGGAGGAGAGTGGGTCCTCTCCTGCTGCACTGCAGGTACCCCAGGTTACACCTCCATCCACAGGCAGCCTCCCAGGCTGGGAGCCACCAGTTGCTTGCTGCACAGGCTGCACAGTTCCTTGGTGTGGTGCCAAAAAGCCTTCCCCTCCATGCCCTGGGGGCACGTTGACATCCGTCCATGGGAGCCACGGGAAGTTCGGAGCCTGGGAGGTCACAGGGAGCAGTGCTCTGCCAGGGGCTGGGAGAAGACAGGGCAAACAGGGCTAGGCTGAGGGGAGCATGGGTGGAGCAGGCATTCCTGAGGAGCTGAGGTGCCCAGGCCGTCCCTGGGGAGCTGTAGGGATACCGGGAGCAGCCCTGGTATCCTCACTTGCACACAGAGAGAGCTCACAGTCCCACAGGGCCCACACGGCTCCTTGGACTGGTGCCCTCTTCCAAAGAGGTTCAGCTCAGCCTGGCCTGGCATCAGTGACCCGCCCTTGTCCCTTGCAGTGGTGACATGAGCCAGATGGGGACACTGATCTCCCTGGATTGCCTGTTGTACCAGATGAAAGCTGAGAGAACTGTGGACATCTACGGCGTGACCCTCCAGCTGGCCAGAAGCTGCTGCCTCATGACCCCAACTCTGGTAGGTGGGAAGGAGAAGGGGTGGTGGGCAGGGTGGAGCAGAGTCTTCGTGCTGACCTGCCTGGAGCTGGCAGCATCCTGCCCACTCCTGGGTGCTCCCTGCTGCCTGGGAGCCCCTCCAGCCTCAGCAGGGATTTGCTTCGTGCTTCCTCCCCACCCTGTGGCTCTGCCAGCCGCCAAGGGGTGAGGGCACTGAGTTTTCCCAGGCAAGAGTTTTCCATCTCCTCAGCTCTGGAGTTAAGATCAGTTAAATTGCGTGTGAGCTCACAGTAAGTGCGAGGCACTCTTCCCATTGTACTCCAGGAAGAGTGGAGCACTGGTGTCACCCTACACAACCCACCTGCATGCCCTTGGCTCCTGGGCACGGCTGTCAGCCTGGGGGCCCAGAATCTGCTGGGTGTCCCCTTGGCCAGTACCTTTCCTGCTACATCCCCCAGACCCAGAGCCTGGTGTCGCAGCTGGGGCTGCCTGCCAGGGGGACAGTGGGACACAGTGTCCCATTAGCAGGTGCCCCGTGGGCCGTGGCAGGGTCTGACGGTGCCGTTCTGTGCCAGCCCAGCCTCGGCGTGCCAGCCCTGACGGGCGCTCGTGGCACCAATGCCTCTGGACGTGCTTCAGTTGCTGCAGCTGCCGAATGAGCTGATGCACAGCCCTGGAAACACTCCCCACAGGGCACGGCAGAACTGGGCAAGATCTCTCCAAGGCTTCCCAGCTGCAGACCCTCCTTCAAGAAGCTAATTACATTCTTAATTAATGTGAACCATGTGCGTGGTGGGAGCCAGAGGAGGGCAAGGCGTCTGCTGCCCCCGCTTCAGAGCTGCTTTGTGTTCCTGCAGTGCCTGGCCCTGCAGGGACACAATTTGCCCATAAAGGCACAGCAAGTGCCCATCAAACGCTGCTGTCCCGCTGAAGGGGGGCAGCAGAGGAGCTGCTTCCCCTCCGAGCAGCCGGTCTGTCCTCCAGCCTCCTCCAGCCCTGTTGGGAGCTTGCCAGCACCCCTTTATGTCTGGCAGGGTCATCGGCTGCTGTCATGCTGGAGGCATCAGATTTTTGCGGGGGAAGCAAGGGGGAAGATGAACCTTTGATGGATATCCATGGACAACTGTCGGATATTAAGCCCCACCAGCTCCAGTGTGGTGTGTGTCCCAGGGGATGTGCTCTTGCATGTGGCCAGTCTCTGAGTGTGCCTGGGCTGAAGTCAGCCCTGGGCTGTCACTGCCGATTTCACAATCAGACCTGACTCACTGAAAACATGCTCTGGTGACCTAGAGCCTCAGCCATTGTGTGATCCGTGGCATTCCCGGCCCTTCGGTGAGGCTGAACCCGCCACCACAGGGAGGAGGCTCCTCGTGACTTGCGGCTCAGCCAGCGCATTAACGAGCTGTTCGGGAATGCTGATGCTGCTCGGGGCCCCTCTGCAAGTCCCTAATCCCCCCTGTCCGCTGCCATGTGATTCCAACCCACACCGTGTGCCTGCTGGCCCTGCCCTCCAGCTCTGTGCCCTGAGTACAACCCCATTTACCTTCCTCACATCTTGCCCAGTCAGTCCTGGTGTTTGTAGCCTGGAGTCGTTTTGGGAGAGCCTGGCATTTGGGCAGAACCTCATACCAAACGCACCTGGGACCTCTGAGCCCACATTTGGACCTGATGGATCAGTTTGGTGATACTGAAAAGAGACAGACAATGCAGCTGGGATAAACACACACAGATTTTTCTGTACCTCTGTGAGCCTGCAAGCATCCACCCTGATCTGTCAGCACCTGACTCTGGTACACGGACTCCACCAAGGGAAACTCCTGGTCCAGAGGTCTTCCCTCATGGCCCCAGCTCACTGCCAGACCCCATGCACTCCAGGTCTGTGCCCTGCAGCATCACTGGAGTTGCTCTTCACTCTTGTTTTGGATGCAAACACCACAGCACATCCAAAAGCCACTGGGGCACTTGGAGGAAGCCCAGTGAACTTGTTCCTCTCCATCTTGACTGGGACGTTCCTCTCAGCTCCATCATGGGGGGATGAAGAAGGGGAAACCAGCATGGTATAACAGACTTGATTCTTCCTTTCTGGGTGGCTGTGGTGACACAGGACCATCATGGGCTACTTGGAGAACAAATCCTGCTTGTCTATCAGACACTGTTCCTCAATTAGGATTTTTTAAAGCAAACTGCAAGGTTAATCTGTGACCAGGAGGTCTCTGTCAGAAACCTGACTCTGACCCCCCTTTCTCTCTTGCAGGACCAGTACATGCTCCTGTACAGCTGCATCCAGGACATCATTGCTCAGAACCAGCCCTAACTCCACCTGGCCCTTCCTGGCACCCTTCTGCCTCCCCCTCTGCAGGGTCCTGTACGGAGCTGGGAGCTGGTGAGGGCACCGTGGGACTCCTGGCACAGAGCGAGCCCTGCAGCCAGCGGTGCCCTCCCCCAGCACTGTCCCAATGCGGTGTGAGCCATGACACAGGGTGTCCTGGACAGATGGACAGTGTCCTGGACAGACAGACGATGTCCTGGACAGATGGATGGTGTCCTGGACAGATGGACAGTGTCCTGGACAGACAGACGGTGTCCTGGACAGATGGATGGTGTCCTGGACAGACAGACAGTGTCCTGCCCGCACCACTGCAGCCTCTCAGTGCAGACACAGTGAGGGGCTGGGCAGGATGCTCTGCTCCTCTGACATCTCCCGGGATTCCTGGTGCCTGGAAGGTTCTCTAGCCCCCCTCACTACACACTGTGGGGCTCTGCCGTGCCCCTGAGGCCCAACACGAGCATGGAGCACCGTGCTCTCCATGTGCCCATGGGCACCGGTGCGTGGAGGTCTCAGATGTGCTGTGGACAGAGCATTGTGGGGGCTGGCTGGTCTCGGCTGGTGGAATGGTCTTAGGTACAAACAATAAACAGCCCTAGGAAAGCGTGTGCTTGTAAGGGAGGCTTGGCTTTTGAGGGGTCCGACTGATGTGAAGGCTACAGCACAGCAGCTGTTTCCAAAAGGGCAGCTGTGTCCCCAGCCACGGGACACTGCAGTGTCCCTTGGGCACTCCAGATGCTGCAGTCCATGGCGCAGCAGCTTCTGGTTGCTTTCATCTGCTCCTTCCCCTGAGGCAAAACCTCTGCAGTGAATCTCCAGCCCACCAAGAGCTTCATGAGGAAGGGACACATTTTCACACAAAGCCTGGGCTGAAAGTTGTGAACCTACTGGCTCCCCAGCACCAGAAACAGGGCAAAGCCACCTGGTTCAGCTGACATACTGGTAAGCAGCTGGCAGCCCCAGCAGTCCTGCTGCTCTGGGAACTGGGTTGTCCGTGCAGGGACATGGCTGCTCTGCAGGCAGGGGTGGCCATGCACAAGCTGAAATCACAAGTAGCAACTTGGTTCACTGAGCTGCAAGTACCAGAGAGAAGGAGGAGTTAAAAAAAACCAGATGGTTTCACAAACATATTCCTTGTGTAGAAAAAAACTGTATCTGGGCACCCTGTTTACCCTTCTTCACCCCTTCAAGCAGGGTGGGGTTGTGGTGCAGTCTCAAAGCAGGAACCCTGTCCCAGTGTGGCACACACGCCTGCCCACTGTTCCATCTCCTGTGGCAGCTGCCTTGGAGTGGGGTGGGGAGACATAACAGGTGTGATGAGGGGCTCCCGAGACCTGTTACAAGGAGCAGGGAGCCCCGGGTGGGTGGCTGAGTTGGCCACTCATCTGAATGCCCCTGTGTTCCCACAAGAAGCTTCTCCCTCTTCGAAAACAAGGATCTGCACCCCAGGATGACACACCCAGGGCACCTCAGCATCAGCCATCCCAGCACTGGGATGAGGCCTCTTTTGCACCTGGGTATTGTTTTTTCCCTCTCCTAAATCACGTTTCCCTTTGGCAGTTGCTGTCCCACGCTCCCCTTGCTCACACCCTGCTCCACCCGTCCCCGTTCTCTGCAGCCCCCAGCCAAGTGTCCTGCCCGTTGTCCCGTGCAGCCACTGCCCGCTGTGGCCTCAGGCAGGGCACAGCTGGCTGGGAGCAGTCTCTCCCTGCACACAGGATGCCTTCTGTGCTGCAGGCAGAGCTGCTCCGTCCCCTCTGCTCCGTGTATTCCCTGCTCTACTCCCAGCTCCAAGCTGCAGCATTCCTGGGCTGGAGGGAACCCAGGCAGTGCAGAGCCGTGGCCCCATAGAGGGCTGGTTTTCCTCCCACCATGGACATGCTGTGTGTGCAGTGCTGGCTTCAGCACAGCCCAGAGCATCCTGGGTTGCCCACGGCCACCCTCACCCATGACCTGCACTGTCCTGGATCCAGCTGCTGTTTGGAAATGTTTCTGTGTGAGTGCATCTTTGTGCCAGGGTCTCCCACCCGTGTGATGTGACCTGTCACCCACTGCTCAGCCTGCGCAAGTGACCATCCAGTGGCTTGTTACATTGCTGTTCCTGCTGAGATGCCAACATGCCAGGGGCTCTCCAGGAGGATGAGTGAATACTTCCAACATGAAAAGGGCCTGTGAAGCTTAGTGGATGTTCTCATGTGCACAAAAGGATTTATGATGTTGCCTTGGGAGGAGCCCAGCCCTTGTCCTTGCTCACAGGGACCCTGATGGCTTTATGACTTTTATGTAACCAGTAACTCCTAAACCACACTGGCGCTGCAGGATGAGGGTCACAACAGGGAAATGTTTGTTTCCAGAGCCCTGTAGCCAGGATCAGTGGGGTTGGGCTGTTGGCTGCACATGAGGTGCAGCATTTTGCAGCAGCAGCACCTGCCGTGTGTGTCTGGGCCACCACGGGAGGACACACCAGTGCATGCTGGGTGTTAATATCAAGAAGGCAAGCTGCAAAATCAAACCTGGCCCAGAGAAGGATGTGCCCATTTGTCTGCCCAGAGTCTGGAGCTGACAGGCTGGTGAAGTTTAGACCTGCCCAGCAGCACAAAATGTCACCAGTGCTGGGGGTTTTACCCCAAGAGCCCCCAAGAAGGAATAGTCTCAAAGACCGTGTGTCCTGCTCACACATGCACATAGCCCCATCCTCCTTAGACCTCTGCTGGAAACAGCCTTGATGTCCAGCTTTCAGCCTCCAGCTGCATCCAGCCTTAAAAACAATTCTTGGGCTACAGGACAGCAGCCTTTCTGCCAGGACCTGCAGGTCCACTCTAACAAACCCCTAGAAGAACAGTGAAAACGCTGATACTTTCACACTGGAGACTCAATCCCATCCACTTGGAGTGCTGCTCTCACTGCTTCACCCTCAGCACAGCTGCCCTGCAAAGCATGTGAAGGCAGAGCTCCTTGTGGGAAGGAGGGAGCTGCTGGTGTGGGAAAGGGCTGGTGTCATGCCTTCAAACAGGGCAGAGGTGAACCAGACCTCGACCCAGCTCCAGCATCACCCTGCTGGTGCTGCTGGACACAGCCTGTGGCTCTCCTGGCTTGGCATGGCCCAGGAATCCCGGGCTGAGCACGGTTGAGTCTCCAAGGTGTGTGTAGAGATGAGGTTTAGCATCAGGCTCTTGTTCAAGGTGTGCAGTCTCCACTCAACACTGAGAAGCCCTTGCACCTGTATGTCCCTGCACGGTTTATGTTGTTAAAACACCTGATGCTCTTTGTCTCAGAGGATTTCAAGATCTGTGGAGTGCCCTACCTGCAGAGCAGGGCCAGCCACAGTGGCAGTGAGGACGCCATGGGGTAGCAGGAGCCTTGTGAGGGGCACAGAAGAAGGTTGGCCAGGGGTTTTGCTCTCTAGGGCCTGGCAGCCAGTGTGTGGGACTTGTGCTGCTGGCTGCCTCCCCTGGATGGGTGGGCATTGTCCCTCTGGGCTCTGCCTCACCCCTCAGCAGCCCAAGGTTCTGCAGGGACAAGTCTTCCCTTGCTCCCAAGTGCATCTAGCAGGACTGCCTCCTCCAAAATGGGAGCTGCCAGGGATGAGGAGAGGCAGGAGCCCCCCAGCCTCTCTTTGCTGTTTTCCCATGATCAGAGCTACCCTGGGGTGTTCAGAGTCATTACTTGGGCTTTGCTCAAAGCCATGTTCTGTATGGGGAGGCTCTGTGTCTGGCTCAGCTGATGGCAGAGGAGGGAGGCCTCAGGATGGCACAGAATTGCTTTCATGCAGAAGAGCAGAATATCATCCACATGGAACAACCTGGCCACACCCCAGGCCACACTCTGATGGCAGTGACCAAGCAAGGGGTGGGGTGAGTTCTGCTGGCACCTGCCCCACACCAGCTCTCCTGTCACTGGAGCTCAGCACAGCACATGACTGTCCATCTGCAGGGCCCCAGGAACCTTCCACAGTCCCTTGGGAAAGTGCTCCTGGATCTCCTGTGTGTCTGTGCACAGAGACAGCAGTCCCAGGACAGGGCACAGGGCTGGTGCCCTGTCACCCACAGCGGGTGGCACAGGGCTGCCAGGGGCACTGGCCCTGAGACAAAAGGAAGGGAGTTAAAGCCATGGTGGGGGATGCATGGTGCTGTCTGCAGAACTTCCACGAGCCCAGGAGTGAGTGATCCCCCAGCCCTCACATCTGGCAAGCACAGCAGAGCCAGCAGCCAAGGGGAACCTGCAGACATCTGCAGCTAAAGCACAGCTTCTCCAGCAGCTATGATGCGAGCTTCTCATCTCCAGGACAGGCACAGGACTCGTCACACAGGGATTTGTCACACAAACTGGCCAACAGGTTTTACCCAGTGAGTACACTGTGGCTGTGACAGCCACACAGTGTGTGCCTGTGGCACAGCCCTCTGCTCCGTGCTTCATGTCCTGCCTGACAGGAGGCCAAGCTGGTGACGATGATGAATTTATGACCTCCCACCCACTGCTGCAGTGGAGTCTGGAGCCACAGATGCTTACAGAGGGTGTTGTGGGAGCTGCGGTTTGGATGAATAATTTTCCAGCCCTGCAGCTCAAGAGCCATGAAACCCAGAGGGGGAGAGAAAGACAACAGAACGCTAAAACAAAACAAGCCTCTGGCTGGGGCTGCCCAGTGAGTTCTGGGCCATGCCATGTTGTTCTTCATGTGTGTCCTGCTCCAGATGAGCAGCATCCAGCCACTGCCCTCCTCTATCAGCCCCAGTGCAGAGGTCAAAACACCAGAGATGAGCAAGAGCTTGCCTGTTTGGACCTCCCTTCCTACTCCCTTCTCCCCTTCCCATGGCTGCCCCAGCAGGGGCAGACTGGGTTGGTGTTGCCAAGTGGCAGGAGACAGGGGCACCCACCCCTCAGATCTGGGGATGCACGGCCGTGGGAGCCTGACAGTGGCTGCTGGAGCACCACAGCTCCTTGATCCCACAGTTTCTCCAGCACTGGATCTCTACCCCAGGCTCTTCCCTGGCCCCTGCTCTCCCCAGGGCACAGAGTCCGGCTGTTCCACATCTTTGCACAGCACAGTAACAGGCCCCTGCTCCCATCACAGGGAGCCCATTTCACCCTGACGTGTCCCCAGCTGGACATCTCCACGAAATCAGGTGCTGGCACCTGTCATGGCATGGAATGCCCACTGCCCACCGTCTCTTCCACCTGAGCTGTACCAGACCAGGAGCAGCCGGATTGCAGTTGGATGCCCTCAGGATCTGCAGCATCCTCCATCATCAGCTGCTGATGCTGGCCACCTCCTGGTGAGCAGAAGTGGTGGGGCCAGCACAGATTGAAGGTAGGTCTGAACTGGAACGGGAATTCACAGAATCACAGGGTTGGAAGGGACCTCTGGAGATCATCCAGTCCAACTCCCCTGCCAAAGCAGGACCACCTGGAGCAGGTGACACAGGAACACTCCCAGGTGGGTTTTGAATGTCTCCAAAGGGAGAATCCACAACCTCCCTGGGAAACTGTTCCAGGGCTCTGCCACCCTCAATGTGGAGAAGCTCTTCCTCATGTTGAGGTGGAATTTCTTGTGTTTTAGTTGATTCCTCCAGGGACAGGTGAGTAGTGCTGGAGCTGAGGGTCCCTCCTCCAGACCCCTCTTGCAGGTGCAAGGCTTGCTGTGGCTGTGGCTCCCTGACCCAGCTGAGATGCAGGTGCTCCAAAAGAAAGGTCTTCAAGCATGTAGGACACTGGACCAGGGTTCTTGTCCACCTAACAGGGCTCCTACCTGGCTCTGCACCTCTGCCCCTTTTCTCTGCAGGGCATGGTGCCACAGGTCTGCCCCTTTTTGCAAGCAGTGCCTCCCAGAACAAGGAGTTAAAGTGCATCTGAGGATTGTGCTGCTGTGTGCCCAGGGCATCAGGCAGGAACCATCCTTTGTGTGACTTCACAGGCACCAGTCCTTCCCACTGTCAGGAAGCATGGAGAGCTGTCCCTGTCCTTCCCCTGCCCCAGCTGGGGCCACATGCTGGGCACTGGGACCTTCTGCTTGTTTGCAAGTGTTTGCAGTTCCATCTTGGAAAGCCTCTGGGAGTCCGTGCTGGGCCCAGACTCACAGAGAGCCTGACAGTGCTGTTCCAGCCTTTGGAGGCCCTGATGGGAGCAGGGTCTCCAGGAACATTCCTCTGGCCTTCGCCTCTGCCCCCGACCTTGGATGGCTCCACGGGGTGTGGCTGGGCTCACAGACACATCCGAATTGCCAGGCTCCTGGATGCTGCTCCATCCCTGCTGGTTTGGATCACAACCTGCTCCACCCAGAACCTAAAGGATCAGCTTCAAGAGGAGCCAGGGATGGCAAGTTTGAGGAACCTTACTCTAAAGAAAGATCATGTCCCAGGAGTGAGTGTCCCCTCACAGAGATGTCAGATGAGGTGGGTGAGTGAATGCCACGGCGCACATGGGCCAGTCCTGGTGATGCTTGTTTTTTCTCTGGTGTCCCTGTGATCCTGCCTAAGGCTCTTTGCATCCTCTCCTGCCCCTGCAAGCCCTTCTGGAGGGAGGGACTTGCTGCTGTCCTCCCCAGTGTGTGGCATGGCCTCGGTCCCTGCTGGAACCTTGGCAGTGAAACACAGCCAGCATCAGCCAGGTCTGCAGTGTGGGCTGGTTGTCCTTGGAGATCAACAGCCAAGCTGGGATCCTACTGGGTTCATCCAGAACCCTATAAAATCTGGAAGGATGTAAAAAGAGGGCAAAAGCAGTTGCCTCATGGGAGCAGGGCAGGAGACACATTTGTGGTTTGTTCCAGGGGCCCCATGTGAGGCCCACGCTGAGGACAGAAACAAACAGCCTCCAGCACTTTGATCCAAGTGCATCACCAGTTTTCCAGCTCGGGAAGGACCTCAGCTGGGTGTCCAGGGCATTGGCATCACCAGTTTCCCAGCTCGGGAAGGACCTCAGCTGGGTGTCCAGGGCATTGGCATCACCAGTTTCCCAGCTCGGGAAGGACCTCAGCTGGGTGTCCAGGGCATTGGCATCACCTTTGGAGGAGCAACATCACCTCCCTCCACCCTGCAGGGAGAGCACTGCTGAGTGACAAAGTCAAGGTCAGCAAGCTGCTGCTTCAGGGCCCACAGAGATCTTGTGGCTCTGCAGGAGGGGACAGCAGTGCTTGTCATCGGGTGTTGCTGCAGCCCTGCCCCAGACATCCCTCCACAGCAACAATGCCAGCCTTCGAATGCCACCAGCTCCAGGAAACCCTGCCAGGGACAATCCTCAGGCCAAAGCCTGTTTGGAATGTCATTTCTGGCCCACAGAGAGGGTCTGGCCAGCACTGGTACACAAAGTCCTGGCTCTCCTCAGGTGCAAGGCTGCAGTCCAGAGTCAGACCTGCTTGGAGCAGGGGCTGGTGTGAGGAACATGAGCCAGCAGTGTGCCCTGGCAGCCTAGAAGGCCAATGGCATCCTGGCCTGTNCCAGCTCGGGAAGGACCTCAGCTGGGTGTCCAGGGCATTGGCATCACCAGTTTCCCAGCTCGGGAAGGACCTCAGCTGGGTGTCCAGGGCATTGGCATCACCTTTGGAGGAGCAACATCACCTCCCTCCACCCTGCAGGAAGAGCACTGCTGAGTGACAAAGTCAAGGTCAGCAAGCTGCTGCTTCAGGGCCCACAGAGATCTTGTGGCTCTGCAGGAGGGGACAGCAGTGCTTGTCATCGGGTGTTGCTGCAGCCCTGCCCCAGACATCCCTCCACAGCAACACTGCCAGCCTTCGAATGCCACCAGCTCCAGGAAACCCTGCCAGGGACAATCCTCAGGCCAAAGCCTGTTTGGAATGTCATTTCTGGCCCACAGAGAGGGTCTGGCCAGCACTGGTACACAAAGTCCTGGCTCTCCTCAGGTGCAAGGCTGCAGTCCAGAGTCAGACCTGCTTGGAGCAGGGGCTGGTGTGAGGAACATGAGCCAGCAGTGTGCCCTGGCAGCCTAGAAGGCCAATGGCATCCTGGCCTGTATCAGGAATGGTGTGGCCAGCAGGACCAGGGAAGTCATTCTTCCCCTGTACAAGGCACTGATGAGGTCTCACCTTGAGTACTGTGTTCAGTTCTGGGCCCCTCAGTTCAGGAAGGATGTTGAGCGTGTCCAGAGGAGGGCAACAAGGCTGGTGAGGGGCTGGGAACACAAGCCCTATGAAGAACGGCTGAGGGAGCTGGGGTTGTGCAGCCTGGAGAAAAGGAGACTCAGAGGTGACCTTACCACTCTCTACTACTTCCTGAAAGGTGGTTGTAGTCAGGTGAGGGTTCCTCTCTTTCTCCAGGCAGCAACTGACAGAACGAGAGGACACAGTCTTAAGCTGCGGCAAGGAAAATATAGGCTGGATATTAGGAAAAAGTTTTTTACAGAAAGAGTGGTGAGGTACTGCAGTGGTCTACCCGGGGAGGTGGTGGAGTCACCATCCCTGGATGTGTTCAAAAAGAGATTGGATGTGGTGCTTGGTGCCATGGTTTAGTTGAGGTTAGGGCATGGGTTGGACTCAATGATCTTGAAGGTCTCTTCCAACCTGGTGATTCCATGATTCTGTGATTCTGTGATTCTGTGAATGCAGCCCACTCCCACCACCCCAGCCCCTCTGTGCCCCCGGCCAGCTGAGGCCATGGCTACGCCTGCAGCTCACCAGAACTGGACCTTGTTCTCCACTTAGGCTGTATCCTAAATTTCCCCAAGGGTTTTTTTAATTCCTGCTTTTAAGCAAGATGTAGGAACACTTATTAGTGTGGAGGCACCGGGAGAAACATCACCTGGGATGTCACCTGCCACTGAGAGGTGGTAGGTGACAAAAAATAAAGCTTATTTAAAAATATTTTAAAACTCTGCAGGGATTAATCAATTAACAGATTCACAATAACTACTCGGGAATCCGGTGGTACTATACGGTACTATTCAGCATTTTAAAATTTCTGTTATTTTCTTACAAGTTAACAATAAAAATGAGGGTGCATTAGAACTGTACTGAAGAGTATGCTTTCAATCATTTCTAAAATGAAATTGCAGTTGAATTGTAAGGCCACAGGCTTGTGATTGTTAAAGATGCATTGGTTCTCTGAAGGTGTTTCAGCAGCTCCTGGCTGTCTTTGATGAAAGTTTCCACACCTCTTATGCTGTCGCAGTGTGTTCTAGGCAGAGAAACTTTCTCAGGTGAGTAGAAAGAAGACGACATGAAAGCAAAATAGAAGCATCTTCACCCACACCAGAAGATAGTTCAATAGTTTGTGAAATGCTGCTACCTTTGAAAGGTTAGCACGCTCGGGAATCACGCTCAGCCAAATCCCGCAGTGCGTGCTCCCGAGGGTGTCAGCTCCGTCCTGTAGGAGCAGAAGGGGGTGCAGCGGGGTGCCGGGGGCTCTCCGGGGAGCGAGGGGCGGCTGTGGAGCAGCTCTCTGCTCCTCTCCCCGGCCGCAGCCTGCCGCTAGAGGACAACACGCAAACGCGGCTGAGCGGCTTTCAGGAAAACATCCACTGCCCTCCGCAGCGACGAGCGGCACCGGGAGCGCCGCGGCTGCGGTGATGGCATGGCCACGCTGCCTCCGCCGAGCTGAGGGTCAGCCCGAGCTGGCTGAAAAGTGGCACTTCCAGCCCTGAGGGACTTACTCAGAAATTCCAGGTTTGCCATCAAAGCTGTCTGGTCCCACCAACTTTGTGTCCAGACTCAGTTTTGCCAGGAGCTGGGTGACACGCTGGAATAAGTGACATTTTGGATATTGACAGCTGTTTCTCAAAGAAATATGACACGGATATGAACCACCACAGCTGACCTGGAATAAAAAGCAAACAGAAAAGTCAAAGCGAGGAACATGGAGAAAAGCTCTCCAATATCAGGACAGGCTGCTCCAAAAAAAAGTGAAAATTGGAGTCAGAACCTTCCTAAGGAAATATCCCTCCTTCAGCTGAATGGTAGTTTTCAATAGGAACATCTTCAGTGTGATTTTTTGCAAGAACTCTATTAATAGTGTGATCAGCCAGAGCCCTGGGTTCCCGAGGACAATTCACTGAGCAAGAAATTGTCGAGAGGTGGTGATGTGGTTGGTGTTGGCTGGAGGGAGAGGAACAGGAGTCACAGATAAGAGCTGCTGCTGCTGCTGCAGCCAGGAGTGACAGGCCTGACACCTTCTCCAGACTGACTTCAAATTCCTGGCTGCTGCCAGAGCGTGTCCAGCCATTTCAGGCCCTGCTAACGTCCCACGTCAGAGCTGGAGGGGAAGCGTGGTGAGGAACCCCGGGGACTCATGTCTCCCAGGAGGGCTCCCTGTCTCCCTACCAAGCAGTGTTTTACATTTGGAGCTGTCAAAAGACATTGCAAATGTTTAATTAATTACATCCCCAGCACTGTTCACAATGGAAGTGGCTTAATTCCAATTAAACCAGTTCCTGCTCCCAGACCAAAATCCTCTCACTCCTCTGCACTCAGTGATGATCTTTCCAATGACTGCAGCAGTCACAGGGAGTCCTGAAACTGCGGGATCTGAATGCACTTTGCAAGTGAAATAGTTTCAGATCCAGCATCACCCCAGCCAGGAGGGCCAGCATCACCCTCAGCCAGAGTCTGTGCACCCGCCCCGAACCCTGAACTCCATCCTGAGCACTCTTTTGGGGGAGGAGATGCCTGCTGTGACTCGCAGGTCTCGAGGCACCCCAGCCCGGGTGGGCTGGAGCTGTTGAAGTCTCCCACTGCAGGTTCACCTTCCTGACCCCAGATAACACTTCCACCTCTTTTATCTTATGATAATGGGAATATCAACCAGGAAGCTCTTTTGCCAGAAGGAAAGGCCCATTCAGAGGAAGCAGGGCTGTGAAAGCATCTCTCAGTCTGTGCTTTGGCCACGTGGCACTTTGCCACAGCATGGTTACAGTGGGAGAAGTGACTTTGTGGGTGCACTTTGCAGCCACCTGAACCTGGGCCCTTCTTTCTCTGCCTCGTTCACCTCCTCCGTTCATGGCTGTGGGGGAGGCAGAGGGAGGAACAAACCAGGAGTCCAGATCCACCTAAAGCCCCATGGACAGCTGTCTGTCTTCAGTGTGAGACCCACGTTCAGCTGCTGTCCCTGTTACAGACGAGATGCTCGGCTCTGTAGAGAGAGACTCAGTGTGGTTCAAGCCGTGGGGCCAGGCTCACTCCCATCCCTCAAACCACTGCCGTGGGGTGACAGCAGTCACCCCGTCTGAGGGCATCACAGTGACACTGAGCAGCCCGTGGCCACCATGAGGGAGGACACAGAGCTGTCCTTTGCAGCCTTCTCCTGTCGCAGGTCCAGCACCCTTTGCTGAGCAGGTGTTTCTGCTGGCCCAGAATCCTGTTCTGGTGCACATCCCGCATGTCCCAGGACACTCTCAGGCCCTGGGCTGGACTGGCCTAGGCAGTACCCCCTGCTAAGCCAGACCATGACACAGGTCCAGATGTCATGGCTTCAAGCCCCCACTCAATGGACTATTCCTCTATTTTGGCCACTTTACCCGGGGTTAGAAAGAGCTCTCAAAACAAGCCAGCCCCCCGCTCCTGGCATCAGTGCTGGGCAGCTCCTGCAAACGCAGCTCACACCTGCCCCAGATCTGGGCAAAGCTGTAACAGGAGCACCACGTCCCACCACGGAGCGTGGTGCCTTGACGCTGCTGCTCCGTCCCCCTGCACGTCCCCCCAGCCCCTGCCTGGTGCAAGGGAAGAGCGACGGGGCTGCTGGAGAGCGAGGGCTGGACTCAGGACGGACAGACAGGCAGTCTTGGGCATGGTCGCTCCCAGCAAAGAACTTGTCCTGCGCTCCTCAGTCCCTTCTCCCCAGCTGCACCCTGACTTTCCAGTCGCAGCTGAGTTTAGCAGCCAGCACAGACACAGAGTCCTTTATCTGGGGTTATATTTCAGCGTCCCGAAGTCTGGAGCCCTTGAAGTGCCGGTTGGGTACTCCTGCCTCACTACTCACACTCCTCTGCCCTGTCAGAGCCAGCTCTGCCTTCCCCTGCCCTGCTATCTCACAAAAACACGGTTACAAAACAAGCCTGGGTCCTGGAGCTATGAACAGGTCTTTATTTGTTGAGGTTTCTTTTAGTTTTTTTTCCCACCCTTTCTTCCCTTTGAATGAAATTCCTGCCAGCTCTAAGAGAGAGAGAGAGAGAGGGGAAGAGTAGAAAGTTTAACTCCTCCCATCGGAGTGTCTCACGCCCCTGCCCAGCCCTTGAAACCCAATAACCAAGATCATTCAGCAATGCCTCCCCTTGCCTGGCTGCATCCTCACGGCACCNTGCGCGCCGGCCGCCGGCACCGCTGCCCCGCGCCCCGCCGAGCCCCGCGCCCGGAGCCGGCCGGCGGCCAGGGCGAGGATGGACCCGCTCTTCTTCTGGGCCATTCTCCTGGCCTCCTCTGCCAGCTGCCAGGCGCTGCCTGCGGAGCCAGGTGCTGCGCCCTCCTGCCCGCCCCAGTGCCACTGCGAACAGGACGGCATCGTGCTCTCGGTGGATTGCTCCGAGCTGGGGCTTTCGGAGGTCCCTGCCAACCTGAGCCCTCTCACCGCTTACCTGTAAGTACAGCCCTTGCTGCTTCTTTTGCGATGTTTTCCCCGGACCCCTCGAGCAGCCGCAGCTTTCCTCCGGCTTGGGAGTTTGTGCCACATATTCCCGAAATTAAATTTCCTGTGGAAATTAGAAACCAAGCAAAATAACAACAAAAAGAGGCAGCTCTTTGGGCAGGACCTGCCAAGCTCCCCTCCTCCCGCGCCCCTCTGCAAGCGCTGTTTATACTGCGATGTTCTGCTCTGCTCCGTGACTGCAGCGGACCCGGGGAACTGACTTGCTGTGTCGATTTTGATTGTCTGAGCACATAATGGAGTATTTTTACGCAGCAATTAGTGCAAACTGTTCTGGGATCCTTCTGTCAAGCATTTCAATAGCTGCAATAACTCAGGGCTTTTCGGGGTTGGGGTTGTGCTGGCCACCAGCAGTGTCCGAGTTCCCTTTTTGAAATGGGTATTGAAGTCTAGTAAGAGGTCTGGGGGATTGATAAGTGTTGTGGTTTGATTATTTATGTATTTACTTTATTTTAAAACTCTTGATTATCTGAACGTTTCATACCCCCTCTGGTGTCAATACCCCAAAGGGTTAATTGACAGAGACTGGTGCGTTCATTTCTCGCCCCAGAGGTGGTCTCGGTGCCATCATACTGGTGATGACTGAGGATCCTGATAAACGACTGTGGAAAAATCTCAGGGTTTAGCCAGGAGAGGAAACATCCCTCTCAGGGAGACAAGTTATCCCTGAGGAAGATGCTTCCTGGGTTTGTAGGCAGCGCTGCAGCCACGAGCCGCGGCTGTTTGGCAGACAGGCTGGGAAGGACCGCGGCACTCCCGGCTCGGATGCAGCCCGGGCGCTGCCAAGGGAAGCCGTGTGTGCCGCAGTCATCGAGGAGCACTGGCAGCCCCAGACAGCGCTGGGGATGTTCATGCTGCGCTCTCTGCAGAGAGGGGACTTGTGTCTGGGAGCGGCATGCAGACCACGGTGTTGGTTTTCCGACGTTCCTGGACTGTGCCGAGGTGCAGGCGCTCAGCTGTCAGAGCGAAGCACCCAAACCCGTCCAGGAAGGGCTTTGCACAGCCAGGTGGAAGCTGCCACAGCTGGATAAGGGCTTCTCTGCTCCTCCGTGAGGAGCAAAGCCTCGCGCCAGCCACTGGATGGCCAGAGCTGTACTGGGTTAGCTGGGAGAGAAAAAGACAGGAAAGGACGATGCTCACTGGAGATAATGAGAGATGAGAGAAATGTGTAATGCAGGCTGTATTTCTCCTGGGAGAGGGAACCACTTGTTATGTGAGGTGTGACTGCACAGAACTATCCCTGGGGTTTGGTTTGGAACTGGCTGCCCACGAGTGAAAAGCCACTGGAGCATGTGAGAGAATGCAGAACATCGCAGCACGGATGCTTCTGTGGGGACAAGGGGCAGCCCCATCAGGCACCCACTCCACCCTCGAGTATCACAGGATGGGGCACTCGCTGCTCCCGCTCCACAAAGACGCTGCATGTCATCCCCACAGGACTGTCCCTTGGGCTGGGAGCTGCAGGGCTGCCCGCACGAACCCAGGGCCATTTCGGTGTTCCTGGCGCTCAGTGCCACGTTTACCCTGGCCACGGGGCTTGGAGCAGGGACACAGAGCCCTGGGACACGGATCCCTGTGCGTGGACCCCAGCGGGTGGATGCTCGGAGGGGCTCCCGGCCCGGTGCGGGTGCGGCCGGTGGCTGTTGCGGCTGCTGGCAGAGCCCTGGATTCCACCGGGACTGGGTCCCCGGGACAGCCCGGCAGCACCCAGCACCTCGGGATGGTGCTGGTGCCGTCCCTTGGCCCCGCTCCTCGTGGGCTGTACCGATCCCGTTCCCCCGTGTCTGTACCGGCCCCGCTCCCCGTGGGTTGTACCGGCCCCGTTCCCCCGTGTCTGTCCCGATCCCGTTCCCCCGTGTCTGTACCATTCCCATTCCCCCGTGGGTTGGGTTGTACTGGCCCCGTTCCCCCGTGGGCTGTACCGGCCCCGTTCCCCCGTGGGTTGGGTTGTACCGGCCCCGTTCCCCCGTGGGTTGGGTTGTACCGGCCCCGCTCCCCGCGGGCTCACACGGTGGCGCCAGTGACAGCCCTTTCCCCGGGCAGAGTCCCCCTCCCCAGCCCACGCCGCGCACGGGACGCCCGCCCGTGGGGACCCTCGGGGTGCACCGTGCGTGGGGCGGGCCCGGGGGTGTTGGAGGGGGCCCCAGGTTTCCCCCCTCCCCCTTGGGGGAAAGCCAACCCGTTTGGTGCTTCTTCATTAAACCCTGCCAGCGAGAGGACCGAGCAGATATGATGGAGATAGGAAGTCAGGAGGAACTGGGAATGACTGGAGGAGGACTGGAGAGCTGGGTTTTCTCCCTGCTCCTGTCACTACTGTTAGCAAGTTATGTGAGGTTAGATTCTCAGGTACAAGTGTGCAGCCAGGGCTGGTTTGTCAAAGCAAATCAGCATAAATTTGGTAGAAAGTATGGATGAGTGAGATCTAGGTTCTTCATGGAAATACAGGCTTAAACTCCACATTCAAATATGTAAAGAAATGCTGGATTGCTTTGGAGAGCTACAAGGGCTGAAGAGAGAGCCCTGGAATGGCAGCAGGAGCTTGGAGCTTGCAGGCAGCTGCTCCCAAAACTTCCCAGCTTCTTTGCTTCGTGCCCTGTCTTCTCAGCAATTCACTGGCACTGTGGAGAGCAGGACTTCCTCCGGAGCAAAATAAAGGACCCTCGTAATCACCTCTGATTAGGCACTGCCTCCCCACTGATGAGCGGGTGTCCATGCCCCATCCTGACTGTGCTGCGCCTTCACCGTGCCTGTGTCCCTGCAAGAATCCTGTCCTTGCTTACTCCTGCACCTCTCCGAAACTGACCCTGGTCCCACCCATCCAAAGCCAAGTGTTTTCGGTGGAGACACAGCTGGTGAACTTGCAGCTGTGGTCAGGGAGATGGGAGAGGTTTCCCCTTTAGCTGATGTTCCAGTGAGTCCTGTGTCACATCCCACATCTCTGTCTCTCCAAGTGTGTCAGAGAGTTGATCTGGGGCTGCAGCAGAGGTGGCTGGAGCTGCGGGGCACTCCCTGGAAAGGACAGCAGCAAGCTGGGCGTGCAGGAGAGTGGAGCTGCATACGGGAAGATTCCTCTGCAGCAGAGAGGCTGCACAAAGCGGCTCAGAGGAGGATGGGAAAATGGGAAACGCTTAGAATATTACCTTAGCTGTGTTCCCTGGCACCACTGCACACCCTGCATGTGAGCTGGTGGAGCAGCCCCACCTCAGATTCCCCAGGGTAAGCGTTGTGTCACGCGGGCTGGTGCGGTTCTGTCCCCAGCTGTCCCCCTGGCTGTCACCGGGAAGATGCCCGCAGCGGCGTGCAGGTGCTCAGTGCAGCTGCCTGCCCTAGGATGGCACCCTGACCCCCCTCATCCCCACGTATCTGGCTGTCAGCCCCTGCAGGGGGGACAGGCGGCAGTGCGGGGCGCGAAGGGATGCTCTCAATCTGCTGAGGCTGCTGCTCTTTCACCAAAAAAAGAATGATACCATGTTGCTTGCGCCTGCCAGGTCCCTCCTAGGGATGTGCTGGCCTGTCCAACTGTCGCTTGCAGGAAAGAAATGGAGAGTCTGTCTCAGCAGAGCACACCTGGGGATGGAATGGCAATGGCAGCAATGCCATGGCCACGTGTGGACGTCAGCTGGCCAGGGAGCACACACACCCCCACACCCTGCACAGGTCTAGAGCGACATGACACATCTCGCAGTGCCTTATCCCCAGCCTGGACTGAGCGGACACGGGGAGGTACTGGGAAGAGTGCTCAGATATCCTCCACTGGAAGACACCTCTGGAGGTCTCTTATGCACATTCAAACAGGTCCATCTTGTGAGGCTGGTCAGGATCTTTTCCACTAGGCAAACCTACTGGATAATCTTAGGAGTATCTCTAAGATTCCCTCACTTTCCCCCCATTTTTTTACTATCCTATTTTTCCTAATATCTAATTGCAACTTCCTGTGGTTCATCTTGTGCCCATTGCCTCCCATCCTTCCCCTGCACAACTCCAAGGAGACGTTGGCTCCAGCTTCTCTACACCCTTCCAGTCAGTAGTTAAAAGAGCAGTAACACTCCTCCATTCCTCCTTTTTCTGTGAAGACTGACCAAACCTACTGGTGTGAGCCGTATGTGGGACAGGCAGAGTGGGGAGCACTGCCCTGTGGGAGAGGGGGTGGTGGAGAAGGGGAAGAGATGAGGATGGAATACACAAACCTGGAGGGTGCCAGACACCAACAGCACCATGCTCACAGCTCAGCTGGAGGAGCCATCCCCCCCTTCCCCAGGGTGTCAGGTCTCCCCAGCCTCACGGAGGGGTCAGGCAGTTCTGCTGCTCTGGGCCCCATCCCCAGCAGCACCGGTGCCTGCTGTATCCCTGTCCCAGGCCCCTGCACACCTTGCTGGGGAGCCAGGCACAGGCCAGTGCTGTTCTCTGTCCTGGGGAACCAGCAGAGGCCTGGGGCAGGACACAGCTGATGGGGCTGTCAGGCTGCTGCTGCCACAGCAGGATCTTGGGGGAGTGAGAAGCTGCAGGTCCTGGCTGCTCCCAGATATCACCAGGCATCTCGTGAGGCTTCCCAGACAGAAAGCTTCTCATTCCCCACACAGTCTCCTTTGAGGTGAATGGGACCAGGAGCCTTCAGGGCTGCTCTCACCTTGCAGAGACATTTTGAGACACTGCCTGGAATTTAGCGTCCCGCTGGGAGTCTGGGGCCCTGCACCACCCACTCTCTCCTCTGAGCTGCCCTCTGGGATCAGGTGTGACACGGATCCCCGACAGGGATGCGCAGGACACAGGGATGCTTTGAAGCTGAGCAGACACGTCCCAGGTCACACAGTGCTGGACCCAGCACAGGGCAGAGTGAGGGAAAGATGCCTTTTTCTTGATATTTGCATTGTCTAAAGACCCACAGAACTGCAGGCAGGTGAGGCAGCACGTTTGGAGGCTCAGTGCTGAACAAGTCAAGCAGCAGTGCTGAAGGCAGCTCCCCTCAGCCCGAATCCCTCCCCATGTGCCAACATCTGCCCCCTGCAGCCCCCGCTGTGGGAAGGACCACAATCCCCCAAGAGCTGCCAGAGGAGCTGGGACACCAGCGTGGGGACAGGACGGGTGGCTGCCCTGTGGAAGCCTGGGCAGGCAGGACAGCTGTGGGGAGGTCCTGGGGCTGAAGGGGTGGCTAAGGCTTCCAAGGAGCTGGGGTTTCCTGCAGGGGTGACAGGGACCCCTGTGTGCCTTTGGGACAGTCACACACCCTAGGGAGAAAGGGGGCAGCCAAAAATGCAGAGGGCACAAAATCCCAGTGCAAAGTGTAAATTAGGTCCCTCCTGGGCCAATGCTCCCCTCCTGCCCCCGGTGATTTTGCACAGACCAGCAAGTCACCACCCTGTGCCTGATGCTGGCGCAGTGCCAGGACCCATCCACAGCTTCCTCCTCATGCCATGGTCACCACAGGAGCCCCAGCGTTGCCCCAGGAGCCATCCAAACACACCACAAAGGTGCAGACTCACTCCCAGACCCTTCCACTTCTCAAGCCACGACAGAGCCCGGGATGCTACTATCAGCTGGCCAGCAGACTAAGGGCTGCTTTCTGCTTGACCTTCTTTCCTGCTGGCAGTGCCCTTCCTGCCCTGCACAGCCCAAAGTCCACAGCCTCATCCTCGAGAATGCCCAAAATGCCTGGGAGAAGGGCAGCCAAAGCAGGAACAACGGGAAATGTTTAAGGGTTTGGGGTCATGGATGAGGGAGACAAAGCTGGTGAGAGGCACTTGAAGAGCTGGGCTCTGCACACTGCACTGGATTCACAGGTTTATGTTCACCGTTTATCAGCTTTGAGGAACTTTTATTCCACACCTAAAATATCAGCAATAACAAGGGTTTCCCACTTTCAGGGATTTGGGTTCCTTCAAAGGGACTCTACAAAGTCCACCTGCTGACTCCATACAGGCACTTCACAGGGACACAGGTGTGCTCTGCATCCTTGCTGCATCCTTGCCAGCAGGATTCCAGAGATTTTAAGGGCAGGCTGCCTGGGTTCAACTCCAATTGCCCAGCACCTCAGTTACAGCCTCAGGGTTTCCTGTGGGTGACAGTGGCTTTTTGCTGGCATGTTGCTGTGAAGGCCCCAGGGGCGAAAATCTCCCAGCACTCACGAATGGCAACACTTCGGAACACCCAAATGGGCTGGTCCAAAACAAGACCTGTCCGAGCCCCGGATTTCAGGGAGAGCTGCTGGCACCGAGTCTAAGACTCTGGCTGCTGTTGCCCTCTGGAGCAGGCAGATGAACACTAACCAGAAACAGTGTAATTCCTGTCCTGTGCTCCCCAGCCTGCACAGAAGAGAAAACCAAATAGAGAAAATCTGGGATCAGGCACAGCTTGAAGAGTGGCTTGTGACAGAAACTGAAAAGCAGCACAGAAACAGCACAGCTCCTGAGCAGGTGTTTCCAAATGGCCTTTTGTGTCTCCTGGGCACGGTGGAACTCCCAGCCCAGCCAAGAGCTGAAATGTCCTGGTCCCTTGGCCCACAGCAGTGCTCAGTGGGCCTTCCTCCCTGCACTGAGGATGATGAGCATGATTCTGCAGGTGCTTCATGGTTGTGTGTCTGGACTCAAGGCTCAGGGCAGAGCAGTGGGAAGACACCAATCTCCATGGCAAGCAGACAAAATAGCACTGAGGGAGCCCAGGTCTGGGGGGTGGAGGGAGTGAGGGGTGGATGGGAGTGGAGTGCTCAGAGCAAAGCCAGAATTCCAGGAACATTAATCACAGAGCCACTGAATAGTTTGGGTTGGAAGGGACCTTAAAGACCACCTCATTCCACCTTCCACTGTTCCAGGCTGTTCCAAGCCCCATCTGACCTGTCCCCAAACACTTCCAGGGATGGGGCAGCCACAGCTTCTCTGGGCACCCTGTGTCAGGGCCTCCCCACCCTCACAGGGAAGAATTTCTAATGAACATATAATCTAAATCTGCCCTCCTCTCTGGGAAGCCGTTCCCCCTTGTCCTGATACTATATGCGCACAAAAAAAGTTGCTCTCCCTCTTTTCTTTAAGCCCCTTTTAGGCACCGAAAGGGGCTCTAAGGTCTCCTCAGAGCCTTCTCTTCTCCAGTCTGAGCCCCTGATCTCTCAGCCTGCCTTAATAGTTAAGTCAGTCCTAGAGCTGCCTGAAGAGCATGTTTGGGGGGATGGTTTTCCAAGCAATATCTCATTGAATTGAAAACGAAAAGCTTAATGAAAATGGACAGTGTTCATGGGACTGTAAATGGTAGAAATGTAGTAACAAGTTCCACCGTGAGAGATTATTTCAATGTTTTCACTTCATGGTGTCTTTCTAAAAAAAATTTCCGTTTACATATTTTCACCTGCTGGTGTTACATTTACCCATAGGCGATTTGATATCCACATTGCAGGACTATAAGACTATCAGAGCAAAGCATTTTGCCATTTTTAAAACACAGTATGTAGATTTTTTTGTTCTATACTAAACATTGACATGCTGGCTCTTTGTTCTAAGTCCAGAAGTCTCTGAATTTCCAGTGAGGTTCATTACAGCTCTTCCCATTTCCTCCTGCTGCTTCATCTCCGAGGCCCCTTCTCTGCCACAGGCTCTGCTCCCTTTCTGCTCTTGATGTTGTGAGGTAGAAGCGCTTTGAGTCCAGCAGTGTTCACTTTACTTGGCTGCTGTTTTCCCAGTGTGGGTGCTGTTGGGATTAATGGGATGCTGTGCTCTCTGGAGGAAAGTGCCCTATGAACGAGGGCTGCCTCCCTCCAGTCCTTTCAGCCACAACAGGCAGTGCTGCAGGTGACAATGCAGAGGGCTGTGCCCACAGTGCCAGCACGGCTGAGACCTCCCCAGGATCTCAGCTCAAAAGGAAAGAGGCATCTCTTGCAGGGCTCTTGGGAAGTGGTAACAGGTATCTGGATGTGAGCAGATGTCTGATTCTTGGTGGGGCACATTCAGAGTACCACAGAATAGTGGAATCTTCTGGGTTGGAAGGGACCAACGAGAATCACTGAATTCGACTCCTGCATGAGGGGAGATGAAGGACGGGAGATGCAGGATCTGCCCCATCCCACAGCCACCAGCTGGTGCCCAGGTCACTCTGCAGCAGAGGCAGCAGCCAAGCCTCTGCTGCACTTGCTGCACTCCTGGCAGCAGGCGCTGCGCTCGCTGGCAGGAACGGAGCAGGTGCACGGACGGGGAGCGCCGAGCGAAGGAAGGCAGCGCGGGGCGGCTGGAGCCGACGGGCACAGAGCTGGGGCTGTGCCTGGGCTGGACAGCCGTGAGGGGCTGCCAGCACCCTGCTCTCTGCTCCCTCCCTCTGCCAGCTGCTCCCAGGACAGCTCGGCCGGGGCTGAGGAGAGCTCGCTCCGCTCGTATCGTACTTTGGGGATGCTCCACTGCCGTCCCCTCCGCCGGGGCGCGGCCGCCCGGGCGCTGCTCCCCCGCACCAGAGCCCGGCCGGAGGGATTCAGGGAGCTGCTGCTCGTCCGGCACATGCCCCGGGCTCCAGCTCGCCCAGCCCCATCCCGCTTTTCCTCTCGGCCGCTCCCGAGAGCCGCGGCTCTCTGCAACGTCCTTCCACCGCAAAGCCTCGCTCCCCCCTCTGCTCCCTGCCCGCCCCCCAGGCTAAGCAATATGCCACAGCCTCCTCTCTCTCCCTCCCTTTCTTGAAGAATAAGCTCATAAATCTGCCTGGGGCAACGAAAACACTGAGCTCATGGCCCTTAGATCTGTGTGGGAGGAGCTCTCGCTGGCGATTAAAGCAGTTTAAGGTTTGCTTTGAAAAGCTCTTTGATTCTGGTAGGGGCTCTGGTGCCAAAAGGCAGCGATGGGGCTGCAAATGCCGCTCCCCCTCTGCACCTGCCTGGGTCAGGGAGCAGCAGCAGGCGGGGGAGGGAAGGGAAGGGGAAGAGCGGCGCTTGCAGCTCTCCGCAGCGGGGGCTGAGGGACCCCCGCCGCCCCTCGGAGCGTGGGGAGCACCCTGTGCCCGCAGCGGGGCAGCGCCTGCCGCTGCCGGGAGCCCAGACACCCCGGCCGGGATGCCGGAAAGCCTCCGTGCCTGTGGAGCACGCTGCTCCCCAGATCGTCCCCCCGCGGGGCTGGGCTGGCTCTCGGGCACGGGACAGGGACCCGAGGGAGAGCGGCGGAGGCCAGGTCAGGCATCACCAAGCAGCGCTCTGAAAAGCGGTGGGAAGGGATGGGGCAGGAGTGCCGGGGCTGCGAGGAATCTGAGGTCTTGGAGGATGACTCGAGTTTAGTAGGAGCAGAAAAGAGACCAGAAACGGTGTTCGTGAGGAGCAGCAGGACCGAGCACCAGCATCGTGTTGCAGCCCAGCCGAAACAGAGCCAGGCTCCAGCCCGTGTGGAGGCAGGAGCTGTGCCAGGATGGAGAGCAGGGGGAGGATTCAGGGAAGCTCAGGTGGTGCCTCCAGTCCTGCAGGGATGCATCAAGGACCCAAAAACGGCTAATGGAAAATCATTCCCAGATGCACCAGCCCAGGCTTTGCCGGCAGTGATGAAGGAGGGCAGCTCCCCGTCTCCTCCTCTCCATGGGTGACAGGTCTCTCAAGCTATCCACAGCTCCCTGTCTCCCCGTGCCTTGTTCGCAGGCCTTGCTATAGCTGTTTAGACCTCTTTGAAGGATTTGCAGATGAAAAGCAGTCCTCCTGGGAGTGGAGGAGTAGAACACACCTGTAAGGGCAGGACACGCTCAAGGGACATGCTGTCTCTTCTTGTGAGCAGCCACAGGTCCCACTACAAAGAGAGCCCGGGAGACAGGATGGGTTCCAGTACTGCACATCCCCGTGGGGCACCAATTAGGAACATTCCCTTTGTTCAAAGTGGAGCTGAAGCCCAAGCACCGCGTGCCATCCCATCAGATGTGCCACGGTGGGAACCGCAGGGGTGGAAGGGGAGCAGAAATGAGGCTTCCTCTGCCAGGCGTGGCGGGGCAGACCAGGGCCGTGCAGGCACCGGGGCTGCTGGGAGGGTGCCCCACGCACAGTTGAAAGGCTTTGGAATGTGACACCGAGCCCTGAAGGCCGCCAGCCCCTGGGACATTCCCCCTGGCACCGGTGCTGTTGATCCCACAGGCATGGAGCAACAGGTGCTGCTGGCAGGGTGATGGCCAGCATCAAGGATCTCAGGGACCTGCAGGATCAGAAGGCACAAGTCACCTTCCCAGGGATGTTGTCTGATGTGGGGATGGCTCTGGGTATAATTGTGTCTTGAAACTTCAAGAGAATTCACAGTTGTGGGCATTTTTTAACCTCAGTAAAGCAAATGTTCATTTTTGCATGAAATCTGCAGGAAAGACATTTGCACCTTTAGATAGAAATTCATCCTCTGTCTTTCCCAAAGAACACAAGAAAAAATTCTGGTTGCAGGAAACAATCTCTGCAGTTCTGCTTTATCCCTGGTTCTGCATCCCTGAAAGTGTCTCCACCATCCCCTCAGCACCTGGGGGCTGAGAAAGGAAATGTCCCTGTGAGCATTTCATTTATAGAATCACAGAATCCCAGAATGGTTTGGGTTGGAAAGGACCTGAAAGCTCATCCTGTTCCAACCCCTGCCATGGGCAGGGACACCTTCCCCTATCCCAGGTTACTCCAAGCCCTGTCCAATCCAGCCTTGGACACTGCCACGGATGGGGCAGCCATAGCTGCTCTGGGCACCCTGTGCGAGGGCCTCCCCACCCTCACAGGGGAGAATTCCTTCTCAATATCCCATCTAACCCTGCCCTCTGGCAGTGGAAAGTCATTCCCCCTTGTCCTGTCACTCCTGCCACTCCCATCAACCCTAACCCTTGTCCTGTCACTCCAGGCCCTTCTCCAAAGTCCCTCTCCAGCTCTCCTGGAGCCCCTTTAGGCCCTGGAAGGGGCTCTAAGGTCTCTCTGGAGTTTTCTGCAGGTGCACACCCCCAGCTCTCCCAGCCTGGCTGCAGAGCAGAGGGGCTCCAGCCCTGTGGCCAGCTTAGAGGCCTCCTCTGGGCTGGTTCCACTCGGTGACTCCCCAGGCAGCACTGAGTCATCCTGGCCAAGGACACGAACCAGGACTTCTGAGCTGCTCAGCTCGCTGCTCCCAGGGGAAGGATGAGATGCAGATCCATGCAGCTGCACTCTGGCTTTCTTCTCCCTGGACACAGGGGCACGGGAGTGCTCAGACACCGTCCCAAGCTGCTGTCCCAGATGTTGTCCCAAGGCCCTGTCCCAAAACTAGAAGGTCGCCTCATGTACCAAAGGACAGAGATGGGCCTTTAGGGTCAGCTGTGCAGAGCTGGCAGAACCAAAGGCACCACAGCCAGGACAGGACCTCGATTACAGGTGCAGATGAGGTTTGTACTGCTGCACTAATTTCTGGTGGCAATGTGTTCCACGGATTAATGAGGTCCTGTTGCACAGTGTGGTTTTATGTGTGCCCTAGAAACACCATGTGGGGCTTTCTGGAGCATGGAGCAGCCTTCCTATGCATGCTGCCTGTAACTTCTCTTCAGCTCAGGGCCAAGCAGCAGGTTCCTGTGCTGCAGGTTGTGTTTGCAGCTGCATCCTGTGCAGGGAAGTGCCTGCCAGTTTAGGTATTGTTGTGCTTTCATGTGGTGTAAGACAGCAGAAGATTTATTAGTGACAAAAGCATGAATGCTGGAAGCCGTGATTTATTGGAGAAGGGGGAGAGGAAACGTGTTGCAGCCCATGCTGGTTAGTGTGGTGTGTCTGAGGTGAGCTCGCACACGCTGTGGAAACCGCCCTGCTCCTCCACTGAGTGATCTGGCTCACCTGGCGAGACCGTGGGGTGGCCTCACTCCTCTCCCAGGGGGTGACTTTACACTGACCATCTCACAGATGCTCTGGGGAAAGGGTTTCTCCTTGGTGAAGGGACACAAGGACTCCGACTTTTGGGAACAGACAGGTGTCCCACAGGCTTTGGCTCCCTTGTGTAGTATAGGTGGGAGATAAAAGGACAGTGCAGCACGAGGAACTGCGTTTCTGGCTCTGTCCCAGCCTTATGGTTGACCCCAAAGCCCTCTTCTTTTCCCGTGCCTCAGTCTCCCTATCTTTAAAGCACTACTAATAAACCCTTCCCAACATGCTTTGAGATCAATTGATCAAACTGGTGCTACGGAAGAGCTGGAGATTCTCTGCACTTTCCAGCCACAGGTCTGGACCTCTCGAGCTAAAATACCTTTGAAAAGTTTATTAAAAAGTTCTTGAGCTTTCCATTTGTTCAGCCACCACATGAAGAAGAGCACCACTGAACTCTCAGATTTAGCGCCTGCCTTTCATGTCCGCTGACCTCATCCCTTCTCACTGACGGAGCAGCCACAAGCCAGAGCAGCTACTGAAACACTCCTCACAGCCACAGGCAGCAGCTGCTCACGGCTCGTGGGCAGCACTGGAGGACTCCACGGAGGAAGTGAACCCGGCTGGGAAATGTCAGCTTGGCCAGAGATGCTGTAAACCCCAATTCTGTTTTCTGTAGGAGGCTCCCTTTCTTTCAGCACACTTCTTCCTGAATGGATGGGGGTAAATAACAGCCAGTTCAGCTCTTTGCTAAACCTAAAAAGGAGGGAAAAGCTGGCTTGGGTTAAACAAATAGGGGTGTTCTTTTCAGGTTTCCCAGGCAATTAAAACTAAACCAAACTAAAACACAACATGTTTTCTCTGACTATCCCCAAAACATTTTGCTTTGACCCAGACTTTCTCTTTTGAGTCACCTGAAAACCTTTATACCATTAAAAAAAAGATCTTACAATGAAAATTTCCACCATCTCCCCCCAGCCCCACTGCTTTTTTTAGTGGAACATAATTTTTCTGTGAATTTCCTTTTGACCAAAACGCTGTGGGTTCTACCTGACCTGGAAGTCACAGTCATCCAGCTGAGCTTGTGCTGTCACTTGCTTTTCCTTTCAACACTGTTTCTGTCTTTTCACCTCCCACTACACAGACACAAAGGTTTCATGGGAGCATCATCCTCATCCCAGGCCTGTGCTGAGTTCCCAGGGAGACTAAAGAGGGGCTGGGAGAGGGAAGGAAAGAATCCGTGAAGGCTCTTTTTAGCTTCAGAGAGCTCCTCTGGCTCTTCTGACTACCTCTGGCTACTGCCAAGGCACCTTTGAAACACCTTTGAAACATCTCCAGCATGTTGGGCACCATGACTGGGCTGGAGGGGAAATCCATATTCCCTTTGAAGTCTGGATACTTGAACAGTCTTAGAATTATAGGGCTGTAATGTACAGGAATGTGTGGGGCTGTAATTGTGACTTAGATCCTTGGATGAAAGGTGCTATGTACATACAAAAGGTATTATCATTATTGCTACTATTATTACTATTATTATTACTATTATTATTGCTATTATTATTATTATAGGCCTGCAATATGTGGATTGGAGATGAAAGTAGCACCAAAAGATCCTGAAATACAAGATGTGTCTTAAGGAAATTTCAGCTTGGAATTAGGTTTTGTCTACACAGGAAAAGTGGAGCCGACTGGCTCTGCTGCACTGACAGCTCTGGGGTTTGATGGAAGAAATCCTGTATACAGGCATGATTCCCAAATCCAGGTTTCTCTGGCCTTCGGAAGGGTGTCTCCGGTGGGAGCAATTCCAGAGCAGTTTTAGCAGAAAAAGTGAGATCTGACATTTTCACCATTCTTTACGAGACACCCCGATTGCTCTGCAGCCATCACAAAATCAGTCCCTGGTGTTTGAGCCGTTCAGTATGAGGAGTTTGGGGACTGGTGCCCTCGCAGGGCTCAGAGGGGGGAATGGAACCTGAGTGAGCTCCAGTGTCACTGGGCACAGAGAGGGGCCCTGTGCTCTGGTCCTCCTGCACTCCAGCAGAGATGGGCCCAGACCCAGCATCCTGCGCCCTTCATCCTTCCAGCACCAATCCCCTCCGTCCCAGAGCAGCCTGGATGGAGCACATGGGGAAATCCGGGATCAGCTTCGACCCTCACACGCGCTGTGGATCCGCACAGCCTCTGCCATCAGCCTCTCGCCGCGGGTCCTGCCCTGTTCTGCACCCACGTCCCGTGGACAAGGGGGGATCAGTGGAGCCAGACGCTGCAGTGGGACTCCCCACGACAATCCCGTGGGGATTTTCTCCTGTGTCACAGGCTCTGTAGAGCACCAGGTTTCACTTTCTACCTGAACCGCAGGGGCTGCAGAGCAATAACTGACTCAGGCTGGGGAGGAGCGGGGGATGAGTCAGGCCCATCCACAGCAGTTTTTCCATTGCTAAACTCCCACAGGAGCGATCTGGCTCCTCGCAGGAGGGTTCAGCTCCCCAGCCTTCCCCAGCTCTTTCCCAATTGCTCTGATAAGCAGAGCTTTTCCCCGGCAGAGCTGGTGCCTCCCCACCCGCGTGGCGCAGGAGCTTCGGCAGCAGCGAGTGCTGGAGACGGGGAGACGCTCGTCAGCCACTTGACAGCAGAAGAAAGGCTTTTCTCGGTGCGTGGGGACCACCCACCGGAGGATAAGACAAAGCAAGAGCTCTGATGCCTTGTGGCTTCCTGGTGACACCACGGAGTCTGCCAGCGCTAATGGAAACCCGCTCGTTCCTCGGGGTAGCAGACAGCACTGAGAGGAGCCAACTCTCAGCATCTCTGAAACACAGCCCGTCTCTCCCGAGGAGCTCCCAGAGCTGCCAGGCCACCGCTGGGCTTGGCTGGAGAGCACCTCAGCCCAAACCCCTGCAGGCATCTCGTTGTCCTTAGAAGGCAGTGAGCTTGGTGAGGAATGCGGCTGGGATTCATCTCCTACCTTGGGCTCTTGAGTTCCGGCCAAGCAGCCAAGTATCAAACAGCGTGGAGCTGCTCTCCTCCTCTGCTGTCGCAAATGCTCAGAGACTCTTGGTCTATAAATCATCCCTGTTTTGGGAGGCAGGGCTTGGATGCTCGCTGGCCACGGAGACCCAGGCTGTTCTGGTTTAGGTGCTGGCAGGAGCAGCAGCCTCCCAGGGAAGCGTTCAGAAATGACTGGATTGTCAGCGCTGGCACCGCACGGGAACTCTGCCCGCGTGGGCTGCGTCAGAAGGGAGGAACGACAGGATCCTGTCTGCCATGTGTCCCCACAACCAGGATGCGTCCTTTGGGTTGGATCCTCCGTTTCTTCTGGCTGAGTTTCACAGCTGCTGTTTTTGAAATGTCCTCTTGAGAAGGTCAGAAGTCCAAAAGGCATTTTTCAAAAGCTTTCAGCCATAATGTTTCTTTTTGGGAAGTCTTTGGTCTGAACACAGATAATTAACAGCCAAATATTACTGAAAACCACCAGCAATTTTCAGTTCTGATAAAAATGCTATTCTCCATTTTACAGTGTCAACAACTGATTTTTTGCTCCTTGTTCATTATAGTTTCCTCCAAAAGGAGTCAAATATCTCCAGGCAGCTATCCCCTGGGATGCCAGCAGTTTATCCATCTCTGTCACCCAGCAGAGTCCCTTCTCCCAGGACAGTTTCTGTTACCTCCAAGGAGATGCAGAATGCTGCTCTGGCCCAGGGTCCGAGCTGTGCGTGGATGGCAATAATATTTATGGAGCTGGCTGGACTGTGCTTCTCTCCGCAGTAAGGTTCAGCTCGGAGAGGAAGGGTCAGCCACAGCTCAGAATGGTGCTGGCTGATAAAGTCATGGCAGCAGAGGGCAACAGATTAGGTGGGAAAACAAAGTAATAAAGCCCACAAGTATCTGAGACTGTAGGAGCAGGAAATCTTGCCTGATGAAGCAGGTGGGGAGCAGAGTCTCTCCCTCTGTGTCCTGGGCTTTTCTTCGCAGGCAGCCCAAGATTAGGGACTGAGCTGCACACTGGTGGGGCTGCCCCAGAAGAAAGGCAGGATGGGATGGCTGAGTGGCTCCTCAAGGGTCATCGTGCTACAGCTCAAGAAAAAGAAGAGATGGTGTGGGTTGGGACTTCTCAGAAGAGGTGGTCAGCAAACAGGACACCATGGTTCTCACTGTGGCTCCAGTGTTGCCATCCAGAGGAAAGCGCAAAACACTTGCTGAGCTGCAGCAAATCCAAGCCTGACTGCTTTGGCCCAGAGAGCTCCCTGCAAGGCAGCTTGTGCGTGGTGCTCCTGACCAGCAGCTCAGATCCACCCAGTGCTACCTGATCCCTCTCCCCAGTGGCAGCAGGGAGGATCAGAAGGGCAACACTGAGAACTCTAGTGGGTCAAGACCAAGACAGTTTAGGAGGTAGAGCAAAGCTGGGTGTGCAAGAATAGCAAAACAAGGGAATCGTGCACTGCTGCCCACGCCAGTCAGGTGTTTCCAGGGAAGCAAGGCTTTGTCACACCTAATGGTTCCTTGGGAAGACAAATGTCATAACCACAAATGTGCCCCCTTGCTGCCCTTCTCCCCACAGCTTTCAGTGCTGAGCCTGATGTCACAGGATGGGGCAAACCCTTTTGATCAGCTCAGATCGCAGCTGTCCAAGGTGTGTTCCGTCCCCACTTCTCACACACTCCAAGACAACTCCTGGTGGGGACAGAGAGGGGGAAAACTGCTGTGCCAGCACTGCTCTGCAGTAGCGAGGACGCTGGTGTGTTATCAGCACAGTCACAGACCCAAACCACAGCACCCCATGGGCTGCTATGGGTAAAATTTTCTCCATCCCAGCCAGGACCAGTTCACACCTTCACCAATTCGCCCAGCTCCAGCTGCTTGTACTTCTCCCTGGCAGGTTTTTGCAGGCTGGTGTGGAGATCAAGGCTCTCTTCCCAGATCCTGTTATCACCATGTTAATTCATGGCCACAACAGATTACAGTCATGCTTTAGCTAATCTTATTGTTCTTGATCTTGCAGAGCATGGTGTAGATGCTTGTTGCTGTTGTGGGCAGGATTCTGCTCAATCTTGATAAATCAATCCAATTCTTATAAATCAATGTGATTTATTCACTTTATATCTGGTTCTTTCTGTAATGATTTTCATCAGCTATGTGACATCCTCCCTGACCATGCTTCTCACAGCAGTTTGGGGGTGGGAAGGTAATATTGATGTCCTGTAGCTCCAGTCCCAGTCTTTCCCAGAGTCCCACACAACTGATGACACAACAGCACGAGCCTTCTGGGGCAGGGCCCACCCATACTGTGATTTTTCTAAAGGTCCAAATAAAAATTAATGTTTAATTATGACATTCTTCTGCTTGGCAGATGTGAGGGAGTTTTGGATTTGGGCAGTTTTGTGTCTGAGGTCTGACTGGGTGACATCAGAAGTTTTCTAAGGTTCCTTGGCCTGTCCTTGCTATTCCTGATAGAGATTGAAGTTTCACCAGACCCAGCAAGTTCATGATTAGACATAAAAGGGCTTTTTCTTACCGAGACATCGAGGTATCTTGGCTGGGGGTGACCCATCCCACCTGCACGAGTGCAGCTCTTCTTAGCACATGAGGGAGTCCCAGAGTTGTACTGGAGGAGCTTTGTTCCCCTGTTGTTACCCATTCTTTGTCTCACAATGCTTCTTATTTTAAAGCTCCATCTTGGCTAGCCCAGGTCTTGGATATGTGACAGATCTCCAGGGCTGGGACCAGTGTTCTCTGTGTTCTCTGAAACAGAGCTCCTGGTGCTTTCTTGTGAGATGGAGATCTTCAGAAGGGACAGCACGAGCAGAGATGTTGCTGTACACCCAACAATGCACCATCAAGGTGAAGGGTCTGGAGCAGCAGTCTGGTGAGGAGTGGCTGAGGGATCTGGGGGAACTCTGGGGAATCTGGAGGAAAGGAAGCTCAGGGGGGACTTTCTGGCTCTCCACAACTCCCTGACAGGAGGGGGCAGCCAGGGGAAGTTGGGCTCTGCTCCCAGGGAACAGGGACAGGACAAGAGGAAACAGCCTCAAGTTATGCCAGGGGTGGTTTAGGCTGAATATTAGGGAAGAACTCCTCTCTGAAAGGGTTGTCCAGCCCTAGCACAAGATGTCCAGGGCAGTGCTGGAGTCACCAGCCCTAGAATCATTCAAAAGATGTGTGGATGTGGCACCTGGGGACATGGTTTAGTGGTGGCCTTGGCAGTGTTGGGTTAATGGTTGGACCTGATCTTAGAGGCTTTTTCCAGCCTCAATGATTCCATGGTTCTGTGATCAAGCAGACCTTAGAGGAGACCTGGTTTTGCCCTGGCACAGCACTGAGATTCCTGTTAGGCACTGGAGGTGCCCAGGTCTCAGGCAGATGTAGACTGCACATGTTCAGAGCAGATGGGGGGGATGGAGGATCAGGCTATGACAATCACACCTGACAGGTCCCTTGAGAGCTACAAGCTGTCTGCCAGAAGCCCTTCCCAAGGGCTGTTGGAGGTGCCAGAAGCATACACTGCCTGCTCAGGGAGCAGGGAAGCCACCTGTCCAGCATCCTCCTCCAATGCAGATCCAAAGCCGTTGGGAAAGGAGCCCCTGTGGAGGCCAGGGCTGAGCAATGGCCACAGAAATCTTTACCCTGTGGCCAGTGCAGCAGGAGCTCCTGCAGACAGAAGGTGCAGGGAAGAGTGAGGTGCCCTCCTTCCTCATGTCAGCCAGTTGGACATCACATCTGCAGTGGTGGAGATGGTGTGTGCCTGGCATTTAACCTTCCCTTGGCCAGGTGCTACTGGGACTTCCCCACGTGGCATTCAGCAGGTGTGAACAGAGCCGTTTGCCCTGTGGATTTTGGAGTGGAGAATGTGTAGCCTTCCTCAGCCTGGAGCCTGCCATGGTCTTTGATGGCTTTTTCTGTGCCAGGAAAGGTGTTTCACTGCTCACATTCCTTAAACGGTGCCCACCAGCTGTTCCCTGAGAACACCTGTGGGCTGTTTCCCACAGGTGGATCCTGTCAGCTCCAGGCTCTCAGATATTGTCATTTTAGAATATTGCTGGCTTTTGCTGTTGCTCACGCTGGTGAAACTTGTCTGGACAGGACAGATGATCTTTTGGTGCATGAGCAGAGGGAATGCCAATGAATCACCCACAGGGCATCTGATTCCCAGACGTGGCCCACACGCTTCACTGCCTTTCTCCCAGGTTCTGGGCTCATTGTGCCATCGATCTGTGTCGAAGGGAGGGAGCAGAGCTGGCACTCAGGGCTTTCCACCAGAGCAGCATCCACTGCCAGCAGGCAAAGGTTCCCACATTCTGCAGCTGCCGTGGAGCTGGGAGCAAAAGGGACTGGGGGGATGTCCTCTCCCATTCATGGGGAGCATCTGGGCCAGCTCCCTGCTGGAGCTGTGGGAGGGATGAACAGCAGGAGCGGCCTGATCCTGCGGCAGGGACCTCGGCAGCTCTCACCACCTGGGAGCCCCTGCAGGTCGTCTCTCGCTGCTGTGTGTGGTGGCAGTGTCCCCCAGCTCTGTGAAGATGGCCAGAGCCCCTGCAGGTCGTCTCTCGCTGCTGTGTGTGGTGGCAGTGTCCCCCAGCTCTGTGAAGATGGCCAGAGCCCCTGCAGGTCGTCTCTCGCTGCTGTGTGTGGTGGCAGTGTCCCCCAGCTCTGTGAAGATGGCCAGGGCTCTGGAGACCCAGAGCAGCTGCGTGTGGCGTTTGGCACACTGGGACACGGCCCCAGCGAGGAGGGGCCGTTCCCCTCGCCGGGTCAGAGCGTGGATTGGGCACAGACCGCCTCAGCCCAGAGTCCTGCCTCCCCCCTGCTCTGCCCCCTCGCTGTCCCACACCGTTTGCCCCACCTGCTGCTCACGCCAGCAGCACCAGACAGAGCTGGGTAAAACCCGTGCTGAGCACTCAGGCACCGATCCAGCACAAGGCAGCCAGAGGTGGGTCGTTTGCACAAGTTCTGCTCATGATTTCCCAATCCAGGAGAGCACCAGGGAACGCTGGGCCTGCCCACAGACCTTGGCCATTGCCAGGGTAACCCCCCACGGTTTAGAAACTCCTTCCAATTAGTGAACCTTCCCTTTACAAGTCACAATGGAACAATTCATTATTAGTGATGTGTGCAGGCCCTGCATTCCTCTGGCTCTGCTGCTCCTGCAAGAATGTGGGGATTGATCTAAACAGATGAACCCATCTCATCTGCATCATCTTTGGTGACTTAATAATTCCGGGTACTGCTCTCTAAGTCTTTGGCAATTACCTGCTTCTTAATCCTCCACATCCACCAGCTTCCAGGTAATACAGCCAAGTGAATTTGCACTGAATCACATCTGCCAAAAAAAAGGAATTAGAAACCCTCTGCTTGAGGGTCCCTTCACTGCTGACACCGCAGCAACCAGCAGGGACGTCAAAACATGAGCTTCCAAACTTCCTCCAAGTGTGAGCACTCAAACCGAGTCCTGCTGTCAAAAACAGAAGTTTCCCCCTAGAATTGTCATTCCTTAATGCTGCTTGTGAATTTCCTCAGTTCAAATGAATCGTCTTTTGCACCCGTGTGGAAGCAGGTTCCTGGATGGGTGGGATGGAGGTGAGCACTGTCCCAGTGCCAGTGCTGGCAGACAGGGATGGGGAGCCCTGGCTGGGCTGATGGATGCACAGACCCGAGGGGCTGCAGCTGGGTGTTCCAGAGGGAAGGCAGAACAACATCCTCTGCTCACAGCAGGGAGCTGTGTCCCAGGAATAGCTTTCTTTCCTCTACGTGGAGGGCACCATGCCTAGGACAGAGCAAGGCGACCTGTTAGCAGCATTAAAGGGAGTTCTGTTCTCATGCCATTGCACTCCTCCCATCAGGGCAGTGCCTGTCTGGCTCCTCTGGTGGAGGAGCTGTCCAAGCACCCCAGCATGGACATCTGGACCTGTCAGCCACAGGGACTCTGGTCCCTTGGCAGCCTGAGGCTGACTGGGTGGATCTGCTTTAGCGCTGTGTTCCCATCTCACGGCCCGTCTCACCCAGAATTATCCTGGAGACAACAGAGTGAGTCACTGCCATGGTTTCCTCAGTGGACGGTGATTGTGTCAGGGCTATTCCCCAGGTGGGTTTTTATCTGTGGGACAGGTTTGCTTATGCTGCACTCACTCTGCCCACAGAGCCTGGCTGCCTGGGGGATGCATGGGCAGGGGCCACCCCTGGTTTCCCTCAGTCTGTCAGTGTGCAGCAGCTCGTGGCCTCCCTCACAAGGCAGCCTGTGCCTGCCCTCAGAAAGGCATGGCCAAGGACTGGCTTTGCTAGAGACTGCTTGTGTAGGCAGCTGGCTCTTCATACTCCTCCTTTCCAAGTGTTTTAGATGTTTCTAGTCAGTTTTCCTCACAAGAACCTGGAAAGGGAAAAAAGCCTACAAGAGCCCATCTGGCACTCACAGACTGTGCTGTGGGTCTCCACTGGAGCAGCCACTGAAACCAGAACAAAACAGAAACGGGGATGTTTTTCCAGGTGGAAATAAGCTCTATGCGATAGGAAAAGGCTGGATTAGAGCTCAAAGCAGGAATCATTAAGAGATGCACAGGCAGCGTTTTGAGGAGCCATTGGCAGCTGAGTGTAGGAAGATTTTGGGATGGCCCATTATTTATCATGTTGGTATGACATTGCTGGGAAGGGGCTTCCTGGCCATGGAGCCTCTGTAGAGACTCCATACCATTCTACCACAGTGTGTCCTGGATTTCCCAGTGTCTGATGGATGGCAAATCTTCATGAGGTTTTCAGCGGCTTTCCAGGAGTTCTCCAATGTGCATAACTCTCAAAGAAAAGAAATGCTGCCCTGTGAGTTCCCTCATAATCCAGTATTTTTTGGATTTGACACTCTGGAGGGTCACCAGCGTAGATGAGAGGTAGGAGAGTGGTTTTTCAAATTTGTCGTCATGGGGATTCATGAAACAGAGGAAGAACTCAAAGCAGCAAAGATGTAATTTATTGGGTGGATCTGGGCAGAAATTGTGAAAGGTTCCCCACAAAAACAACAGTTACATTTTCAGATGAGAGTGAAGTTTGTAGGTGTTTTGTCTAGACTGTCTCTTCTTTTGATGAAGTTGGAGACTCCCAACAACGAAAATCTGGCTGGGCTTTAAAGACTTCCTTTGATATTTTCAGAAGGGACTGTAAGTGCTCTGAAGACAGAAGGGTACGGAAGGCACAGTCTGGCCTAGGTGAGAAATCTGGTCTTTTGTAATTTAGTGTAACAGAGAGTGAAATAATTGATAGACCTCAACCTGTCAGTCCAGACAATTGTACAGATAAATGAAAGGAGGAGTGCTATGGGAAGCAGGATAAAATACACCTGGTCAATCAAACAGTACGAGCCAAATCATTATCCCAGGGTTTAGTTTAGTTTCTATATTCACCCGTTACCCTAAAGTGAATACACAGCAGCGAATAACTCTTTTGTTCCCAATACGATAAGAAGTTCTTTCCAAAACATGGATTAAATCTGAGGCTTTCAGTGAGAAATCCCAGTAGGCAGCAAGTTTACAAGTTAAGAAAAGCTGAGCTGCTCCTTAATAGTAGGAGGGTAGGTACACTGTAGAAGGTGTACTGTCTTAATTAAGCTGATTAATAAGGCCCAAAAAAAGCCGTTCTGATTCCCTGGAGGTAGGAAATGCAAGCTTACATCAAAACACAAGCTAAAGAGAGCGGGTGTGATTACAGATGCAGAGGCATCTCCAGTTCCTCAGCCTTGATCTATTTGCAGGGTTTGGCCTACAAAATACACTCCTGGCTGTCCCCAGGCATGTTAGGCTGGTCAAAAAGAATATGGTGAGAAGCTTCTAATCCCTGAAAAACCTCCTGTGTCAGAAATGTGGCTTGCTCATACCTTGATGTGTGCAGAATCAGGAATGTCCTGAGCTGGAAGGGACTCACAAGGATCATGCAGTCCAATCCCTGGCCCTGCACAGACACCCCAACAATCCCATCCTGGGCATCCCTGGGAGCATTGTCCAAATGCTCCTGGAGCTCTGGCAGCCTCGGGGCTGTGACCATTCCCTGGGGAGCCTGGGCAGTGCCCAGCACCCTCTGAGGGAAGAACCTTTCCCTGATATCCAACCTAAATCTCCCCTGGCACAGCTCCAGCCGTTCCCTGGGTCCTGTCCCTGCCACAGGGAGCAGAGATGGGAGCAGCCCCTCTGCTGCCCCTTGGCAGGAAGCTGTAGCCTGAGTCTCCTCTCCTCCAGCTGAACAGGCTGAGTGACCTCAGCTGCCCTTCACACGGCCCCTACAGACCCTTCACCATCCCAGCATCCCTCCTTTAGAAGCTCTCTGACAGACTTAGATCTTTTTCGTATTGTGGTGCTCAAAACTGCCCCCAGCACTCGAGGTGAGGCTGCCCCAGAGCAGAGCAGAGCAGAGCAGAGCCGAGCAGAGCAGAGCAGGACAATCCCCCCCTGGTGATGCTGGGTCTGCTGCACCCCAGGACTCAGCTGGCCCTTCTGGCTCCAGGGCACTGCTGGCCCATTCCACTTGCCATGGACCAGGACCCCGAGGTCCCTTCCCATGGGGCTGCTCTCCAGCCTCTCATTCCCCAGTGTGCCCACACATCCAAAGTGCTCCATCCTAGGTGCAGAATCCAGCACTTGCCCTGGTTAAACCTCATTGTTCAGCCTGGAGAAGGAAGGCTTTTGGGGGTGACATAATTAGGGCCTCCCAGTACCTTAAAGGAGCCTGCAAGGAAGAGGGAGAAGGACTGTTTATGAGGGCCTGGGGTGACAGGAGGAGGGGAAACTGCTTCAAACTGGCAGAGAGTAGGTGTAGATATTAGAAAGAAATTCTTCCCTGTGAGGGTGGCGAGGCCCTGGCACAGGGTGTCCAGAGCAGCTGTGGCTGCCCCTGGATCCCTGGAAGTGTCCAAGGCCAGGTTGGACAGGGCTGGGAGAAACCTGGGAGAGTGGAAGGTGTCCCTGCCCACGGCAGGCAGGTGGAATGAGATGATCTTTACGGTCCTTTCCAGCACAAACTATTCTATGATTCTGTCATTGTTCAGCCCTCTCATTTGTCCAGGTCTCTCTGCAGGCCCTCTTTGTCCTCCCAGTTTAGTGTCACCAACAAACTTACTTATTATACCTTCAATTGCTGCATCCAAGTCCGTTATGAAGACATTGAAGGGTGTCTTGCATGGGTACCTGGCTTTGGTTGAAGAGAATGAGACATGAGTCAGCAAAATCTTCTTTAGGGTGGCTAAAGAGTTTACACTGACAAACTCCAGGTGGTTGTAAATCTGACCTCCAGGACTGCAGACCAGAGCTGGTTTTAATCCAAACCCACTTTCTGCATCTTTCCAAGAGGCAAAAAAAGCAAGATGGTGAAAAGAAAGATGATAACCAGGAGACAGTGTGGGTTAATAGTGGTTGAGTTTTGTGATCATGGTGCTTTATCCTCCTCAGAGTTCCCATCCCAGCCGGGCAGGAGTGGCTCTGCTGCAGTCTCCCATCAATTGCAGCTAATTCTCTTGAATTCAGCTACTGTCATCACTAAAAATAGCTCATGCAGGGAGGAAGCTGTGGTTGAAAGGTTTTTACCTGACTCCACTGCTCCTCCAGCACAGTGAGAAAGAGCTGCTTTCACAATGACCCGATGGGAAGGGTCTGTGGGTATTATGAATGGGACAATTATAAAAACCTGTTCAAAATTATCCCCTATTTCCTCAGCAACCAGGGCGTGATTTATCTCCGCCTAAAATGCACATCTGAAACAGGCAGGATGAATCACACAGTAAAAGGACTGGTTTCTCCTCATGCAACTAGAAAGGAAATCCAAAGTCTAGCTCAGATGTAGGCATGTACATTGTAGGCTTCTAAACTGAGGGGGTAAGATTCAAACATCCCCCTCTTTAATAAGTCCAGAAATGGGAAGATTATTTGGTTAAGTCTTTAATTAATTGGTGATAAAAGCTAATGAAGCTAAGAAAGCACCGAAACCTAGTAACTGTCTTTGGCGTGGCCACGTCTGTGATTTCTCAGAGTTCATTTCCATTGCCTCTGGGGAGCTGAAGCAGCCCAGGAATTCAGTGGAAGACCTTTCAGAATTTTACCTCTCTAATTTGGCAAATGGGTTTGTGACAACTCAAATACTCTGGGACTGATTTTACAAGCTGCTCAGGTTGGTTCATGTCCTGTGCAAAGAATAATGCTGTTGTCCAAGAACATTATTATAAAGGAATCTAGTAAATCTCTAAAAAACATAATTAAAAATTTTGCAAGGTAACTGCAGCATTACATAGGCCAAAGGGCATCACCAAATACTCAAGCCTGTTTCTGGTCCAGAAGATAATTTTTGTTTTATCTTCTGAGGATTCTCTTGCCAAACTTCAGATGTCTCTGAGTTGCAGTTTTGTAAAGACATACCGTACAATCTAATTTTCAAGATCAAGAGCAATGCTCTCTTTTCTCATAACTCTTACTTGATTTCCCAAACCTTGATGTACAATGGAAATAAGCCATCCCACTGGTACACAAAGAGAATGTGGCGCAGCTGAGGGACACACAGCCCCTCTGGCTTTCAGAGCTGTTCTCCAGGTGCTTTCATGCTGGTCTGACGATGGATAAAGGAACCCAAATCTGGCTCCCGGGGGCGGGGTGGTCGCCTGCCCAGAGGTGGGAGGAGCAGCGTTGTGTCTCCACAGCCAAATCTTGTGCTGGCTTTACAAGGATGACCCTGACTCCCACAGGCTGGGGCAATGCCAGAGACCCTCCTCCCCACATCCTGACTGGGGTGACATCACTTCTGATGGCAAACTGATGGAGACAAAATCAAAAATTATTGATGTTAGCCCCTTACTCCAAATGGCTTTAGGAATTTTAGGATTGTGCAAAGGGAGCCAGTCCCCTGTACCCCTTCACATGATTGGGAAATGGGGCAAATGAGCCAGACAACTCTTAATAGCTAATTGCTTTTTCTATGTAATTGCAGCCCCTAATAATATTTCTAACACAGAGGATGCAGGCAATCCAAGAGGCCAAAAGGTGGCAGGGATGGGAAGAGCTGCTCAAACACAGGGCCATCACCATAAAATTAAATTATTTGCTTTATTGTTCCCTGAGAACAGGCTGTGGGTGCTTCCCTCGAAGTCATTCTTAATGTGGACGAATCTGAAAACAAATGGGTAGGATGAATAACAAAAATTATCAGGTGGTATTCACACAGCTCCTAAAGGCATCCAAATTTGAGACTATTGACCTACTAATCATTGTGCTTAGCCCACTGCTTAAACCAGTTCTGCTGCCTGAAAAATGCAAGGGGACAAATGCAACACCAGCTTTCAAAAAGCCTTCAGGGGCAATCCAAGGAATCACAGACCCTTAAGCCCATCAGATGGAGTGAAGGTAGAAGTAAGGAACAGAACTGGTGGACTAAATTATAAAGGGTAAATGTGGTAAGAGATAAAAAGAGGAGGGTCTGAGAAAAGGAAACCATTCATTGAAGGTGCCAACAGGCATCTGGTCCAACAGAAATTAGTGGTTGATTTTACAGAGTCTCCAAAATAAGCCCACATCAAACTCTCCTAAAGGGATTCAGTTGGTGTGGGCTCATAACCGGTCAAGAGAAAGGAAACGAAAACAGAATCAGTGGGTATTTTGAGAGCAGAAGGCAGGAGGAACCAAGAACTGGGAGAGTATCAAAGAAATCTGTGCCTCTGCCAGATGCCAGAGCTTTGCCAGGAGAACAGACGAGGGAAAAATCAGTTTTGAGAAACCCAGAGACAAACTGGCACCTGTGTGCACACAGCAGTGGGCTGCAGAGGCGTTAGGACCAGCTGAGAAACTGTTCATGGAGGCAGTGCAGGCAGATTGATAAACGTGTCAGCTTGGTCCTCGGGGTGATCAAAAAGGCAGGTGTTGAGGGAAGCTCCACCAGACCCAGCCTATGGAAGTCTAGTGTACAGGCTATAAAACTGTGTGGCAGGTCTGCTGAAGTCCAAAGGAATGACCAGAGGTGGTACCCACCCTCGTTCTGATCTGCAATTAAATACATATCTCATAGGTTCAGGATCCAGAGTTCACAAAGGAGATGGCAAAAGAGAGAGAGAGAGAAGATATGATTCTATGTCATCTCCATGAATCAGTTGGTCTCGAATCCCTGCTTCCCTTGCTGACTCCAGCAGGTCCTGCTTTACTGCCCCAGCCAGTTTCACATGCTTTTGGCTCAGGAGCTTAGGAAAATGTTCGTTTTGCCAGGCTTTTCCTCCCTTTGCTGCTCAGAGCAAGTTCCCACGCTATTAAGCACTTCTGCAGAAAAATTCAACTTCAGAAGTTTTCAAGGCTGTTGTGGAAGCTATGTTCTCTCACTATGTGTTAACTGACAGTGAAATGATTATAAAAGTGAATATGCCTGAAATACAGAATTGGTATAAATGAAATGATACTGACCCCATCATGATAATGATACAGACTAGATATGGCAACCTATACTACCACTCCTCTGACTCTTCTGCCTTTCCAAAGTGTCATTAACTTCACAGGAACCATATCTTCTGCTTCCTTCCTCCTGTTCCATCCTGGCTCAGACAGACTCTGAAGGATCTCTGTCTAGGTTGGTGTATTGGTTTTGCATGGCCTGGTTTTTGGTGGCAGGGGGGCTACAGGTGCACCTTCTGTGAGAAGCTGCTGGAAGCTTCCACCGTGTCCAGCAGAGCCAATGGCTGATGGCTCTGAAGGTGGACATGCTGCTGGTCAAGGCTGGGCTGGTTAGAAATGGTGGTAATGCCTCTGTGGTTACATATTTAAGAAGAAAGATAAAAAAAAAAGGTTGAGTGCACAGTTTTAATTTCAGCCAGAGAAGAGTCAAGTGAGAACATGTGAGAAGAACAACGCTGCAGACACCAAGGTCAGTGGAGAAGGAGGGGAAGGAGGTGCTCCAGGCGCTGGAGCCAAGATTCCTCTGCAGGCCATAGTGATAACCATGGTGAGGCAGCTGTGCCCCTGCAGCCCATGGGGACCCATGGGGGATGCAGAGATCCACCCACAGCCCCTGGGGATCCNGGGGATGCAGAGATCCCCCTGCAGCTCCTGGAGGAGCCCCCACAGGACAGGGTGGATGCCTGGAGGAGGCTGTGACCCCCTGGCAGAGCTGTGGACAGAGAGCCCTTGCTCCCAGGCTGGAGCAGCCTGTCCCTGGAGCAGTGCACCCCGTGGAAGAGTGACCCACACTGCAGCAGTCTGCGGAGGCCTGTTTGCCTGTGGGGGGAATTCACACTGCAGCAGCTCACAGAGAGCTGTTGCTCATGAGATGGACTCAGCTGGAGGGGTTCCTGGAGAACTGTCTCACTTGAGAGGGACTCCAGGGTACAGCAGGAGAATGACTCCTGTCCCTGAGCAGCAGGAGAAGCCACAGGGGATGAACTGACCAAAACCCTCATTCCCTGTCTCCTTGCACCACTGGGGTAGGAGGTAGAGCTGGTGAGGAAGAGAGGGGGGAGGAAAGTGTTTTTAAGGGCTTATTTTACTTCTCATTATCCTGCTCTGATTTTGTTTGTAATAAATTAATTTCATATCCCTAATTAGAGCCTGTTTTGCCTGTGACAGTTTTTGATGAGTGACCTCTCCCAGTCCTTATCTCAACCCATGAACCCTTCGTTAAATTTTCTCTCCCTGTCCAGCTGCAAAGGGGAGTGAGTGAGCAGCTTTGGTGGGTGCCTGGCATCTGTTCAAGGTCAACCCATGACAGCTGGGTTTTAAGTGCTTGGTATATTTGGTGCTGGAGTGCTCAAAAATTGAGTCATTATGTCAACGGGTACTGCTGGTGCTACTTCTTTATGAAATTCAGACTGTACTGAGGTGCCTACAGGGAAGCTGAACTCTTCTGAAAATCTGGCTCCAAAACAAGCAGCTCCTGGTGCTGCTTCTCCAGGCAAGTTCTGCACAGGAGCTGCTCAGTGGGATAGGGAAGATTCTGGCTCAGGGGTTTTTTAAGTGGCAAAATGCACTTTTGTCCTCAAATTGAATCTTTCCTTCAGAACATAGCGGTGTTTGCCAGAACGTCTCAAGTTTCCATTGGGAAAGTTGAACCATGAAGAATTGACTGGCATCCTCCAATGCCCAGTCACAGCAGCTGGCTGGGTCAAACAAAACCATGTTTGACTTCACAAAGACACTGAACTGTGTAATGGGAGGCACCTGCTTGCACCTGGAGCTCGGATAATCCTGCTAGCATGTTTCCTAATTGGACCCCCAGAGTGTCTGTGATGTGATAAAGACATTACTGCTGGAGAACAGTTCTCTATGTAGAAAACAGAAAGCAAATATTGCATTTCAAGCTTTGCTGTTGTTCTGAAAAATATACTGGGGATATTTCAGTCAGCCTTGGTCAGATCAGCTGGCCTTTCACCAGGTTCTTTCTGATTCCTGGCTGGTGGTCTTTGTAAATGGAGATGGACAAACTGTAGGAAACAGGAAAAAAATCCTAGAACAACATCCTAGAACGATATATTCCAATTGTTCTTACAAGTTGAAAAGCAGAAGCATTTGTTCTCAGTTGAAGACAGTGTTTTGTCTGAACAGACTTCAAGCAATTCAATCTATTTAACTATGTCAGTTTGCATGAGGAATAATGTATTCCAAGGGTCTTTGTAAAAATGGAGCATTTTAGTATTTTCAGAGTTTTGCAGCCTTTGCCTCCACAAATTAGAAAATCTGATGCTGGTTTGCCAAGTCTTGAATTGTCATTCTACAAGTGCATTTGACAAAGAAAATACCAATCAAAAACCTTTTTTCTGTCTCTGCAATTGGTTCAGTGCTTTGTTCCATCTTCTGCTGGCTGAGTACCCCAGCACAGCTCAGAGGGAAGCGATGGCTGCCCAGCACAGCCAATGGCCCAAATATTCTCTGGTGAACACTGGTGTGGGCATGTGGAGGTCCTGAACAGGGACTTCATCAGGAACTGCAGTGATAGGACAAGGAGCAATGGGTTCAAGCTGAAAATGGGGAAATTTAGGTTAAATATACAGAAGAAATTCTCGCCTGTGAGGGTGGGGAGGCCCTGGCACAGGGTGCCTAGAGAAGCTGTGGCTGCCCCATCCCTGGAAGTGTCCAAGGCCAGGTTGGACAGGGCTTGGAGCAGCCTGGGAGAGTGGAAGGTGTCCCTGCCTGTGGCAAGAGGGTGGAAGGGGATGGTATTTAAGGTTGCTTCCAACCCAAACCATTCTGTGATTCTCATTCTAGGACAGCGTCAGTCTGGGTAACTTGACACAAATTTTCCTTGTCCTAAGATACCTGTCCACATCTTTACACAGATCTCCTCGGCAGCAAAACAAGGGTGACGTTTTCATTTTGCTCTTCCTTTTGTCTGTACCTAAAGCTGACTGTGCAACCCAACATCAGCAGCAGCTGCCTCTGGTGACCAGTGATGGAAACCCAGGAGGGTTCTGGTCTGGGCAATGGCACATTTGCAGGGCCCTGCATGGGTAGGCATGGACAGAGCTGGAGCATCACCAACAAATGTGGGAAAAGCTGCAGAAATTTTGTTTAGTGAGCATGGTAGAAAAGAAAATGAAGGTTTTGTGGGGGGGGATGCAGTCTGTGAGCTGCCCAGCAGATGTTCCTCTCCAACCATGGAGAGAAGGGCAGCCAGCTGTGCAGATGGGGGACACAGGGACAATTTTGAAGAGTGAGATAAGGAGCTCTGAGACCCACTGGCTGTCAGCAGAGCAGAAATTGGGAATAGGACGGTGTGGGCAGAGAGCAGAAGCAGCCGTGGGTGATGGTGCAGTGCCAGCTGTGGGTCTGGGAGACTGTCCTGCGAGCTGCTCTGTGCCTCTGCCCCACGGAGCCTCTCCTGAGAGCACGCGCAGGGAGCATCGCCGTGCGTGGGACAGGGCTGGGCTCGGGGTTTCCTTCTGCCCTGCTCTCAGGAGGATTTACAGCCTGTGCCAGGGAGGCAGCAGCAGTACTGATAGTGGAGCAGAGGCCTTTGAAAACACAAATGGAATGGAAGGATGGTCTGGCATGGCTGGGGCTTGCACCCCAGAGGCAAATCCTCACAGTGTTCCTCCTGCTGAGCTGGGACACCAGTCTCAACCCCTGCAGCACCAGGGGCTGCTGCCTCCAGAGAAAAGGCAGTTTCTGCTGAAACTCCTGCGCTGACTGCCCTGGCCAGAGGCCAGAGAACTTGTGGTCAGAGTGAAGAGTCTTCCCAGGTGATGTAAATGTGCTGGAGGTAATTGGACAGCACATGGTGATGTGCTCTCCCTTACTGTTTTGTTACTTGCAGGGGTTTGCAATCCAGTTTTCAGGTCTTGGTGAGAGGTAAAGCTGCTTTTCCTTGTTTTTCAGGGATGTCAAGGGCCCAAACAAGGAAAGGGACTATTTGAGTGTCCCATGAAGAGATAGTGGCACAGCTGGAATCAGGGAGGTCACCCACTTGCAAACCCCCCTCCCCAGTGCCAGCTCTCCCCAGCACCCCTGCCTGAGAAGCACATGTTGTCACACGTGTCACAGCAGGTGTGGGCACACCCTGCATATGGCAGGGCATGGTCATGGACCCCACGTGCAGCACCCCCAGGAGCTGCCTGGCTCCCAGCTGTGCTGCAGGGAAGGCAGAGGAGCTGTTTCTAAGGGCCCGTGGTGTAACAGGGAAAAGCAGAGCGCAGATCCTGGGTGCCAAGCACAGACTGTTTGCATTTCTGTCGGTCCCAGGGAGCTCCCTGGCTCTGGGACACACTGCTCAGAGCATGGCTGAGGGAGGGCAGGCTGCAGAAAGAGCAGGGGAGATGTGCTGTGTATCACAGAATGACCAAGTGACCTCTGTTTGTTTGGTCTGGGGGTACCACTGGTACCCCCAGCAGCCCTGGGTGATCACATCCTACCTCCCACTCTCACCAGGCACTAGGGACTTGCCAGTGATTGTCTCCTGGAAGCCAAAGATCCATGTCTCAGGTCACGTTTTGGAAGATGGGCTGGCAAGGAACTGGGCAGGTGCTGGTCAGGGAGCAGAGAAGGCAGCACACACAAGACTGGTGGTAATGCCAAACCTTCGCACTTAGAGCTTGCAGCAAACACCAGCTCCTGGAATCACATGAAATGAGTGTCTTTTCTTTGAAAAAAGATATTTCCCAGGCCTTTAAAGGCTCAAAATTCAAAGAAGGCAAATGATAGAAACCAAGTATTCTTCACTGTTAACCCTTTTCACCAAGCAAGCTGGCAATACCAGAATCATGAAGGCCTGGTTTTGTTGGGATGAAAAGTAAATTATAGGAGTTGGGTGCTTGATGTAATCTATTTATTTACCAAGAACACACGCTGGGGCCTGTTCCCCTGTCCACTGCAGAGCAAACACCTGCAGCCTTGCTCCGAAACCCCACACCTGCCCCTCCGTGCCCAAAATCCCTTGGGCCGTGTCCCTGTCACCAAGCAGTGTCTCCCAGGCCAAACTCCAGCACTTGCAGCCTGACTCCAGGACTTGATTCTGCAAGTCCTGCACCTCCACGGCTTTCAGTCTGAGGTTCCCCCATGGGATTGCACAGCAGCTGTCAGCATGGTGCTTCTTACACCTTGTTGTTAAAAGGGGGGTGACTTTTGGAGGCTGGATGTGTTTGGAACCTGCACTGTAGCCATTGCTGGAAGGGAACTGGAGTATGCTGAGATGGTTGCCTCGAAAATCTGATGTCTCTTTAAGATAAATAAACATATGCATCATTCTGCACACATATGGGGCATTTGAAGGCTGGAGATGGACATCTCTGGTGTCAAAAGCAAGACTGGAATTGCTTGCACTATTGTGACAGGAATGCACTGATGCAGGTGGATATAGCAAGGAGGTAGGAATGCACTATCTGATGGAGCACAGAAAACTGGAGCACTGCCTGGAGTCAAAGTATTGTTGGGATATTAAGTTAGTAGACCTATCCCAGACTTTTTCAGAGGCTGAACAGGCAGATCTGCACCGGAATACTCATTACTGTAGTCTCAGGGTGATTCAGTGCTCATAACAACTTGTGTCTCGTGGTTTTCCTTTGCATTTCCAAGCAGAAGTCCACTTAAGAATGGTGTTGGGGCTCCAGGACCCCTGGCAGCTGTGGGCAAAGGTTGTCACTCCCTGCAGCAGGCCCGGCTCCAGAGCCACGTGTAAAGCCTTGTGTCCACTCCCAGCCCAAGCTGTGAGCACAGCATGCCACACTGTGTTTCCTGCCATCTCCACGTGCTGGGCACCATTCCCTGTGCTCTAGTTGGAGCTTGGAGATACCTGTGGCAGCCAGTGCAGAGTAACAGTGTTCAAGATGTTCTTCATTCCTTCTTCCACATTTTACTGTTTCTGTTTGAGATATGAATAGGGGGGTTAACCTTGTAAAAGTGCTTTGCAGCAGCATTCATCCGTGGCTGGGGCCTGCACCTCCCACCAGACCTTGCAGTACTTTGTGCCTTTTCCCTGGTGTCCCACCTGGCTCCAGAGCACCTGTCAGACACGTCCCATGGTGGCACAGCTCAGTTTCCAGGGCCAGGGGCTGGACTACAAGCAGTGACCAGAGCAGGCTGCAGCTGTCCCAGTTCCTGCTGACAGTGACAGTCCACGTCTCTGCCATCCTCTGGGCGTGACAGTAGAAGTTCAGTCACTGCTTAGGGGTCACGATGTTTGGAGTGCCTGATTCTGCTGCCAGAACCCACCTCCAGCTCAAGCCTCTCATGGCAAGCACTGAGAAGTTGTGGAAAATGGGGTGGAAAACGGCTCCTGGTGCTGTGAGCAGTGCCAGATGGGGCTCCCACCTCTCCTGCACAGCACAGAAAGGACATGGACCTGTTGGAGCAAGTCCCAAGGAGGTCGCCAGGTTGATTAGGGAGATGGAGCATCACTCCTACAAGAAAAGGCTAAGAGAACTGGGATTGTTCAGCCTGGAGAAGAGAAGCTCCAGGGTGACCCAACTGCAGCCTTCCAGTGCCTGAACGGAGCTGACAAGGAAGATGGAGAGAAACTGTTTAAAAGGGCCTGGAGTGACAGGACAAGAAGAAATTGATTCATACTCACAGAGAGTAGGTTCAGATTGAATATTAGGAAAAGTTCTTCCCTGTGAGGGTGGTGAGGCCCTGGCACAGGTTGCCCAGAGAAGCTGTGGCTGCCCCATCCCTGGAAGTGTCCAAGGCCAGGCTGGATGGAGCTCTGAGCAACTTGGTCTAGTGGAAGGAGTCCCTGCCCATGGCAGGCAGGAGGAATGAGATGAGGTTTAAGGTCCTTTCCAACCCAAACCAGTCTGGGATTCTGGGATTCTATAATTGTGCTGGGGCGCTGATGGATGGAGAGGCTGTGGCTTCTGATCCCCAAAGCCAAGTCCAAAATGTGGGGAAGAAATAACACAATCACTGTTTTCCCCCAGAAACATTTTGCACAGTTGAACTGCATGCGATAAAAACAGCAAACTGGAGTTGGATAAGAGTGCTGGACCAGCCTAGGGTGATGCTATTTGTCTCATTGTCATGCAGAGTTGCCTTCTTCCACCCTAAAGAACCACAGGGACCCGAAGCAAGTCAAGCCATGGCTCTAAAGATGGTTTATACACAACCAAGCTGCCAGCAACTGCTCCAACCATGATAAGGTGTCTGCCCATATCCCAATGTGCATGGCCACATCCTGAGTGGGAAGGCAGTCAAACCCCAAAGCATTCCCTGGATTACCCCCACAAATGCCTCAGCCTCTGTGTCCAAGGTCAGCTCCACTCAAATAGGGCAGAGGAGTCCTCTGGAGCCGAGCATGCAGCCAGAGCCTTGCTGTGCCTCCACGCTGCAGCATCCAGCTCCTGTCTGCTGCCCCTTTCTCTGCTGCCTTCGGGTACAGGTGAACCCCCTCCCTAGGGGGTTCAGAAAGAACCTGTCACCATCATTGGGTATTATTCTGTGTCCTGGAGGAAACGGAGCAGAAGGTGGCCAATACTGCACTGGGGCTACAGAGGACAAGAGGTGCCTCATGCAGCCAGTGCCTGTCGAAGCACTGAGCAGAGGGGAGTGCAGCAATGCTGGAAGACAAACGAGAAAAGCACCCTGTGCTGTCCTGCAACTGCCTCAGAGTCCTGTGTCCAGCCTCCACCCCCTGCACACGGCGAGGCTCTGCAGGGCACAGCACATGGGATGTGCCCTGTCACACACGTACAGAGGATGTGCCCTTCTCACCTGCCCAGAGCCCCACAGAAGCTGCTCCTCTCCTGCACTCAGGCATCAAACACTTGGAGCAGATCTGGTGGTCAGCAGGACAAGTCTGGTGGTGTAACACAGACAGGAAGAGGTGGTGGTCAGATATCACCCAGATGTCCAAGGTTCCAGCAAGCCTGCTGTCTGCTCCTCACTTGGTTATCCTCAGTCTCTCACGGTCTGCACAACTCTGGACTCACTCTGTTGTCTCATCAGAAGTTTGGTTTAAAGGAAATCCTTCTCTTTCATTAGGGCTTCTATCTCCTACTCTCAGTAATCTTGTCTAGCAAGACTGGGATATGGAGTCCGGCCACAACTGGGCTTGGGAGAAAGCACTGCAGGTGGAAGGGCTCACAGGGTGGAGCAGCCCAGCTCCATCAGGTCACAGGTGCAGCTCCTGGTTCTTCCAGGAAACGGAGAACGCCTCAGAACGCAGACATTGCTGCAGCTGCTGCTCGTCTCTCCACAGACACAGTGCAGGATACAGCAGGCACACATCATCTGTTTTATTGTGTCTGCCCCATGAAACATGGACTGGACACATGTTTGATTCCCCCAAAACCTTGGTCTTTCCTGGGAAGAACCACGCCTTGAACTTTCTAAAGGAAAGGTGGGGATGCTCATATCTGGCTGCAGCAAGCTGCAGGGCTGGAGAGTGCACCTCCACTGACATCCATGGACCCATAATCCACCAGGGAGTATGCAGGACCATGAGGTCTGATGGCAAAAACAAAGAGGTGTTGCTCTGTGAAAGTCTGGATCTTGTTAGCACAAAATATTTTCTTCTCTCCGTTTTCTTCTGATGCAGTTCAGTGCCTGGCAGTGCAGTGGGGCAACACAGAGGGAACCAGAAGATGCCCACCACGATGATCTACCAGCCCCCAGGGGCTGTTTGCCACTTAGCTGCCTGAAGACTAGGCAGCTTGGCCTCAAGAGAGACAGCTTTAGGGTGCATGGACAGGATTTGGACAATGCTGTGGGCAGCAGTCCCCTTCCAGGCCAGCAGAACCCCTTCTCTGAAAACCCTGAGGGATCCCAGTCCTCCCCAGCACATCCCTGACCAGCGTCCAGCCTGAAAGACACCTGTACCAGCAGGCTGGAAGCCTCTGCAAACCAGACACCCCTGCATCACAGCAGCCTCTTGGAGATCTCTTCCCCACCCAGCTCTCCTCGGCCCTTTCCCTGCTTTGCTCTTCCGCATTTTAATACTTCGGATGTTACACAAACCCACTGATTGTTCTCCCTTTTGTGCTGGGGCAGACAGACAGGCTCCCCAGATAATAGACAGGCTTCACCGGTGACTGGGAAGGAGAGGTGGAAGATTTACTGCCATGAGGTAATTGGCTGGAGGAATTTGAACTTTCTTTGCTTCCGGAACTGCCTCCATTGTCCTGCCCTGTCAGCAAAAACAGGGAGGGTCCCGAGCACGGGGTGTTTGCAACAGGCAAGGTTTGCTTTTGAGTACCAGCCCCATTCACAGACAGCAGCCAGAACCTGGATCCTTGGGCTGGGAAGGCTTTCTGCCTCTGGGTGCAGCCTACCCCACTTGCTTTGACACTTCTTTTGCCAGATTTCTCAACCATGACTGGTTGGTGACCCCCCTCTCCCTTATTCAGAGCATAAAAATGTCCCAACCCTATTTCATTTACCTCATCAGTAAGAATTCAACTTCTCCCTGATGCCTTTGATAGTGCATTAGGACATGACAGGCAGCATCACACGCCAGATCACACAAGCGCGTGGGTGCACGGCGAGAAAGTCAGTGCAAGAGGTGAGGTCTTGTGGGCTGTGTGGGGCGAGGAGGGATCTGTTTTCAGCTAGAAAAAACACTTTTGCAACTTGCAACTGCCCACATGGTGCTTTTGAAATCCCTTCCCTTTGTGGTGTGGGTGCAGCAGGCACAGACCAGGAAATGCTACACCAGCAACACCAACAATTCATCATCCTTTGGGGTGCAAAAGCCTGCTTTGCTGGGGTCCAAAACTTCAGGCTGCCACATCCCTTAGATTCTTGACTGCTCCAGACAGGTGCTGTGTCTTTACTGAGTGGCTGGTTGAACCCAATACGAGCTGCAGCTGCACAGCTTTACACAGCTTTGTCGCAGCCTCTCCTGATGGCGCTGCCTCACTGAGTTTTGCGGCTCCCTGAGGTTGTGGCCTTGGACACAGGTCATTTCCTACGTGAGCTGCTGAGAACGCTGACAGGAGGCTTCAGGATGATGTGTTAGGGGCCCTTTAGCACACCTCTGCACAGACATTGCCAACAGGTTATCAGGTGGAGACAGCCTGGCAGACAATCTGGGCAAAGGGTTGGAGCATCAGGTGGGGATAACGCTGGGGACAACCTCAGCCTGGGTCTGTGCCCCCCAAAAGTTCTGGTACCTGGATGGTGGGGGAAGGCAAATAGATGAAATCCATGTCCAGACTCACGCCTTGGCCTCTGACACCCTTCCAGACACCAGTGGGAGATGTCCAGTGATGTCTCCTCTCTGCACGTAACATCAGTCTTGTGGTTTTCCACCCCAGCACCAGCAGGAAAGCCAGTGCTTCTCAGTTTTTGTAAAGCTATAGATCCAGGACTTAAATGATACTAAAAGAGCTACTTTAAATTTTATTTAAGTTTCTGAATTGTGTCAAATTCTGGGGTTTTATTTTCCTTTTCCTGACTCCATCCCCATATGCAATCTCAGCCATTGGAATTCAGGCAGGGATTGCCTGTGGATCCCCCAGAGCCTGGTCTTCTTCCCTGAGTTAAGGTGATACTTCCCTTCTCATTCTGTGCAAATTCATCCTCCTACACAAAACAAAGGGAAGGCAGAAACATTTGCAGGGTTCATTTACTCAGAGTCTCATGATGGAGGCAAACATTTCATGCTGGCCTGGCCACCAGCAGGGGCTCGTCCACCCCCACAGCTCTGATGGAGCCCGAAGCAGGGACCCAGGTTCCAGAGTGAAGTGGTCAGGCCAGCTGCCCCCCGGCTGTGAGCACGGGGCTGGGGGTGCACCACGCCCCTCCACGCCCTTCCCTGCCTCCCCTGCTGGGTGGCCAGCACTGGCTCAGGAGCGTTAGCCTTGGCCACAGCCTCTCACGAGCTGACTCTGCTGATGCACAGCCCACCCTGGACATGCTGGCCAGGGCAGCCCCACGGCAAGGACCTGCTGTCTGTCCTTCTGCCACAGTGCTGGGAAAATGGGGCCTCGACTGGCCTTTCAATGCTCAGCCCTCGTGCCAGCACGGCAGCACGGGGGCTGGAGGGCAGGGAGAGAGCTGGGGCACAGGAGGAGCCCAACTCTTCCTGGCCCCCAGGTTTCTGCCAGTCCACCCAGATATTTGGGCTCAGGATACTGAAGAAGCTCTGACCTCTGATCAGTGTTAGTGTCATGCCTCTGACAGCACCCAGCACTACCCAGCTCCCAGGAAACAGAAGAGGGCAGTTTTGTGCACTTCTTTTCCAACTGACCTAGTTCATAGTTGGCCATGCCACAAGGTGGAATGGTTTAAACTGCTTTTGGGACAGGTTGAATACAATTGAAAATCAAACTTCTGTGCCATAAAAGCACCTGCCAAGCCCAACTCTAAATATAAATCATCTGCTATGTCAGACCATCCCAAGGCAGTCCTGCTCCAGAGTGAATTATTGCCTTCCATTCCTGCTTGAGTGCACTAAATGTACTCAGCTCTGTCATGACGTGATTGTTCCCTCTCTGCCTTGCTTTGGCACAGAGAACACCACCTTCAAGACAAGCAAGCTGAAAGGCAAAGCCTGGGCATTGCCTTGCTGCCCAGCAGGTGTTAGGTTATGGCAGGTTTTCTCCTCTCGAGGCAGCTGCTCTGCAGATGAGGTGTTGCTGCTCTTTGCAGTTTTCAGGGCCTTACTTGAGTGTCTTTGAAAATCCCATCCTTTGTCTGAACAACTGCTTCTCACAGTCGTGACTAAAGCAGTGGCACAAATCAGACTGAAAAATCCAAGTGCAAACCTGAAGGGAGGTTCTGCTGCCCCATCATTGCAACGGGCAGCTCCTCTCAGGGCAAAGCAGGGCATTAGAACCATAGAATCATAGAATTACAGGCTGGTTTGGGTTGGGAGAGACCTTAAAGTGCATCTGATTCCAGCTCTGCTGCCAAGGGAGGGGACGAGGTTCGGGTTAGGGTTCCACCAGACCAGGTTGCTGAGAGCTCCATCCAGCCTGATCCATCCTGTATCCTTGCCATGTGCCTCTTTGCTGGTGGAGAGCATAACAGGGCACCAGAACCCATGATAAAATGCACAGGTACGGGATTCTTGTTCCCCCACAGCTCTTCCCCACCTCTCCTGTGTCTCTCAGCCCTTCTGCTCAGAGGAGGACCCTGCTGACCTGGCAAGAGAGAAAACAGGGAGGTGTCTCTGCCAGCTCTGGGTTGGGCACAACCATCACTCTTTGTTCGCCCAAAGTTTTGGCCAAGTCTTTTGGGACTGGATGAAGTTTCCCACCCAGGGGCTTTAAGTGCTGTCTGGGATAGCCTGTGGTGTTCCAGACATCCCTGTGGATACAATGCAGGACCCCCATCTCCTGTGCCTGAACACAGCTCAGAATCCAGACCAGGGTTCCTTCAGGGCCTTTCCTGCAGGGGCGATGGTACCCACAGGGTCCCAAGGTGGTAACGTGCTTGTGAGCAGCAAAAGGATCCCCCTGCAATGCCCAAGGAAAGCAGGCTTTTCTCTGAGTAATCTTCCTAGACCAAGAACTGCTCTTCATCAAATGCAAAACTTTCCAGGCAACACAGGTACGTGGTAGAATTTTTTGAATGAAAACATATTGGAGATGTTTGAGTCTGAAGTGAAGGATTTTGTTTCAATTGGAGTTTCATTTTACTTCTGATTTTTCCAAATTCAGCCTCAGGTTAGTTTGTGCAGGTGCTGCCTGTCATTAAATATTGCATTGTCATGTCTTGGCTTTTAGTGAATGAAATGTTTTGATGTGAGCATAGAGCATTTCAGTCAGCCATTCAGACATTTTCAACTAAAAAATTCATCAGATTTGGTCTCCTGTAAGATATTTCCAAATTTTGCCTACTTCCAAGTAGTGACAGACACAAACTGCACTGAGATTCAGCAGTGCATCCACTCCAAGCCTCCAGTTCACTGTGCTGCTTTGCTTGCCAGCCTCAGGACTTTGGGATCAGATTGTCCCCAGGGCAGTGGTGGAGATGAGGTACTTTGTCCTACGGTTTTGCTGGTATGGTGGCATTTGGTCAAAGGTTGGACTTGATGATCTTGGAGCACCTTAATGACTCTCTGATTCTATACATGATTTGGTGTCACCCACCCCTGAGATGTGGCTTCCAAGGAGGGAGGCCGCCTGGCCCCGTGCTCTCCCAGCAGGGCCTCGTCCCAGTTGTTCCCCATCTCAGCAGCTTTTGCCCCCACTCCTGTAGCACTCACCCACGGTGGCTGTACAGCCTGTCAGAGCCTTCCTCTGATTTCCTGCCAGCCAGAGAACGAACAGGAACAGCTGTGTGCTGCCAGACCCTGTCAGTGTGAAAGAACCTGGGTGTTTACCTGCACCTCTGGCCAGTTCCAGGCCATGGAGTTCCTGCCTGCCAGCCACGGGCTCGGCCATCGGCTCCCCGTGGTCCGGAACTCCATGGAGCAGGGCTGGAGACAACGGGCATCAGCTGCAGGGATCCCGGGACAGCCTCGGGTGGGTCAGAGCTGGCAGTGGAGGGGGAATGTCTGCAGTGAAACAAAACAGGACAGAGGTGGCTGCTCTGGGCCAGATGTGCAAGGAGTTCTCGCACAAATTGATGGTGGGCACCACAGGAAGAGTCCAGTAGGACTTTCGCCTCCTCAGTAGAGGTGGAACTCAGTATTCAGAGAGTTTTTTCCCTAATTCAAATACTGCCTTTCCTTAGACTTCCAGCTGATGCTTTCCCAGAATATGTGGGGTCAAACCCACTCTGTGCAGACCTCGTGCCATCAAAGGAAGGATGTGGGTGACAATGGCTGTGGGAGCCCCCAGTCTGCAGCTGAAGCATGTCTGTGGCAGGTGTGTGCAAACCACACCATCTTCACCCCAGCCAGCTCCTGAAAGGAGAGCCAGAGCTCTCAGCAGATTCCCTTAACTGAGCATGGGTACCAGGCTGGTGGTCTGAAAGCCAGTCCCAGTCAAGGACACACTGAGGAAACACTTGGGTCACGTGAGGCATCCAGCACAGCCAGCCTGTCACTCCCAGGTGTCTGATCATGAAAACTCACCCAGAGCCTCTGGGAGCCACAAGAAGACAATTTCCAATAACCTCTACTTCTGTGTTGCCCTTGACCTGTCTGGATCCACTGCCTGGTCCTGGAATCAGAGATTTAGGCACCCTTGAGCCAGATGTAGCACTGAACAATCACCCCAAATAGTCACAGATAGATTTACTGCGTGTTAATTTGTCTTGTGCCTTTGTTTAGTGTCTGTGTAGAGACACTCTGTAGCATTCTTTACCAGCAATTTGTACATAAAAAGTACATCCTCCTACTGCATCAAACCAGCACCATGGTCTCTGTCACACCCCTCCTCACTCACCTCTTGCAAGCAGAGGAGTCCTGCTATCTGCACGTGTACACTGACTCAGGTCCTTACACCCTGCTCCGTCTCCTGTGATCTGTCTGCTTCATCAGTGTCTGCTTTTCTGGTACACTTCAACAAGCCTTGCTCTCCAGGTGGATCATTTACTCTCCCAGGAATATCTCCACAGGAATTCATTGCTGTCCCCACCACGTGGGCTCCAGGAGTGGTTTGACCATCACGTAGGTGGCACAAGGCAGGCTGTAAATCTCTTTACTCTGCATGTTGGTGTAAACTGCCCACAGAGGTCTGGGAGGTGTGGGCAGGACACGGAGCAGGCAGGGCAGGCTGTAGGGGGTAAGCTGCCTTCTGAGGTACTGCGGGTACCAGAACAGCTCCAGCCTGCTGGCAGGAGCCTCTGCCAGGGAGTTTGTGGCTGCCTGGAGCAGCCTTGTGGCTCACAACCATCCTCGGCTCATCCTGACCTGCTGTCCTGCTTCTATCCAGAGCCGGGTTCATTTTTGCAGTAGCTGCGAGGGGATGTATTTCAATACTCGTTTGGATTCAGGGACACTTGCATGGGGAATGCTAGGGATGCACCAGCTGTATGGGTTTGCTGTTTACTGCTAGTTATCCTGTTCAAAAGGCTTTGGCTGGGCAGGGAGAAGGAAGATGCTCCTGGGTTCACCTTTTCCTGGCAGCTGTTCCGGGTGCTAAGAGAATAATTCCTCCTACAGGAGGAATTGTGTCCCCAAAAAGCCTGGCAAGTGGGGACCTGAAACACAGCAGAGACCTGGAGGAGGACAGCGGACAACCCCACACTCTGGACACAAGGGGATGGGAGGTTCTATTCAGGGATCTGGTGGAGACCATTTAGTTGCCAAAAGTCAGGATGTTGCTGGGCTGTGGCTGCTCCAAAGGCCATGCTGGAAAGAAAGGACGTGTGCTTGCAATCTCATTTGTCTTGCTTTAAAAAGGTGCTCTCATTCATGCCCCAGTACTTCTTTTTAGTTTAGGGGTTCTTTTAGATTTGATGTGCTCACACTAATGAAAGTGTTAAGGTTGACCCAGCTCATCCACTTGCCAACTCTGAATCCTATTAAGTGAGGCTAACATGTAAGAAGAGTTTTAAAGAGGCTGAGAAGTCCTGCTTGGACATTTTCTGGACAGAAAGTATTTTTCTTTTCAAATGACTTCTGCTTTAGAATGTCCTTTCTGGGATGATTTTTTTAAATGTCAACACTGGGGTGGGGATGGGGGGGGGAAAGAAACAACATGGCTTTTATTAGTTTGATCAACCCAAACCAATTCTTTCCAGACTTCTTTTTCATGGGAATCATCAAAAACATGAACTTGCAGAATGGTAACAGAGAAGAAAAATGGTGATTCTTGCCCAACATCCAACTCAAAGCACTGCCGCACTGGCTGCTCTGTCTGGAAGGTGAAAGAGGGAATGGCAGGAGGTTCCACCAGCCTTCCCCTCGGTTTGGTGTGTGAGATTCCCCATCTCCAGCTCTGTGTGATGAGCACAGAAACCACCACGGCACCGTACACCTGCAGGCCAGGAGATGTCAGTGCCTCTTGTGCTCCTCAGAGCTGCATCCAGGCAGACAGGCCATCTGCTCCCTGCCTCCTCGCAGCACGAGTGCTTTCCTCTGGGACTGTCGTGTTCCTCGGGAGCCAGGACAGCTACAGACAGGAGACAGAGCCCAGGAAAAGAATCTCCATGGGTTCAAGGGGTGCTTGGACAACGCTCTCAGGCACATGGTGGGGTTGTTGGTGTTGTCCTGTGCAGGGCCAGGAGTTGATTTGATCTCTGTGGGCCCCTTCCAACCCAGGAGATTTTATGATTCTGTGATTCTATGACACACGTAGCAAAATTCACGATTTTGCCTATTTGGGAAGAGTGCCCTTCTGTTCTGATCCAAGTTTCATTTCTGCCCCATGGCACAGGGGCTGCTGTTCCTCAGCCCTGTCTCCTCCTCGTGGCTGCAGCCTGTCCTGCCAAGTGCCCTTGATTTGCGATTTTCGCCTTCCTGTCTCCTCTGCCCTTCCCCAGGCAGACCCTGTGGGCCCTGGGCTGGGAGGGGATCCACTGACAGCCCTGACCTGGCAGAGGGTTTCTAGAAGAGATTTCTTCTGCTTCTCACGTCAGCCATTCCAAGGGGCAGAAGCTCATCACTGCCCCGCTGAGCCCCTTCCTGCTCCCATGCTGGAGGGCACCTGACACGGTGCAAAGCCAGGGCAGGTACGGGAGGAGATGGAGGAGCAGTAGCCAGAGTGGCATCAGAGCTTTACTTGCCAAGGGTCACTGCTGTCCCTGCACAGACCCAACTTCTAAAGACCTTCTGGTGCAAGAATGGGCTTAATCTCACCCTGGCAAACTAGCTTTGGCTGAGACTCTATTATTGAAATACTGTGGAGATCTGGGATAGGGCCTACACATGAGGGATGATCCAAGATGACTGATCTATTTTCAAACGTGGAGAGGTGGGAGTAGAAACACGTTCTGCTCTTGCCCATTGCAGTGATATGGGATTGAAGCAGTGCTGGTGCCTCCAGATATGGTGTGATGCAAATGAGCTCTGACTGCTTTGATCTCTTTATCTTCCCCTTCTCCTTCTCTTTATGGAGACTACCTTTAGTGTAGTTTTCAACCTGCAGGCTTTCAGGAAGAATTTCAGCTGGTTCTATGGCTCCAGGTACCATCCTATGCTCAGCCCCAGCTTTGCCCCAGGCAACTCAGGCATTTTGTGGTGACCTTGGAGATTTCAAGATAAAGAGGAAAAGAGATAGTGAAAACCTTTATGAATCACTCTAGTATAATCTGAAGTATTTCTGAAACCATCATTTATTGCCTTTGGGCTCCTTTTCTGGTGGTGTAACTGCGTTTTTACTGGATGCTAATGAGAGTGGCCAGGAGAGAGGCAGAGACAGCGCTCAGTGCCCAGGGATTTCAGGGTGTTTCATGCCTTACAAGAACAGGCGTAGTGTTGGGCCTTGCCAGGATAAGGATGGGAATTTTGGTCTGATTTGTTCAGTTCCCCTAGAAATCAGACTGCTGGGCTGAGAGGCCTTAATGCTTTAACAGTGCAACTAATTAATCAAGAGGATACCAGCTCATTAGCTTCTCCTCACAATCACAAAAATTTCTGCTCATGTGTAAGGAAGGTGTTTTTTATGGTCCAGGAAGTCACATGTTCAGCACCAAAAGTGAGAGGAGCTAGGCTGAGCCTGTGCTGGGAAGAGAGCACATTAATATCCTGGACATCTTGAAAAATATGAACATACTCATATAGCAGAGCAATTTAGGGGTTGAGAAGACAGTCACCATCTGGGATTCTTAGCAGCTTCCTGTAGGCTCAAACCAGGATGTCAGTCAGATTTGTCCTTTGGGGTGACTTTGCCTCTTTACAAACAGGGAGCAAGAGGTCCATTTCCCAAAATACTGAAAGTCTTGTCCAGTGATTTGGGCCATGTCTGTCATCATTTCCAGCTGTAGCCACCTGCACTGGGTTTCACTGAGGTACCAGGGAAGCCAGAAACCCATGGAGTACCCCACTGTGGGCTCCGTGAAGGTCCAGGAACAGCAACCTGAGCTTGCAGAAACGTTGCAGAACAAAACTCGTGAAGGCAGCTGCAAGAGCAGGACACAGGCCTGCTGAGTGACAGAGGGACCCACGGAGAGCACCTCAGGGGACTGAAGCTAAGGACCAGACTTTCTGCCCCTTTGGAGTAGACAGAGGTGGTTGGGGAATGTCCTCTGCCAGCCACAGGTAGGAGTTGCTCTTTCTGTAGGACATTTGTCCTGTGATGCTTCCCAGGAGAGCATTTCTCTGCCAGCTGTGTGCAGTCTTCTGCAGCCAGATGCACATCTGGCTCTGAGATCTCTCTGCTTGGCCTCAGCCAAAACGCTACCCTTGCAGTTTCCCCTTCAAACCCTCCTGCCTGAGCAGCCATGGTCCTGTTGTCTTACTCTAGAGGGGCTTCAACCTGTGTTGCTTTAGGTCTGTTGACTTCTGCTCACATTAATTCCCATTGCAGTGCATCTCTGGGGAAGCCCTTTGCTGTGTGCCTGGGAAGACACACATCAGCAGCTCTGCGGCTCATGGGCAGGGCTCATCTTCCCCCAGTTTTGTGGGCAGCTTTTAGACACCTTGAGTTTGTGAGAGAGGCATCAATGCTGCTGTCCCCAGAGGAACATCCTGGGCATGTTGCTTAGGCCTGTCTGGGTCAAGTATTGCAGGATGCCCTTCATGCAGCCCCCTTACAGCAGCACAAAATCCTGCTTTTGGCCCAGGCCATGCATGTCCACAGGACCCTGCAGGTGCCCTATCTGCCTTCTCCCTGTGGGGCTGTGCACTCCCCACAGTGACATCCACGGCCCCGCGGCCCAGAGCACAACACCACTGCCTGCCCCAGCAGCGGTGCCAAGCATAAACCCCTTTGATCTTTAAAGCTCGTATCATCCTTGAGCTAAAACTCTGTGGTCACCATCTCGTAGCGCAGGTGTAGAGCGTGGCAGGCAGTCCCACCAGGGAACCCAGAACTCTGTGTGTCACCTCGCTTTTTGGTAAGGAAGATCAGCTAATCAGTGAATAATCAAAGGTGGTTCATGAAAGAAGGTGACATCAAAGCAAGTAATTTAAGGAACCCCTCGAGGGCCAGAGGAGTTGTAAGGTCTGAGGCTGAATCACATGAGCTCAGTTTCCATGAACTGTGTCTCAGTTTTCCTGCAGGTACAAGTTAGAAATGCTTACGATAAATGTTTAGAATTAGTTGGGGAAGGGGGGCAAGTTAAATCACACTAATTATAGACATGATGGCTTTGGTGCAGTGCCATTTGAAAGCATAGGTATTTTCTACACCAAATGCAAGAGGCATTAAAAGACATTGCTTCTTGGGTAAGCAGGATGATACGAGAACAGAGTTTCAGTTTTGGGAGTAGTAGAGTAGTTCACTCTACTGGCAGCATGCCAGACCACAGCCATGAAGGATGGTTTGACAGCAAAAGAATTCCTGCTTTTATTTGATATCTCTTATAGAGAACAGACAGGCCAGTCACTGGGAAAGGAGGAACTGGGAGCTCTGGGACAGGAGAGGGGTGGCTGTTCCAGAGCACCACTGCTGTGTGGTGTCATGAGCTCAAAGGCAAGAATCTGGACAGTTCCTCTGCAGGTCCTACACCTCAAACCTCGTTGAAGCTGCAGCACCCCATTTCTTCTCCTACCTTTCTAATTTCTTTTAGAGTTTAAGGGACTTTGGGATTGGAATCGTGTTCTTTGTGCACTTCTGTACTGCCTGCTATGGTGCAGACCTCACTTTTGTAATGGTTTCTCCTGTGCGAATGACAAGAGCCATGCATAGACATGAGTGACCCAGCACTTGTTTGGCTTCCCTGGGTGCTCAGTCACTCAGAAGAGAGCTCTAGCCTGGAAAGGCAAAGTCACTGACACAGCTGAGAAAGGTCAGAGGAGTCCCTAACCCATTTAGTCCATGAATCCCTATTTCATCTGCTGGATGCTGCAGAAAAAAATAATCCAACAAGGTTCAAATACCATGGGTTCCTTTTAAATTAACTAAATGTGGCTGACTGAAGTAACCACCCCCAAACACTTGAAGAGATAAACAGCTTCTCTGATTGCTCTGACAGGAAGCATTTCCACCCTTGCATGTGCTGGGGATGTACATAACATAAGAAACCTTACTAAGAGGAAAAGCACGAGCTTGGGAAAACACAGCAACAAGTCAACAACATCTTTAAATGAGTAATAAGTCAAATATTTACTCCCACAACACTTCAGGCAAGAATCCTGTGCCTCAGCTTTCACACAAGCATGGACAGCCTGTGGAGAAACATCTCGTACTTTTGTGGCTAGAAAAATCACCAGGTCCAGGGCTGTGCTTGGGAAGTTTATTTCCAGCCCTTGGAGGAATTCGTTCTTCCTTCACACCATTTGTCCTTGCACATTCCATGCTGTCCTCACACCAGGGCCAGGCCAGGAATTCCACCACACCAAGTCGGGTGTGATGTCCCCTGCTCTGGAGGAGATGGTGGGGGGTCCCTGCAGGATGTGACGCTGGAGAGTTGATGGCAAAACTGAGTGCCTGGAACTTTTGCCTTGCTGTTCATTAGCTGGCAAACCACTTCCAGGATTTGCACTTTTGGGGTGCCCTTTTCAGGGTTGTCAGTGTAGGTGTATTGTACTTGAGTCCTGCAGGACTGCAAACCACCAGAGTGTTCAAACAGCCAAAACTTCAGAGAGTTTTAAATAGAATGACTCAAAATATTTCCTATGTAACAACCTTGAAAATACAGGCTGGGCTTTTCTTCACTGCCCAGAGATATGGTGAGAGAGAGCCCCTTGTCTCAGACCTGGCGTCTCCTCTGCGGGCTGCAGGAGAGTGAGAGGGAGGGAAGGGGGGCTTTTAGAGAAAAGCCATGTGCTGTGTAGCTGTGAGGCTGCTGAGTGATGGGATAATGGTATCTCTCCTCTGCCTTTTGGAAGATTTCTTCAGAAACCAGTGTGTTTTGTTCCTTTTAGGTATGGATCAGGGTGGGAGGAAAGAAGTGTCCAAGGCCAGGTTGGACAGGGCTGGGAGCAACCTGGGATAGGGGAAGGTGTCCCTGCCATGGCAGGGGTGGAACGAGATGAGCTTTGAGGTCCTTTCCAACCCAAGCCCTTCTGAGATTCTAAATGATATTTGACCTCCCATATCCTCAGCCACCTACAGCTGTCTGGGACTGGTGCTGGGGTCTGCACATCCCTGCAGCCACCCAGGCCAGGTGTGGGGCAGGCACTGTCCCCACCGTGCCTGGGGAGCGCCGGGCACACAAAACGCAGTTCCACAAGGCTTGGAAAGTGTCTCCTGCAGCAAGCAAGGGGGATTCTCTACACTGCCAGCAGAAGGCAACTTAAGGAATATGCCTCACAGTTTCGAGGAGATCTTGGGTGTTTTAGATCTGTGTTTCCTTTCATAGTCTTTTATTTTACATTATTTCTCATTATTTTCACATTGTTCCACAACATGTCAAAACATCAGACAGATTCATTACAACACAAACAGGAGACACTTTGATGTAGGAAGAAAAGATGTTTTAATGGGTGCTAAGTAGCAACTGCCCTTGGGGGTTTAAAAATAAAAATAGAAGCAGCACAAAATAATATTTTAACCCTTGTATCCCAGGACCACCAAAATATAGAATGCAGCATTGCACACAGAACAGTGCAGGCAATAATTTTCTTTTTGCACTCATTCTGAAAACAGAATTTTGAATTCTCATAGATTTTTGGTGAATTTTCTACTACTTCTTTGGAGAAGAGAAAGTTATAAAGAAAAAAATAAACCTCGCCAGGAGTATTTTCAAAAGGTGTGTGGTTTTGTCACAGGACACCTTTCCAGAGAATATGCAAAGCCAGCTTCCAACCTTCCTGATGTGTCACCTACCTCCACCAATGCCAAACAGAGCTGGTCAGAACATGTTGGTTTGGATTTTTTTGTGGAAAATGGTGCAAAATGCAGAAGCCTATGCCCTCCAGGTGTTCTTCTCTTTACCAGCAAAACTCAGGGGTTTTTTTTCTGAAGAATACAAAGGCATTTCAGCAAATTTTTCAATGAACTCATTTTTCAGTGAAGCAATTTCCTATTCAGAGCCCAAAGCCAGCTGAGATGCTGCAGATCATTTGATATGTGACCTGTGGGATCTCAGGTGTTCTGAGCAGAAGGAGCAGCTCAGAGGTCCCTCTTGTGTTGCTGGGTTCTCCTGAGGGACTTTTCTCTTCATGGTTCTGTCCTCGTCCTTGGCACGAGCCTCCTTCCAATGCCAAGGCATTCCCAGTGACACTGGGTGGACAGGGAACGCCCTTCCTCAGGCTCACAAGTCCGTGAGATTTACAGAAGGAAAGAGTAAATTGCCTTTATTCTGTTGTTGTTTCTCCTCATTTTCCCATCACACCCATCAGCCTCCACTGTTCAGTCCAAGCTCCCAGGAGCCGAGCTGTGCCCTGTCTGTGCACAGTGACAAAGAGCAGCCCCTTCTGCCTCACACAGCACTCCCCAGCAGCCCAGATGGCACTGCCCAGGACTGCTTTGCTCAGGGGGGATATCCCCCACCTATTCCCATTGGTTTTAACCACACCAGCTTTAAATTCAGCCTCATCTTACCTCTTAGTTTTAAGGGTCAGTGCTTCCTTGCTCACCTGGACACATCCTGGTCTGGGGTGAGCAGCGGGGGTTTCATCATGTACAGCTGCTCATGAGGGCAGGGTTGCAGCTATCCAGTGTCAGACCTCAAGAACAGCCTTGGAGCCCAGAAACATCCTTTTTTTCCAAACACCAGCTTGTGTATTGAATCACTCGGTACAGAATTAGCTACTCTCATGCCCTAGGCTGAGGAGAGCTCTGCGCCGGCAGCTCACGGTCACTCTGTAACGTGCAAAGGGCTTCAGACTCAGCCCCACCCTGGAGCTCTGGGTACCAGCACAGCCTTCTCCTGAGGGTCTATTGGACCCTAAGCAGAGGAGACGAGCCTTTAGCTGGAGATGGCACAATCAGCCAGGTTCCTTCCACCTCCTAACCTCAGTTTGTCACCCACAGAGCCACTCTCTGCCCCTCATTCCTGGTGTGGTTCTCTAGTTTGTAGTGTAGAGAAGGCCATTCCAAAGGGATGTACCCCTTCTCCCATGGGTTTCTGTCTCCTCAAAAGCAGCTGTCTGTCCACACACTGGGAAAGCTCCTGTGGGGGCTGGCATGACCATGGTGACAGAGAGATGCTCTTGGGCCCAAGGACATACCGTCCTGTTCCAGTGTGACAGGGCTTCCTGTTCACTCTCCAAAAACTGTGAGGCAGCAATACTGCTTGTGCTGCTGGAGAATGTCCTAGCTTGCTTCATAACTTGGAGAAGCTCAGGCAGACCACCCTGAAGGAACCAGCTCTCTCTGGCTGCCCCTCTCCATCCCTCTGCAGGCAGAGCCGGGGCTGTGATCAGATGTTAATGTTGAAATGCTGTTTGCAGTGGCTTCTCACCCTCCCACTTAGTGGAGAGGGGACACAGAGCCTGGCACTGAGGTTTATTCTAAGCAAACCACAGCGTGACTGATCAGAAACCTCTGTCTTTCCTTCCTGCCAGAGACCTGAGCATGAACAACATCAGCCAGCTGCAGCCCAGCGCACTGCGACACCTGCGCTTCCTGGAGGAGCTGTGAGTAGGGGCGGCCGCACGGGCAGGGATGGTCGGGGTGCTGGGGGGACACTGCAGAGGGCTGGGGGTGCTGGGGGGACACTGCAGAGGGTTCTGTAGCTCTGGTCACAGCCTCCAGTGCTGTTACTGCAGCTGCAGGCTGGGATGGAAGGAGACTGCATGCTGGAACAGGGTTTATTTGCTGCTCTAGCTTAGGGGTTTCACTCAGGTCGTCAGCTTCAGGCTGAGATGATGCATGTGCCAAAAGCCAAAATAGAAGAGGACCTAACTCCTGTTCAAAAATCAGCACTGTACCCTGGAGCAGAGCCAGCAAACAGAGAGCTTCATTCACCCTTCTGCAGCCAGGGTCCCCCTCACAGCCTCCTGCAGCCCAGAGACTCATCAACCCCGGGCGCTTTGCTGGGATGGAACCCACCCTGGAAAACTGAAGTCCAAAAAGCTTTCCCCAGAGGCTGAGGTGTTCCACCACGCACCAGTGTGCACTGAGGTCTGAGCAGACACACTCAGACACAGCAGCAATCTCAGTCCTGGGGATCAGCATGTGGCTGTGTGTCAGTGAAGGAGTGGCCCCACTTCTGAAAGTGTGAAAATTAACCAGCAGTACAAGAAACCACTGGAATCCTTTGTGAGCCCCAAAAAATGGGAGCCCAGGGGGCAGAATGTTGAGGTTGACCATTTCTGCATGAGTAAATTGCACCTGTATGGTCTTACTCCACTTGACCATGAGAAATACCTCCAGGTGTTATTCTCATGCTGTTGGTACTTTCAACACAACAGCTTCTGTTGGAAAACACAGTTTCTTCAAAACACTGTTATTGCATTCATGAAATTCTAATATTAATGCTGCATTTGATGTGTGTTGTAAACTTACTGTGTATATAACAGTTACTGCAACTTAATCTGCCTAAATGAAACACTTTCGCTTCACTGAATCAGATCTTGCTGCCACCGCAAGGCACAGCTCTGGCATTTCCAAAATGGTATTTTCTAAAATGTCAGAATCACAGACATCACCCTCACACCCTGTGAGCATGGTGAGGCCCTGGCACAGGTTGTCCAGAGAAGCTGTGGCTGCCCCTGAATCCCTGAAGTGTCCAAGGCCAGGTTGGACAGGGCTTGGAGCAGCCTGGTCTGGTGGAAGCTGTCCCTGCCCATGGCAGGGGGTGGAATGAGATGATCTTTAAGGTCCTTCCAAATCCAAATCATTGCAGGATTCTACGATTTTATATTATAGGTTTTTAACTTCAAATGGTCTTGTAACTGATCATCATCTGTCTGTATTTTAAATTCATTGGAGTTGTAAGGTCCCCAGCAGTCATTTACAGGCTGACAAGGAGGCATTTTTGATCCTGCCCACAGAAGGTGGGTTCTTCATCACTTTGCATCCATCTTGCAGCCTTTCTCTTTTCATTTTATCAACATCCATGTCGAAGTGTGGACACCCAGCACCTTCACTGGGGGTAGTGAGGCTTTTCACACACACAGACCAGACTCTGCTGTGTACAATTAGCAGTTGTCTTGCTGCAAGCAACTGTGTCCTGATTACGTCATGTACAAACAGAGCAGTCTCAACCAGCAACGAATAAATATTCATAGGTTCCAAAAGAGCCAGCTTCCCACAGCCAAAAATAATTATGAATGAAGCAGGCGAAGGGGAAAAATTTAAAGAGGAAAATCTGAAAAAATAATTGGAAGTTGTTAGATAACATTTTTCTAGAGGTTCAGTGTGCCACAAGTTCTCCTTTGGAAAGGACTAACATCACAGTTAGGGGAAGAAATGCAAACTGCAGCATCCTGTATCTATGCATAGCAAAGTGCCTGCTTGAATCTGATAGCAGTAAGATAGTAATCCTGTTCATGGATTTCAAGTATTTTATATGAAATCAAGCAAGGAAGGATTTTATATATTATGAGAATTAAAAGTGATTCTTTCGGCAACAACAGCTAGACAGGGACAGTTTGTACAGCATTCATAGGGCTGTCACTGACCAGTAATGCAGCCTGCCTGGCATTTCCCCTGTTCTTTTCATTTATATCTTCACCAAATTTTCATCCCACAACATTACATCAGGACCATGACATTCAGGCTGGGATCACCCTCTGTGCCAGGACATGCATAAGAATCAAGCAAACAAATCCTGCTTGTTTAGACATCCTCAAGTGAAGTTTGTTCAGGTTTCACAGCTCAGATCTCTGCTGATTTCATCTACCTGGGACACATTCCCAGTGTCTGCCAGGGTGACATGCAGCACATGAGACCAAGCCCTTTGTCTTCATCCCCGTGGCAGAACTGCCCATGCTGGGACATGCCAAGTGAGTGAGGAGCAGAAACCCCTGCTGAGCAGTGAGGGACAATCCAGGTATCCCGAATCCAGGTATCCCCGTGTCAGTGTCTCCTGGGGAGGAGGAAGGCCTACCTGCCCGCCCTCCTGCCTGTCCCCCTCCAGGCAGAGAAGTACCAACAATGACAAAGACTCTGCTGCAGCTCATCCTTGCTGCCAGCGCCTGTCTTCAGTTAGATGGAAAGCCTTCAGTTTTCTCATCCCCAGGGATTTTGGGTGGCATTATGGCCCCAGTCTGCCTTCTACCCAGAGTCACAAAGTCACAGAATATCCTGAGCTGGAAGGGACCCAGAAGGGTCATGGAGTCCAACTCCCAGCCCTGCACAGCACCATCCCCAAGAATCACACCTTGGTCCCAAACGCATTGTCCAAATGCTTTTTGAACTCTGTCAGGCTTGGGGCTGTGACCATTTCTGTTCTCTGACACAGTATCAGGCCAGTCTCTTGGGTCCTGTCACTGGTCACAGAGAGATCAGTGCCTGCCACTCATCTCCCTCTCCGGGGGTTGAACAGAACAAGTGCCCTCAGCTGCTCTTCACATGGCTTCTCCTCCAGGCCCTTCACCATCTTCATTGTCCTCCTCGGGATGCTCTCTTATAGTTTAATATCTACACTCTTTATGTTCCCTATTACATGCTTGATAAACCAGGTGAGTAACAGGCTGGAGCAACTGAAGATGAAATTTACAAAATTCAGTTTAAGGTGAACCAAAACTGATGTTCTGGGGTGTTGGTCAACCCCAAAAATTTCTTTTAACCTGAGAGAGAAAAAATTGTTTTATCTTCGGGTTACTTCTTAACATTTACTCTTTTACTTTGGGTAAAGCCCTAAAAGAAAATGGTCTTTCAAATTATATTTGCTTTATTGCCAAAGATGCCTTAAGTGCTTGAACCTTATGAAAAAAATCAGAGGTTCCTCAGCAAAAAATTTGCCAGTTTCAACCCAGATTTTCAAATCTCCTTTTCAAGGTTCTATGAAAACTCTTATATTTTTAAGGATACTTTAATCTCGATCTAATGTTCAGAAACATCCCAAGAACTCTTGACACCCCTGGTCCTTCATCTGTAACCCTTATCTTCTTCACGGGTCAGAGAAAGCCCAGGTTCCTCTGGCTCCTCCTCACGGTTCTCCCCTGCTGCTCTCGCCCATGATTCTCTGATTCTGTCTTCTCTCTCTTTCGATTTAGCCCCAGGGTCCCATGGAGGAGAGCTGGTGTTTCACACCTCTCATGATTCCTCCTCTTTCTGTTCCTCTATTTTAGCATCACCCAAGGCTCCTCACGAAAGCGAAGTTTCACAGAAGTCAGAGATCAGCTGGACTCATGGCTGAGCTTGTGCATGTAGCTGGGATTCAGCCAAGGAAAAGGAATAATGGGAAAGGGGAAGGCAGCTGCAAAAATGGGTGGGTGAAGCACATGTGTCCCATGGACACTGAGGATAAATGTGTCTGGTTGCACTGCTGTGGGGGCCTGCAAATCCAGGCTGCTGGGTCCACTTGAGTCCTGAGTGCGTTGGTGCTCTGTACCCACCCACACCGCCTGTGAGGAAAAAACGAGAGCCAGGGTGGCACGTGAGGGTGCTGAGGACAGCAGAGCAATCGCCCAAGCCACCCACAGCTCCCAGCCAGGCTGTGACAGGGCATTTCTGCACTGCCTCATCTCTGCTCTGGACACCGAACGTGTCCCCCGAGGGATTGGGGGGGATGCTGTGGTTCGGGCACAGAGGAGGGTACAGGGACTGCTCCAGCTCACTCCCACTCTGTGGTCTGGGTAAAGTTATTTTCCCTGCCAGTGCCTCAGCTGTCCAGCAATGAGAGCGAGCCCTCAGGTGTGCCCTGTGACTCGTTTGTTTTTACTCTGAGCTGCTCTGGAAGGTGTTGCGAGTGCAATTCGTTCTCATGCTCAGGGGATGCCCAGAGAGCAGATTCTCCAGACTCAGCTGCCTTTGAAGAGGCAGTGGGAGAGGGGCCCTCAGTGGCTGTGTCCAGTCTGTGCTCCCCTCTGGCCCCCAGCCTCCACCTCCAGAGACAGGAGAGGCTGCACGAGCAGGCACAGCCCCAGCCCAGGCACTCAGCAGGCCTGCCCTCCAAAGAAAACCTGCAGAGATAGAGGTGTTCCGGGCTGGGCCTCACACAGGCAGGGAGCAGCCCAGAGTTTAGTACGTCTCCTCTTTGTTTCTTTCCTTTTTTTCCTTCTTCTTTTCTTTCTCTCTTTTTGGCAGCAGGAAGATTGTTTAAAGTTGCTAATAAATTCCAGTTAATGAAGCCTGAAAAGCCAGAGTTGGGAGCCAAGAGAAACAAGAGCAATCAGTACAGAAGGAATAGAAAGAGATCTTGAAAGCCGGCCTGGGAATAATAACATGTTGAAATGTGTTCGCCGGCAAGGGCTTTGTTACCGCGCTTTGAATCCAAGCTCGAGCGCTCAGTGCCAAGAGGAGAAACTGCAGCCAAAGGCAGGTGTTCATTGCCATTCACCTCTTGCTTCGGGGCACAGCGGCAAGATCAGACCCCTTCCCAGCCACTGGCTCTTTCACCTGCCTGTGCCGGGCCCCGCGGGCAGAGGGACTCACCGTCACGGGGGTGCGGCGCAGGCAGCACGGCCGCCTCAGGACCACGCGCTCAGGACCTGCTGCGGCCTTCTCTGCCAGCCCGGGGGACCAAGAAACAGCACAAAAGCACAACCCTTTTATTTCAAAAGGCGGGCATGCATGCTGGGAATGGGAATGCAGCAGCCCTCTTCTCCTCTCTGGCACCTGTGAGGGAACCCTCTCCTCACCCCTCTTCCCATGCGGGTCCAGAGACCAGTGGAGCCATCACAGCTTTTGGGGCACCAGCGCTGTTCCTGGGTGCCCTTGCCTGCTGGTAGAGCAGCCACACCCCACTCATCATCTCCCAGGCATCTGGAACATCTGCCTTTGGGGGGTTGTCCAGTACAGGGTCTCACTCCGAGGCAATGTCACTCTTGCAGGAGGCAGCACTGCAGTGGTGCTGGCTGTGGGGCCTGACTCCTTCAGGAGCGACAGATTTTCCATGGAAGAGGTGCTGGCATTTCTGGGCAATGCTCACATGTGCTGGCACTGATGCCTTAGGATCTTAGCTCTTATATTTTTCATATATTTGTAATCCTGCAATTCTTTAGTGTATAACTCTAAACTCCATATAGAGTGTTAGCTACTGTTCTCCCATTTTGGTCAGACAAAACAATTCCTCTCCAGGCCTGGGAATCAAGGACACCTCACTGTGGCTCCGAATTCTTGGCCTCTGTGGTTCCCCCAGGATTCTGCACAGCTCCCGTGCAGAGAAGGCACCAGGGTACAACTCACTGGCAACAAGGAGACCAGCTCTGGTTCACCCAGGACTTTCTGTGCCCCTGGCTGGCACCAGTCCTTGGCAGAGGATGGTGCTGCTCATCAATTCAGTGGGTGAGCAACAGCACAGACAGAGTTAAGGGATAATTCCTGTGATGAAGCCTCCCAAAGGTCAGCCCTGTGCATGGCGTGAGGCCTGTCCTTAGCACTGACTAAGGTGCAGGTGAGGGCAGGAGAGAAGGGCTTCCACGGGGGTGTTTGTCACGAACATTGACCAATGAGGCCAAGTTATTGCAGCTGCCCAAATCAAATTCAAGTGTTTTGAAAATTTAGAGATTTCCATTCTATTTGTACTCCATTTATACCAGGGAGAGTGTTCTGCAACTGAAAAGTTCTTGCTAGTTGGGATAGCTGGCCCCAGTTTTCCTGAAAATTGCTTTCCATATGACTAACTCTGTTCTGGGGTACCCCAAGTGGGGCACCAAAAGTAGAGTCAAAAGTCCAAACTGCTCTGAAGGTTTGGAGGGAGCAAACTGAAAACCTTTGCAGTTTATAATATAAAGAGATGGAGTAAAGGTGTTCAGTGTCCTGTTCATTAAGGAGCTGTGTCTTACTAATGTTACTTGGTAGATGAATCCCAACTGGCTTGCATGTGAACATTCATGTGGGTTGAAAGCTGGCTTGAGGACCATAAACAAAAGAACAAATGCGATCAATCTATCGAGTTGGAACAGGCACTCGAGGGGGCACAGCGAGCAGAGCTAGAAACAGGCACAGTCTTCTCCTCAGGGATGGAGTGAGACAGCAAAGACCACATTAGAGGCATCTTCAGGAGACACCAGCCTAGGTCCAGCTGCAGATTCCTGTGTGAGAAGGAAGAGTCCAGGCCTGGCCCTTTTCTCAAATGCACCATGTTTTCACTTGCTGGCTTAATTGGCTTCATTCCTGTTTTGCACCAGCACAAGAGCAAACTCAGGCATGACACGGGGGCTGTGGTCCCCTGTGTGCCCAGGGGAAGGCCCAGGCTTGGCGTGATGACACTGTTCAGGCAAGAGCATGGAGTGTCTGGGCACCCTGCCTCGAGAGTGTGAGTGCTTGAGAAACCAAGTGGAGCAGCAGATCAAAGGGGCGGCCGACACGCTCAGTGAAAGTCTGGCAAGGGGAGAATTTCACTGGGATATGGACACACATGTTTGTCCTGTCCTGCCAATGGGCAACGTTCCTGCCTCCTAATGTGAGTGATAAGAGCATCACCGAGCTGCCTGAGCACCTGACATGAGCGATCTTGCCCAGCACAGCCTTCGGGCGTGCCATGGAAGTTGTAGCATGACCAAGAAGCCCGAGATACAGGAGGGTTGAGCCTGTGGTAACTGAACAGCAGCAACCGTAAGGTGGTAAACCATGAGTTTGTTCCAACTTGGAGTGTATTGGGAATGCAGATCAAAGCCTGGAGGAATGTTCCCAGAAATCACGGGAGTGGTGGAAGGGGGGGCGGGCAGAATCTAAAATCCACCACGAGCTTTGTGAAGCAAGCCAGCCATATCCAGCTGCCACCCTCCCCTTCTGCCTGCCCCTTCTCTCCTTCTATCAGTCACTTTAAATCCAGAGCTTTCTCTTTCTCCCAACTCTATGTCACGGTGTAAACTTCAGGACAGCAGGACATACCACTGCATCAAGTCTATCCTAAAAAGAGCCCTGAGCAAGCCTAGAGCTGGGCTCATGTGCTCTGGACCAGAAATTCAGCCCTGCAAGAACAGCTCCTCTTCCCTGTGCTTAGGGCAAAGGCAGTGCCTCTCTGTCCTTCTTGGCGGGGTTATTTGCTCAAGTCTCCTCCACAGAAGGAGTAAATTAAGAGCTGTCTCAGGGGATGTCACACTGGCAGCATCCCTTCAAATGTAATTGTTCCATTTTAAATAGAAAGGAAGGAACCATTTCTCTGCATTTCCTGTGGGATCTGAATTCTGTAGATGTATTCAATGGGTGCCTGTCTGCCAAGCAGGGGAATTTCTGAAGAGTTTGAGTGAGAGGGACAGAGTGAACCAAGCACTTGGACGACTGCCAAGTGACCATGGATGGAGGAAGGGTCACACACAGGAAGACTTTAATGTCTTGGGTCTCCTACATGAATTGACACAGGAGTTAATGGCATGAAAGCAAAGGAAGGTCAGGAAGNCCTTCCAGCTTAAACTGTTCTGTGGTTGGGTTGGACTCGATGATCTTGAAGGTCTCTTCCAACCTAGTGATTCTGTGATTCTGTGATTCTGTGGTTCTCTGATGTTTCTGGTGGTCACCCTTCCTGCTTGCCAGGACACCCCAAAACACTCCCCATTCCTGGTCTGCTCTCAGGCAGGTGGGATAGCCCTGCTCCTTTGCCTGGAACACCTGGCTACCACTCCCAGCATCGTGCAGCACCTGTCCTGGGAGGTCCAGCAAACCTCCAAACCCCCACCTCCAGACCCTGTGTGCATGTCCCAGCCACGCAGCCCTCTGGGAAAGTGAAAACCCAGCCTGTGTGCACAAACACAGACATGTCCCACCTCCCAGGCCCTGCAGAGAAGGGAACAGGACCCCGATGACACTTGGGGTGGTGAGTTCAGAGAAGTGGACGTGGTTGGTGCCTCCCTTCACGCCTGCTCCTGGCTTGGCATGGACCTCTAATCTTGGGGAGAGGAGCTGGGCTGCCTCAGTGGCAGGGAGGAGGTAAAGGTGTGGAGAGAAGAGTGAGAGGCCAGAGGTGAGCCAGGGACGAGGCTCAGCCTCAGTGCAACGCAGCCAAGGATGGAAACAGCAGCAACATTGAGGCATGGTGCCTTATCTGGGGCTCAGGGATGCTGTGGACCTCCAAATTCACCTGGGACAGGACCCAGTGAAACCAGGGCATCTACCACAGAGTTATTTGCCCCCTTCTGTTCTGTGTTACCCACAGTGCTGAGATGCCACAAGCTGGCTCTGCACGTGCCCCACCAGCATCTGGGGCTCCCTGCCGCCCTGGTCTGAGGCCAGCAGCCCCAGCCTGGGCTCCGTTTAAGCTTCACATTCCTCTCCTGCTAATCCTGGAGGTCCTAGATCCATCTGGGGACCTGGCAAACACACTCAAACACACCCAGGACAGTGAAGAGAGAGGCACGGAGCTGCCAGGAAAGGAGCCGAGAGGCACATCTAGCCCGGAGTATGTGTAAGCCGCCGGCAGTGGAGGCTGGGGCAGCCCGGAGCTCCGGGGAGGTGAGGACAGACAGAGCCAGGCAGCCAGGATGCAGGGAGCAGGCTGAGGATGCCGTGCAGGAACACCTCCCCTCCAGGCAAGCACTCCAGCCTCCCGGACAACACTCCCTCCCATGTGGAAATCAGCAATCAAAAGGAGCAATTACCCCAAATCACAGCCCCCAAGTGACAAATAGCCCAACCTGCCAGGCAGATCATGTGCTGCAAGAGGCAGGTTACAACCTGCTCGCACACATTAAAGAGACGACCCTGCGCTGTTTATGCTGTCAGAGGCCTAATTATGGGAGCAATTTTCTCCAGATTCCCGAGGGGAGAGACAGAGAGGGAGAGCACTCGGGCACCCACACGCCTGCTCTGCCACAGGTGAGCGTGGTGCCTGCAACAGCCTGGTTCCCTCCGTGACCTCTGCAGAGCCCTGCTTCCCAGGCACTCTGCTCCCAGCCGGGATCGCACTGCTCAGCCACCACACCTGCCTCCTTCCCAGACAAAACGCCGAAAAAGAAACAAGCTTTGGCAAAGTTTAATTTTGGCAGCATCTATGCCTAATCTCTTGGGCCTGGTTTGGACTTTCTGTGAGAGGGAAGATGAGCCTGGTCACAAATGATGGTCACTGTCTCTGTTTTGGAGATGCAATATTCCACTCCAATTCAAGTAGACAAGTTTCTTGCCCAAATTTAGTAGCAATTTAGGGTCTAAATCAGGTTGTTGATTTATGTCTTTATGATTTCTGGCTGATGGGTGCTGGGACTTGGCCCATATTTGTCCTCATGGGTGAAATAGGAGGAGAAGGAGAAAATTCACCTCTCCTCTAGGTCAAGCCTAGACTCAGGAGTCCTGGATTTCAGTCCTGGCTCCACCACATGCCCTCACCATAGTCCTGATGATAACAGTGATGCAGTTTCTAATGTCAGTGGAAAATGCAAATACCTTTTAATTCCCTAGCCTGCTCTGGGCCTTGTTACAATTTGAGTTCTAAGATCAGGGGATGCTGTACAACGGCAAATCCCATGGGTTTCCTCTGATAAATTCTTTCCATAAGTTCTGAATGTTGTCCCCTGCTCTTTGCTCTGTGTCCCAGATATGTCCCATTTTCCATTGTGATGCTGCTCTTCACTTCGTCTTCCTCTCCCGTCCCTTCGCCCTCATGCACCAGCCAGGATTTAGGGACAGTCCTCCCAGGGCCACGCGTGAACAGAAACAGCTCTCCCCTGCTCCAGTCTCTCTGCCAGGGCCTGGCATAGAGCAGGGTCTGTAGGCTGGCCACTGCCTGTGCTGTGATTTCTGTGGAGTGGGGACCTCTGTGTCTATCCAGGAAATGAGCTGTCTCTGGGTGCTGAAAATGCTGGATTCTGGTCTGGCAGGAGTTGTGATTTGCTTTGCCTGTTCCTCAGGCTGTGTGAGGGGATGATGTGCAGGGGCTGCCCGAGCTCAGGATTATGGCTCAGCTTGCAGGTGCTGCAGCCTGCTCTCAAGGGGACAGTGGCAGGATGGATGAGCTGCTAAGCCTCTGCGGACAAGGGACTGTCATCACAAGGATGTTGACACATGACTGGCTCTTCTTTTCACTGCAGACGCCTCTCTGGAAACCAGATCTCCAGGATCCCAGGGGAAGCTTTCTCTGGCCTCTACAGCCTGAAGATTCTGTAAGTAACTTGCTCCTTTCCACAGAGCAATCCCTGTCCCTGCCTCTCCCCAGCCCCTGGCACTGGCCATGAGCAGGACTTTCAGCCATCCCGAGGGGATGCAAAGCTACGAGGAGGTGTGGGGTCAGATGTTAAACCCACGCTGGCAAACACGCCCCGTGGTGACTGGGGAGCTGTGTCCCACCCCACAGACCGTGAGCAGGTCCCCCCAGGGCACGGTGTGATGGTGTGCCCCAGGAGAATCTGCAGAGGTTCACACTTTGCATAAAACTCACCAAAACCCCCTAAAGTGGTGTCCCCCAGATGTGGAGTCCCAACCCCAAGCTGGCCCCCATCTGCTCCGCTGCCGTGCTGGGGCTGGGCTGGAGCAACTCGCAGGTCCAGGTACTGCATTCTGGCAGGTGCTGGGGAAAGGGCCTGCGCCCTGCCCAGCTCACTCGTCCTCACCACAAACCTCTTCACGGCCCACGAGGCCTCTGCAAGGCTCTGGAGTGACCTGGGACGGGTGGGATCCTTGCACAGGCTGACCTCGGGGATCCCAGCCTGTCCCCAGGGGCGATGGAGGCATCTGGATCCAGGAGCACTGCAGCCATCAGGCCACGCCTGGGACCTGCTAACCCTGCTTAACAAAGGTCACCGCAGGCAGGCCACCCACCCCTGCTGTCCAGTGGGGAAGGTCTGAGAGACAAAGCTCCTCTGGAAACTTTGGAAGCCACACCCAGCTGAGCTGCTTTACTGTGGCACCTGTAGTCACACCTTCCCACGGGCCACGGTGCCCGTGGAGTCACCCTGCTGTCTGTATCCATGTGACAGTCCACAGGGTCTGTGCAGGATGTTGAGGTGGGAGTCCCTTTCTCCCTAAGGAACCATCTTAAAAATCTTCTGCTATAAACATTTCATCCCCAAGGGGATGTTTTGAACTCAGCCACAATGTGAAATAGTTGTAGCTGGTCCAGTTTATGCAGAGCGAGCAGGTACAAACCTGCTCCCAGGATTAGAGAGTATAAGGCTGTTTACTACGTCTTCTGAAGATGTAAAGTATGAATCCTGCCCTAAATCTCAGGGCTTAGAGATTTATCCATCCCCTGCATTAGGCAACAAATCAAAGGAACTGAGGAAAAACCGCAGCTCTCCCACCCAATTTCAACAAGAGGAGCCTTCTACTCTGGGGACGCGGGAGCTTTTAAAGGTGCTTTTGATCAATTCTATTTGTGTCAGGCCCAGGTAAGGACTAATGCAGCGTTAGCGGAGCGATGCCTCCCTTCCGGAGCCCGCAGCTCCCGGCGGCTGCAGGAGGAAGGGCAGGCTGTGCTCTGCCCTCCTGCCCCGGGACACGGGCTCGCTGACAGCCAGCCGCACCAGCACCAGCAGGGACACGCTCACCTGTGACCCCAGAGCAAGGAGGGGCTCGAAGGGTCAGGGCATTTCCATCTGGGAAGTGACTGCATCGGGAAGCTTGCTCCAGGCTGTCTTGTGAGAGCTGGAGCTGGTGTCCTCACGCTGCAGGAGGAGCTGCTTTGCTCTCAGCCAGGCTGTGCCCAGTGACACAGGGTGGCATGTGGGCTGCCATGTCCCTCTGGCTGCAGCCCTGCCCGAAACTAAACCAGGTGCCTGCTTAGGGACAGGGTTTAATGGTGGAGCTGGCAGTTAATGATAGGACTCAATGAGCTCAGAGGGCTTTTCCAATCTTATTGATCCTGTTTGTTCTCTGGCACTCACCCTGCCCCCCAGCCCTTCCCGTGGAGGTATGCACTAGGAGCACTAGCCCAGCCACAAGGTCAGGGGAGGAAGGTGGATGCTCACAGTGGCCATCCAGGCCCTGCCATGGACCTCCTGTTTAACATAAAGTTCCTGCTTCCTAAAAGCAGAGGCACTGCCAGACCCCATGTCACTGGGAACATTTCACTTTCCAAGGACTCTGATGGTTTTCCTGGCCTGTCTGCAGCGGTACCTTGTGCTGCCATGTGCTCTCACTACAGGAGATGCTCTGATTGCTTTCTGTAGTGTTTCTGTGGGCTCCACTGGAGTGAGGTCTTCAGGGGAATGCAGTGGCAGATCCCTGCACCCTCCAGGAAAAGCAATCATTGACCTCCACCTATTCCTCTGTCGCTGTGAGAGTGAGGGCAGCAGTGAGGGACACTGTGGAGATAGACTGGTCCCTGGGAATTGCTGGAAAGGTCTGGAAATGTTGCCAGGACAGATCTTAGGACCACTGAGCTTCATCACATTGGAAGGGCTCTTGGTAAGGATGGGGACTCTCACTCATTTTGTCTACTAAGAAAAGACTAAGGAAAACCACAAGGTATTGAAAAAGGCAGGTGAAGGCCACCAGGTGTTTCCTTCGGGTTGTGATTAAGGTCCCTCAGGTCACTGCAGCAGTGACCTGGTTGGGGCTGGTGATTCTGCAACAGCTCAGCAGGATCTGCTCTGTCTCTCCAGGATCCAGAGAGAACAAGTGTATTCCCTCAGAGTCTGGTTGTGGCCAGGGGTGGAGAGCAGAGCCTGGAGAGAGACCATGGGGCTGGCTCCCCCTGCTCCTTGTGCCCTGGGAGTGACCAAAAACCCTCACCCTCTTCCCAAACCACATCTCAGTTCCCTCTTCCCTTTGCTGCCCTTCTCTGTACCCCATCCAAGCCTGCTGAGGGCCAGAACCCGCTGCTGAGCTGGCTCCACCAAGATCTCCCTGTACCCTGGAACTCTGAGACTGAGAAGATAAATTTCAACTCAAAAGACCAGGGGGAATTTAGGGCTCCTGGGGAAGTGCAGTGATTTATAGGATGCTGTTGTTGTGGACACTGTGGGTACTACAGAGATCAGGGTGCAACCAGCTGTGCATTGGTGTAAACTGGTCAGGACACAGGAGTGAGCCTGGTGACTGGGGAGCACCAGATTGGCCCCAGTTGTGTCCATGTCCTGTGGGCTGCTGCAAAACTGCACGGGGAGAGGACAGCATTCCACGGGACATGATTGCTGTACTGCTGCCCGTGCAGACCAAATCCTTGCTCCCTTAGGGCCAGTGTCACCATTCCTGCTGTCATGTGCTTTTCTTTGCATTTTAATCTCCAGCAAAAACACACAGATAGTGAAGAGGGTATCTGGAGAGGGGAATCTGAAGACCCCATGGGATAGGAAACATCAGAGAGATGCTGGGATGTCAGGTATTAAGACAGGAGCATGAAGGAAAGTCCTGTCTCCTCACTTTAGGCAGAGGCAAAGCACTGAGTTTATACTGAACCATTCTGGCTCTGCTGAAAATCAAGACAGAAGAGGACTCAGAGAGGGCAATTCACCCTTCAGGCTTTACCCTGAGCTTCCCTGGGGGTGTTGGCCAGCAAAGGGCTGCTGCTGGGCTGGGACCCACCTGCACTGAGACACCAGCTGTGATGCTTCTGCTCCTCTTGATGCTGGGCGAGCTTTGGCCACGCCACACTGTCCCAGCCTGGGAGCTGCCCTGCAGGACATGGGGCAGCAGCAGAGCAGAAGGATGAGGAAATGCCAAATCCTCACCTGTGGGAACCTAGAATAGAAATTGCAGGGGTGGTAGAAGAGTGGGGTTGATGTGGCTCCCCCGCCCATGTCCTCCTCCTGCAGCTCCTGTGCACAGCTGCTCCCTGGGCAGCACGAGGGGCCCCAGGGGTCCTGGTGCTCACGAGGGGCACTCCAAGCCTCTGGCACTCTGGCAAGCACAGGTGCCTGCCCCCTCAGCTCCTCTGATGCAGCCCACTCCCACCACCCTGCCACTCTCCTTTCCCTCTTCCCCTCCCTGGGGGATCTTCTCCCCTCCTGCTCGCCCTGGTCACGGGTCAAGTGCAGGGAGCACCGAGCACCAGGAGCTGCCTCTCTGCTGCACCCAGAGCCTGTTCCCATGGGGGACATGCTGCGAGGCTGCTGGGACCCCTCTGGATGAGTGTCACCCACACAGGACATGTGGCTGGTGGGAATGTGCCCTGGCAAGTCTGGAATCCTGGACTGTGCTTCTCCTTCCTGAAAGCCCCAGTGATGGATCCCATGGGAGTTCTCTGCAGCCCACTGGGATGGAAACCTCATCCAGGTGGGCAACTGTCCCACCCACAAGGACCAGCACAATCTCTGGGGCTCCTGGTCCTGTGCATGGATTTGTTTCTGAGCCAAGGTGTGCTGGGGAGATAAAACACTGGGTCCTGCAGCCCGGTGAGAAGGATCAGGGATCTGGTGATGAACAGTGAGTCAACTGAGGTCACTTAACCTGGAGGAGGGGGGAATGAGGATGGACACAAACCTTCAAGGACAGGCTGCTGCTGCAATACGTAAGGAAATACATATTCTCCATAAATGAAGACAAGGAATAGCAGGTTTTGGAGTAGATGGCAGCAGGGATATTGAGGACATTGTGTTTATAGATGCGGATGCTCTGTCACAGGTTGGCTGAGGTTTGGCAGGTGACAGACCTGGCTGTAGTCGGGAATGGCTGCCCCAATCATGACCAGCTGAAACCTGTGGGTATTCAGGAGCTGACCCACAGCAGGGTGAGAGATCTTACCTCTGGTGACAGGGGTGTCCCCTGAGGAGACAGGCTCATATCTGGGGATGGAAACAATTTTCCATTTAATTTATTGTGCTAGAGCCCTGGGGCTAATTGCAATCATGTGCAGGTCCACAAGTAAACTCTCGCATGCTTCTTGGGCTCTCAAGGGGCCTGGTGCTTTCCCAGTCTTTCCAGAGAATTAGTTTATGTTTAAAAAAGGATGGGAAACACCCTGGGAATTCCTCCACAAACCCGCCTGTGCAGATGGTCCTCTCCCTGCCCTTGGAGTGAATCCCTCAGGTACTGGAACCCGGACCAGATTCTTGGCTCTGCCTCCTCTGGCTGCTTCAGTGCACAAAAACCACCTGGAAAGTGGCCATGAAGATAGGCCTGTGCAGAAACCATGCAGGGGTACACCCAGGGAAGCAGGTGTGTGGAGACTTGGAAGAGAGCAGGGGAAGAGCCAAGCTGCCCCACTACAACAAAACATCATGCCACGGGGGAATATGGTGAGATCTTCATGCGTGGAGCCTGGAGCCAGCCAAGGGCAAGGCAAGGTGTGGCCTCCTGAGCCCCCCTCGGACAAGGGCAGGCTGACAGCGGGGGATGCTCAGCAGCAGCAGCAGCTGGTGCTCAGAGGTTTTCTCCACTGGCAGGTCCATCCCTTCGCAGAGAGACTTTGGGAGTGCACCTCTCCCGGGGGCTCTGCTCTGCAGCACGGCGCACCCACATCCTCCCCACGGAGGCTGATGCTCCTCAGCACAAGCTTCATTGCCTGGAACGTTGGAAGCCATTCCACAGGCTGTTTTGACCCCTCTGCACACTCCTTCCCTTGCAAAATTCTTGCTCCATGCTCTCCCAGCGTTGGAGCCTTCCAGGGTAGCAGAATATGCTGATTAATCAGAGTATCTGGAAAACTGGAAACTTTTCCATCCTTCCAGACCTCCTCATGAGCTGCCTGGATGCCCCTCACCTCCAAGTGTCCCGGCTGGAGCCCCATCAGCCAGGAAGCATCGATCCCAGCTGGCCATGGGGCTGACTTGTGCTGCCACAGCTTCGCAGGGCATCCCACCCTGGCACAGGTATTCTTCACCAAACGCTGCCCTGCACAACCAGAACTGCCCCCGCTCTGACTCCTGGCTGAACATGCTGCAGCAACGGCAGTGCTTACTAGCCAAGAAGGAATCCCACACCAAACTCCACAGGGAAAGACTCCAAGTGCAACCACAACCTCACCCCAAAACGTGGAGGGCAAAATGCCTGGGTGCATCCTCTTGGCTGCAGACCCCGCACCCGCAGCAGGCCCACCCTGCCACTCCATTCCTCAGCAAGCCCCAACCAGCCTGTGGGAGTGTGCAGACCCCGTGCTGCCCAACCTGCCTGCAGAGCCTGGGGTGTGAGCACTGCCCTGCCCTGCCCTGCACAGCCCGGGGTGTGAGCACTGCCCTGCACTGCCCAGCACTGCCCTGCCCTGCACAGCCTGGGGTGTGAGCACTGCCCAGCACTGCCCAGCACTGCCCAGCACTGCCCTGCACTGCCTGGGATGTGAGCACTGCCCTGCACTGCCCTGCACTGCCCTGCACAGCCCCTGGTGTGAGCACTGCTCTGCACTGCCCAGCACTGCCCTGCACTGCCCTGCATAGCCCCTGGTGTGAGCACTGCCCAGCACTGCCCTGCACAGCCTGGGGTGTGAGCACTGCCCAGCACTGCCCAGCACTGCCCTGCACTGCCCTGCACTGCCTGCACTGCTTGCACTGCCCAGCACAAGTGCGTTGACTCAGCACTGCCCGAGCCCTCTCCCACCACACACTGCCCCAGCGCTGCCCATGGTTCATGTCCATCAGCAGGTAGGCTGGACAGAGGCTGACAAGAGTGGCCTTGTTCAGCACATGCCACATGCCCTGGATGGGCCCTACCCGATGGATGGACCCTACCCCATCTCACCAGTCCCTCCTCTCCTCCCGTGGCCCAGGACAGGTGCTGACTCGCCTGGCGTGTGAACACACAGCAAAAAACACCACCAAAAAAGCCACATTGCCCCAGGATGGCAGGTTTGGAGGTGGCTTGGGGCACTTCAGAAATGCCTAGACAGACCCTACCTCTTGGCCAGCTCTGAGCCTGGGAACAGAAATGGCTTTGAGACAAAGGGAATGGTGTGGCACATCCAAGAGACGCTCCCATTGGGAGGGAAGGGGAACGTGCAGAGGTTGGAATGTCTTTAATCCCCATGCATGGGCTCCAGGCACAGTTGCCTCCAGCAATAACAGCCCTTCAACTGTGCTGGCTGAGTCACTTCAGCCTCCCAGGATGGGGACATTTTATCATGCACAGGCCTGTACCTCTGAGGGCTGGATGGCTGCTGAGACTCTCTTGTGCAAGGATCCTGGTGTGATGGGACCTGATCCCAACAGTTTTCTGGTCGTTCAGGCGTGGTCCCTGCCAACAAATAATCCTCCTACTTCTGAAAATGAAACCCGACCTCTGAGGAGCTGTGATTTATTCTGGTTCCAGTCAGACTGCTGCGGGGAGTAGGTGGTGTGTCCATGTCTGCCAGTGGCTGCAAGCCCCGGTATCACCTGGACAGTGCCAAGCAAGGTGACAGTGCTCCATGCACACTTGGGTTTGAGTCCTTGCTGGTCTGAACAGTCTTTGCTTGTCATGTTCATCAGTGTCCTCAGCTCATCCAGGAGTTGGCTCATCAACCAGCAAGGTCATAGAATCACAAAATGGTTTGGATTTGAAGCGAGCTTAAGGACCATCCTGTTCCACCCCCTGCCATGGGCAGGGACACCTTCCACTGTCCCAGGTTGCTCCAAGCCCCAAACCTGGCCTTGAACACTTCCAGGGATGAGGCAGCCACAGCTTCCCTGGGCACTCTGTGCCAGGGCCTCACCACCCAAGTCCTAAGAAAATTAGACTCAGCAACCGAGAAATCACATCAGCTAGAGTGGGATTGCTCCATGGGCACAAGAATTTAACCTCCAACTAAGGTTGCCTCCAAGCTGCTGTGAAGCAGCAACTTGCTGTAGGAAAGCCAATGAAATCCAGGGATTTTATTTGAAGGCAGGAGCTGATGGAGAGGCAGGAATAGACAGATGCTGACAGTCAAAGGCTGAGGCCAGTGTGATCTGGGATCTCAGGGTCGCTGTGACCTTGTGGACCGAGGTCCAGCATCACAGCCCATCTGTGCCTCAGTCAGTCACCCTGCAGCAGGCCTGGGATCCACGCAGATCCCTGCACCATCATCCCAGCTCACACCCTGGAAAGCAGCTTCCTGTCCCGGGGGAGCATGAATGTAGGGAGGGGACAGTGTCTGCCCCAGGCTTTTGGGACCATGAAGTCAGGAGATGACAGATGACTGGTTTGCAGAGTTGTTCCCTCTTTTCAATGCTGTTGGCATAAATCGTGCAGTGACCTCTTAGAGTAGAATGTATTGGCCATCCTTGGAGACGGCCTGGAGCCCAGGACTCCTGCTGCAGGTGCTCTCCTCAGTGAGCTACAGCATTGTCTTCCCCCATCTCATACAAGAGCGGCATCCCAAAGGGCAAAATGCCACAAGTTAGACAGAGAGGGACCCAGTAGCCCTGTCCCAGCTCTTCAGATGCCCTGCTGTCCCCTGAACCTTTTTGCCACCCTCCTGTTACAGCACAGCCGGGCACCTGGGTGTGGAGCAGCCCCAGGAACCCGGTGCCACAGCGAGGAGATGTGATTCCACAGGCGTGTAGGGGTCTCCCTGGCATCACCCTCAGGTTCTGGTACAATTATTTGAGCTCTTCCCAAAATCATGTTGTATGTTGTTTATGGGAAAAAGTAATATGCAAGGCTGGTTTAACATGATCTGTAAGGATTGCCTGCAGTGAGCAGGGCCTGATGGGGGTTCTCCTTGGCACTAGACTGTAAGAAAAGCCATTCTGGGACATCCAGGGATAAATGCAGCATGTCTTTTTCTGCTCAAACCTAAGCTCCCTGTAAGCAAAGCTGGAGCTTTCCTGAGCTTGAGGCTGAATGAAGAACTTCTTGTTTAATACCAGGGTGGCCCTGTCCCTAGAATATTATCAAACTCTGTTTGGAACTGGTTTCTGGCTTCTCTGTGTCATGCTCTGATGATGAGTTATTGGATTCATTATGTGCAATGTGAAGAAGCACTGGTTCTTGTCCCAGTCCCAGCATCTGAAAACTTCTCTAGCTGCCCTGCTGCTGTGAAAAACAGCATTGTCCACCACTCCAGTGGTTTTCGAGGTCTCTGAAGCATCTTCCTTAAATATTGTTTGTCTGCACCAAAATGTCTTCATTTTGGAACCAGTCCATGCTGATGGTGGTCTGGAAAGTCTCTCAGTCTGTTTTACTGGTTGAAGAAGGGACTTGTAATAAATGGTAGGCAGCAGGATCCAGCAGAAGTGTGACAATGGGCTTTGCTTTAGTACTGACTTCAGATACTTCCAGTGATCAACACTAAACACCAGGCTCAGATTTCAGAGAGCCACTGAGATTCAATGTGTGTCACACCAAAACCCTGAAAGCACCTTCTGAAGCCCCACTCTGTATCTCTGTGTGTTCAGCTCTGCATCTTCCCGATTTTTAATAGACATGAATTATCATTCCACTTCACTGGGCTGCAGGACCCAGTGTTTTATCTCCCCAGCACACCTTGGCTCAGAAACAAATCCATGCACAGGACCAGGAGCCCCAGAGATTGTGCTGGTCCTTGTGGGTGGGACAGTTGCCCACCTGGATGAGGTTTCCATCCCAGTGGGCTGCAGAGAACTCCCATGGGATCCATCACTGGGGCTTTCAGGAAGGAGAAGCACAGTCCAGGATTCCAGACTTGCCAGGGCACATTCCCACCAGCCACATGTCCTGTGTGGGTGACACTCATCCAGAGGGGTCCCAGCAGCCTCGCAGCATGTCCCCCATGGGAACAGGCTCTGGGTGCAGCAGAGAGGCAGCTCCTGGTGCTCGGTGCTCCCTGCACTTGACCCGTGACCAGGGCGAGCAGGAGGGGAGAAGATCCCCCAGGGAGGGGAAGAGGGAAAGGAGAGTGGCAGGGTGGTGGGAGTGGGCTGCATCAGAGGAGCTGAGGGGGCAGGCACCTGTGCTTGCCAGAGTGCCAGAGGCTTGGAGTGCCCCTCGTGAGCACCAGGACCCCTGGGGCCCCTCGTGCTGCCCAGGGAGCAGCTGTGCACAGGAGCTGCAGGAGGAGGACATGGGCGGGGGAGCCACATCAACCCCACTCTTCTACCACCCCTGCAATTTCTATTCTAGGTTCCCACAGGTGAGGATTTGGCATTTCCTCATCCTTCTGCTCTGCTGCTGCCCCATGTCCTGCAGGGCAGCTCCCAGGCTGGGACAGTGTGGCGTGGCCAAAGCTCGCCCAGCATCAAGAGGAGCAGAAGCATCACAGCTGGAGTCCTGCTCCTCACACCCTCTCTAGTCACCCCCTCAGAGTCTCTGCACTCTCCCAGGAGCTCTTCTGTCCTGCCCTGGCTCTCCTGTGATTCCCACTAGCTGTAAGCCAGTGCACAGCTGTATTTGTGCAGCCTCCTATCCCTGTTCATCCACGGAGCCTTTCCCTCAGTTTCCCTGTAGAATTCTGCATTTCCCAACTGCTCTTCCACAACAACCACTCTCCACACCCCTCCTCATTTGTGCGAGTTGTTGGTAGAAATGCCAGGTGAGATGCTGTAGACCCTTAATCATGTTCTCCATCTTGAAAGGAGCCATTTATTAAACGTGGCCTCTCTGCTGCCCTTTTGTACCAAACACATCTTTTCTCCAGCACTGAATGTCAAAATTTAACATTTTACTAAAGGAAAGCTTAAGTCATGGTAGCTGGTGTCTATTCTTTCTTCTCCATTCATATGGTCTTTTACCCTGTATAGATAAAAAATTTGGCACAACTTGTTTTTCACTAGCTACTACTGACAGTTCCTTGTTTCCTGGCTCTTTCTTCGTGTTCATTCAAATAATTCACGGATAAGTCCCCATTTTCTTCCAGAAGTCAAAGGGTTGTGTGGCCTATAGCTTTCCTTTTATAAATGTTGTCTCTTCCAACTTTCCTTCCATGTCAGACCTCTGAATCCTTGGCAGGAGGGCTGCAGTCACAGCAATGGGGAGGTTTCTTTCTTACATCCATGCTCTTTGGTCTGCCCCTCACCACTAAGGCCATGCCCTGCTCCTTTGACACGGGCACTAAATTATGACAGGACCCTAGGCATCATTTCCTTTTCCATGCCATCTCCGATCACTCTTAGAAGGTTTTGTAAAGAGTAACCTCACATATGTAAAACTTTCCTTTTTCAGGCGCTTCCCCTGGCCCAGCTACTGTGCTGGGATGTGTCTGTTATCCAGAGGAGCATGTGTCAGTGTTGCCCCAGTTCTGGAAGGGACAAGTAGGTTCAGGACAGAGGCCTGTCCAGAGTCAAAAACAGCCTTTGCAGGGATGCTGAGATGATGGCAGCAGTAAATTCAGACATGTGGTGCTCCAGTAGGTCAGTCAGAGAGGATTCTGTCTGACCAGGTCTGAAACACCCCTTGGAGTGTGGTTCTCCCTCTGCTCCATCCCTAGAGCCGGTCAGACACCCACCCCTGGGTGCACTGCCGCCTTTGTCTCCTCCTTTCCCCATCACCTGTGTAGGTGTCTCCATGTCCAGGGCCCTTCCCCATGCCCTACACTCATTCCATCTCTGAAGGGTCCTCCTGGGTCCTGTCTGTCCAGCCCAGCAGCCCCAGGCACCTGCTCTCCCTGGAGTCTCTGAGCTGGTTTGGTTTTCCCCACAGCAGCTCCAGGTCCTGCTGCAAGCGGTGCCAAGGCTGCGAGGTCCCTCAGCAAACAGCTGTGAGCAGCTCCTCGCCCGCCGTGCCCGCAGCTGGCCCTCAGTGGGACAGGAAAGCTGCCCACGGGCTGGATCCCACCACATCTGGAGGGAAGCACGGACACACACGGGCGAGGGATGCCTGGCTCCAGGATAAACGTGGGACAGCTTGGCTCAGAGCATGGGTGTCAGCCTGGGGTAACAGATGCACGTCTG
>VZTG01009280.1:187277-205223 GCA_013397845.1 Melanocharis versteri | reverse complement strand
CGAGGCAGGGGGGGACCCAGCAGGGGGGTGTGGGGGGGTTGCGTGCACACCTCTCCCCGCTGCCGAAATACCTCCCCGTGCATCCCTTCCCACGCGTGGTCGCCGGGGCTGGTGTGTGCCCCTGACCCCAAAGATCGGGAGCCCTTTCACTGTCAAAGCTCTTATTTTTACTGCTCTTGGTTGGAGATTTATGAATTGAGTCATGTTGTATTCATTTCACGCTCTTAAAATAAAGACTCTGCATATAGCAGGCTGATCTGATTTGTGACACTGAACGCTCCCCTTCAATACTGACATTTTGACAATATAAGAAGGGGAAAAAAAACATATCTCTGATCTGATCTTGCAAACAAAGCAATCGTGGGAGGCAGGATCAAGTCATTCCAGAAGATTCTGCATTTGTCATATTGCAGAGAGGCTAGACTGGGTGGAGGGAGGGAGGGGGTGCTTTAAAGGGGAAAACTGTTCTTTATGTTTGTCTTCTTAGTCAGGTCTGAACCTTTGCTGGGAGCTGGGGTGTCCTCCCCGGCTGATGAAAAGTGGATGCCGATCTGGGAATGTCGCAGTCTGCCGTGGGTGCAGCTCTGTTTGCCCATATTGCACCATTTTGTCAATAACCTTGCATTTATCAAACAGACAAAACTGTCACAGCCCGAGCCCGGGGAGGGAGGAGATGTCTTATCAAGGAATGAAATACGGATAATCGGAACGAGATATTATCACATTAAACCAGCCGGGCTGTCCCTCTGCTGCACTGTGGCTTTTATACCATTTTCTGATAGCGGCATCTATTCATTTTAAAGCAAAGCCTGCTGTGTGAGCAGATCCTACAGCTCATTTCCTACGGATAATACAGCCGCCGTGACAAAGCCAGCAGGGATATGCCTGGGACTCACAGCCGTGTTGCACTGTGAATTTCTCTTAGCCTGCTTCCCCGGGCTGGCTACTTGAACCCAAGGCGTTGTTAAGAGCTCATATATGTGATTTTTCCTTCCAGCCCTTGCGGGCCCTGGTGAAACAGTAACCCGGGCTAACGCCTCTTATCAGCCTCCGGGTAGTTTGGCCGTAAGGAAACGATCCCCAGCGGGAGCGCTGACGCCTCCCTTCACCAGCAAACAAAAGGCAGAGCTTTGTTCTTCCTTTCTGCACCGCGCTGCCCCGGCCCCGGCCCGGCCGGTCCGGCGGCCACAGGCATGTCAGAGCCGTGTCACAGCCGGTTATCCCCGTGCCCGTGCGCTGCCCAGCCCCCAGCCCCGGTAGTGCGGGAGGCTGATGACCTCGCACTCATTTCCGTAGCAACGCCTAGTGATGTCATATGCCATGGTCCAAGCTGCAATGCACCCAGGCGGTAGCAGAGAGCATGCGGGCTGCGCCTAGCGAAGGTGATGCAGAGCCATCCTGCCCTCCAAACCTAGCCCTCCCTAGCACCCTGCTGAGAAATGCTGGATGGTTCTCCTTTCAAACCCGTTGTGGCAGTGATGGGCATCAAAGAGGCCCGTTTTCCTGCAGCTTCATCTCACCGTTGCGTTTTGGTGGCCGCCTGACACGGGGCAGCTGGGTGGGTTGTTCAGCCTCAGCCCTGTCTGCTTGGGAGCCTGTGCTGAGCGGCCGTGTTGATGGTTTAAGATGGAAATGGTGTGCTGGGGTTCTTGCTGTCTGCTGATTCATCCAGTGATGTCCGCGATCACGATAGTTTTCTCAAAAATAATATTTATATATAATAACTTCCACCTCCTTCCTTCTCTAGCTGCTAGTGCCCCTAATTGCTACCTGCAGTTGTGTTGCTGCTGCAGGAGCAGGATTGCTCCCGCAGCCCCCAAAAGGGGGCAGATTTACTGCGGGGTCTCTGAAAACACAGCAAATGGTCCCCTCACCTACCAGAAGGAGCAGAAGGTGATGCCACACCCAGGAAGGGTGCAGGGCTGGGCCCAGTGACCCAGGATATGGCTGCATGACCTTAGTCATGTCTCTTGTCACATCAGTGCTGTCTGTGGGTACCATCAGCCCTATCAGGTATCGGGGAACAGGAAGGCTCTCTGCTGGTCCCCAGGGTGGTCAGTGGTCAGATACTGGCCTTGGGCTTGCTTGCTGGGGTTTCACTTCCCACGGTGCTGGTGGTTGGAGCAAGATGCATTTTTGTCTGGTTCAGCTTCAGGAAGAGCTTTACCATCAGAGCCCGTGCCAGGGCTGGGGATCGATATCCATTAGCTGGGGAGAGCAATGCTGCTGGAGGCTTTCCGGAGGTGGGAGCCCTGCCAAGCCCCTGGCCACTGCTGCCCAGGGAGCAGGGCACGTGCCTCCCCACAGACCTTTATGTTCAGGGGATGTGCAGGTGAATGAACAAGATGGTTGCAATAACTTTTGCAGGAAATAAGTCGCCTTTTAAAAGTGCGTGGGGAGAATTACTGCACTGGACCTATGTATGGTGTAGGTGTGGGGCTGTCCCCTGTGAGGGGAACACCTGACTGCTTGACTTTGGGGGGCCCAGCCTCTGCAGCAGGGCTATAGCTGTGCTGTACGTGAGGACCACCAGCTGTGGTGGGTGTGGAGGGGGGAACGTTGGAGATGCTGGAAAGCAGATGGCTGCTCCAAGCTTTAGACACCACAACGTGGTGCAGTAAATGGCCATTGGGGGTGGAGGAGAAGCATGAGGATGGGGAATTGCAGGCCTTCCTGGGCACGGGGTGTATGGAATTCTCCTGTGATGGTCACCAGCTGGGCAGGTTATCATCTCCCACATCCAGCATATTAGTGCTGATAGCAAGGCTTCACACAGACAGCAGGCTCACCCTTGGAAAAAGGGGTAGTAACACAAATCCATGCGATCTAGAGAGTCCCCAGGGAGCAGAGCAGGGATGATTAGCTGCTTTCTGCTCACAGTGTAGACAGACAAAAGGGTGGTGTGGAAAGGCTTCTCCAGGAGGAGTGCTGGGCAGGCCATCTGTGGTGGTGGGAGGGGAGCAAGGAGTGCGAGCTGCTGTAGTAGCACTTCCCAGGGGGGCTGGGGAAGGCTTTGGAGAAGCCATTCCCAGTGCCGAGGTGGATGTTGCAGTCATTAGCTGTTGGCATCTAATGGCAGCGTTGATGCTCTTGCGCAGGCAGCTTGAATGCTGCCCAGCCTCGTGGTGCCTCCAGACCACTGGTGGACTGCAGTGGTGGAAGGGATTGGAGACAGCCTGGCTCATGAGCAGGGCTTCCTTCCTGGAGGTCCATGGGGTCAGGACAGGATGGTGGCTGTCAGCAGCTCCCATCCCTCTGACCCTATAGGGGTTCACAGTGTGGGGTTGTCTCTGACTCAGCCTTGGGACCTCGTAGCAGTAGCCTGAGTCACATCTGCACCTAAGCCACAGACAGGTAGCACTATGCCCTGTATGTGAGTGCAGTGGACACTGCTCACATTAACTGGCCAGTCTTCAGCAGATCAAGCTCTTAGAAATTCCTCTTTGAGCTCCTGTGTGTTCTTATTTAGTCCATTTAGGAAGAGTCACTGACTTACGAGACCATGCTGGGTTTCTTAGTTGGCCAAGTGTAGCAGCCAGGATGGATTTGACTGGAAATAGTTCTTCTTGAACTAAACAAAAGTGATACTGAGGCTGTGATGGAGAATATATCAGTTGAATTATGCCTGGGGGCATAGAAACAGTAAAACTCTTGGGCAAGGGCTCTCCAAGAACCCTTTGATTATTTGGGTTTATCCAGTAGATCTGTTGGATGATGTTTAACCATGAAAGTGCAAAAAGATTGGTGGGAGTTGTCTTGATTTATTAAATTTTTTTCAACCACCTTTACTTGCTGCTTTTTGTGTAAAAAGAAGGCTGGTTCACAGGAGATTCAATGGTTTTAGTACACCAAATAAGCTGCATTATGTCAGTGGATAAGCCCTATCTGCCCCAGCTGTGTTCACCAGCTGATCCCAAAGGTGTTCTCTGGAATAAACTCTCTGGACACTGATGATGTGTACTTGGGCTTGCTGGAATACTCAGCAACAGCAGTTTAGGGACAGCCACAGAACTTCAGCTCCAGAAGTGTTTCCTGGATTGAAAACTGCAGCATCTAGGGGCATTATACACTGTTCTTGGCAACTGGATGGTGTCTTTGGCATCCTCTTAATGGTTCTCATGGATGTTCTGGACAGTACTTTCAAGAGCAGTGAGGGTTATCCACAGAACTGTGGTGTATCCCTCTGCCTCCTGCAGCTGGGATTTGGTTTGTGAATGGGGAGATGAAAAACATGGTCCTTCCTCAGCTTCTCTGGCTGGTAGAATTAAGATTTTCCTTAATTTGAGGTTCCCCACCATACTTTTTCCTCTTCTTCATGTATATTACTGAACCACTTTTCTTGTGCCTGGGCCAGTAGCATTAGTGCTGCTCAGGAGCATGCTCAGCTTGGCTTTCCAAGTAGGAATAAGCAGCCTCAGCCTTGCCAAGCTGAAGATCAGGGAGGTGGAGTAAAAGCGACCTGATGGTCCCCAGCAGGCTGGGTTTTGTTCCCAGGTGAGTGACCCCAAGGACAAGGATTTTTCAAAGCCTGATATTTCTTCTATCTCTGCAGGCTTGTAGTTAGGAACTGGATTTCCTAGATGTTGCTCTTGAGGATACAAGCAGAAACATGGCTCAGGGTGCAGCAGGGGCTGGGGAGGACAGTGGTAGCCATGACTTGACATCTGGAGAAACCTGCATGGATGATGACACATCTGGCAGGGCCTAATGCACCAGCTCTGTGACTGAACTCTTAAGCTTCTATTTGGAGCAGCTTCATGCCAGTAAACCATGCACAGAAGTCGTGTGCAAGGGTAAATATTTAGGAAAAATAAAGAATCCAAGCTTTTGTGTGTCCCAGCTGCTAGCGCTGGAGTAACCAGCTCCTTTTTGGGAGGTGGCTTTGTCTGAGTTCAGACGTGTCCTTGGATGTGGAGCACTGCTGAGCTCGTTGGTGCTGCTTTTTCCTTGGCAGAGGTGAGTGGTGTGTTGGGAGCTCAATTCCAGTCTGGCAGGGAAGAGCCACGAGGACTGTCAGACTAGTTCAGACCAGAGCTGGCTGCTCGGTGTCCCAGCCAAACACCAGCCTGTTCAGAGGCAGGTACAGGGAAAGAGGCATTGGAAAATGCCTCCAGTCTGACCTGAGGGAGCTTTTCCTCAGATGGGTCAATGCCTGGGGCATTTAGGGCTCTGCCTTGTGCTTTTCTGCCCTGTTCTTCCTCCTGAGCAGCCAGCTGCCAGCGAAACATGAATGCATGTTAGGATAACTGCAGTACAAAGCACGGTAGAACAGGATTTGCCTGGCTTCCCAAGCGTTTCTCCATTGACAGTCTTGATAGGATCCAGGCACCATCTTCCACCTCACCGTGGCAAAGCTGTGATGCAGGGCTGAGGTTGTCTCTGGGTAGCTGCTGCACCCTTGATGCTTCCAGGCGATTTTCTACGCTTCGGTGCTCTGCAGCTCAAGACAGATTTTTCTAAAGCTGATACTGTGAGGAGTATTTTTGTGCTAACTGGTTTGGAGCCAGCTTAGACCTTCTTTCCTTCGCTGGTCAAGCCTTTGTCTTCTCCTTCTGGAAAGCTGAAAGCCCTCAACAACTTCTGCTCTTTACTGGAGGGGTAACTAACCTGACTGGTCCTTAGCTGAAGTCTTGCTCCCCAGTGTTAGATTCATGTGACTGCAGAGAAATGGCAACTGCCATTTCTGGGAAGCAAAAATTGAGTGAAAACATAAGTATTGACTCGATTTTACTGGTGATGGTCACTGCTGGACAGCAATAGCCTGGAAACCAGCTGAAACAAGGGGAAGTAGCTATGGATTGGTCACTGTGCTGGGTTTTGGGTGGCTTTGTCTTTCAGCCTCTGAAACCTTTCGCTTGACTCGAAGAAGCTGTTCAGATAAATGGTGGTGGCCGTTTTTCTGCTGGTGGCATTGAGATAAAAGGTTCTGCCATAGCTGCTGGCTGCCAGGCTCTGCCTGTGCTTCTGCCAGTGCAGCTTTCTGTCATTGAAGGTGGAGGAACTCTTCTTTCCTCGTGGAAACAAAATGGCTTTATGGGAATGTTTTTCCCCTGGCTGCCTGATCTAATAAGCAATGTCCTTCCTCCCAGCCTAAAATGGGGACAAAATGACTTTCATTCTGCTCTTTAAATTTATTTATTTTTATAAGTAAGAGGCCTGACTCTTTGCTCCAGAATCCAGATGTCAAGATGCAGGATTCCCACCCGTGGCTCTGGGTGGGGAGCGTGCCTGGGGGAGGAGCTCAGCAGCAGTAGGATGGCTTTGTCCATCTCTTCTGGGTGCACAATGACAGTGGGGCTGAGCTGTTGCATCTTTCTGGTCCCTCCTGTGGGCCGGAGCCCTGGGAGCTGCTGGGGCTGGTAAATCATAAGGGTTGATCTTCATCCAGGAGTCTCATGCTGGTTGCACTGCTGGTTATCTTGGTATAGTCTGGAAAAGCTTCGAAATGGTAAATTCTGGAAAATGGGGCTGAAATGATGAGGCAGCAATCCTTGGGCTGCAGGAAACACTGACAAGACTGTCTCTCAAAAGCAAAGCCTTCGTGTAGCTGGCGAAACAAAAGCCTTTGTCTGCCTATTTAAGGGCAAACTTCCCCCAGTCTCAGGTTTTTCTGTGCTAACCCAGATTTAGTCACATCTCCGACATGACCCAGTACATGCTCAATTAGATAATAAACAAACCTGATTTTTGGCCCCAAGCTAGTGATCTAGTGACCAGGGGCGGTGCATTAGTTAATTGCAGTAGGAGGATAACGAGAGAACATGTCACTGATGATGGCGTGAGATTCCCTTAAAGAGATCCCCAGATTAGGGATTAGAGTACTTCATGTTTTTCTTCTATAAAGGAGATGTTGGAATTGAGTCCGTCTATGGGTGTTGGAGGCAGCTGCACTTGGACGAGCGCAAGTCTGCAGGGATTCCAAGTGCAAACCATTCCTTAATTGTTTGCAAATTCCCTCTGATCTCGCTGGATGGGTTGGCTTGCTTGGGGTGTGCCTTTGCTTACGTACCAAGCAAAGCTACTTGGCGTGTCAGTGTGCTTCTGCCTCCTCTCTAAGATGGTTTCAGCAAGGCTCTAGAAAAACACCAGTGAGAAGCCTCAGCTTCAGTGCTAACGAGGCTGCTGATGGACACGTTGTTTGGACAGTTGTGGTGCTCAGCAGCATAAAGTTTATTAATAGTAGGTGGAGAAGCTGTTGCTGTGCCATGTGCTAACAGACACGCTCAGCAATTGCGGTAGGAGATCTCTACTTGTAAAAGGCTAATGCTTAGTATTCAGCAGTGAATGAGAACTTGGGGAAGATTAACAGCCTTTGATTTACACCCAGCTGGGGCAGGCGTTGGAGCTTTGCCTGTTTATGCTGTTGGGCTTTGGTACATGGGATGAATATTTCATTACCTAGAAGTTGGGAGCTTGGCTTCTTGCATTTGGTGGTGTCAAGACGACGTCGGCACCCGAGGGGTTCTGTCACATGTGATGAACTGAGATCAGATCTGTGGTGGGGGTCCCTTGGGCTTCAGAAGAGGCTGGGAGGAGATGGCTGGAGCCAGGAGAGGGGAGTTAAACAGTTGGATCTAGGATAGTAAAGTGACCCTACTTGTAATATAAAATTGGTTGCAGTGCTCCAAAAAGCTGCCAGAGCAAAAACTTTACTTTCTTCTGTTCTGCGAGTTCATTTAAGAAATTAAATAAAATTGCCTTTGCTAGAGGTGTGTAAGATCAAGCCTGAAATCCCTGAAGCAGTGGGAGGGTAAAGTACATCTGGAGGGATAATCACCTTATTCACTGATGGAGAAATTAAACCTATCGTGGAGCTGGCATGCAGGAATCCACCTGGGTGTTCTGGGAAGTCTCTTGCTTAATCTGGTAAAACACGTTTGAGACACCAAGGAACTGCTGGATCTGCAGACCAAGAGACTCAGAGCAAAAATCTTGTGAGGTGCTTTTTTTTTTTTAATATTTCCAGAACCTTACCTCGATGTGCAACAACCAGGTGTTCCCAAAGTGTTTGGGGGAGTGACATGGAGCAGCTAAAAACGTACGTGCTCACTGCAGGGAGTTTTGCATGGCTGCAGCTTCTCCCATTTCACCCTTTGGAGCAGCAGCTTGCAGCTGCCATGGCAGCAGTGGCTCTGCCGTGCCAAAGGAAGCCGTGCCAGCAGCCAGGGATTGCCCAGTTCATCCTTCTCTAGACAACCTAGGAACAGGCTCTCCCAGCAGCCAGAACGTGCTCTCAGCCTTGGGGTGGCCTGCCCATGGCACATCGTGTCTTCTCTCTCCACTTGGCTCAACGAGGTAGAGGTCGTGGGCACAGGCATTTTTTGAGCCCCTGATTAAGGACAAGCCCTGGCACTTGACGCTCTGGGGAGGATTTGATGATCTGGTGGCAGGGTTCTTACTGCCTGGCAGTGGGGCTGGAGGTGAGCAGGAAAGCACTAAGGTCTGAGCCAGATTAGTACCCTTGGAAGCTGTGAGGTAAATCTTTAAGCAGCTAATGCTCCCAGCAGCACTAAACACCCTCCCCACATCAAACTTGGTGCATTTATCTAGAGAGTCCCTGAAATCTGTCTAGCTTGGGTTTGTTTTACCATGAATTGGAAAGAAAAAAGCCATCTTCCTCTGCGTAGACCAAGTCTTAAGACTCTAGAAATGTCCAGTGGCCCTCCTGTGGATGGCTGCTTCAGCTCAAAAGCCTGTGAGTAGATGGAATCTTCTGAAGAATAATGCTTGAACAGAAATTAAAAACCCCCAAGTCTTTAAACTGGTACAGAAGTGCTTCTGAGGAAAGAGCTGCAGTTACTCTTGAAGAGTTCTCAGCTCTCACCTGGAGAAGCAGCCCAGAAGAGCCTATAGCAACCATGAATTGTCATTCTCCTTCCAGAAGGATCAGCGGATCAACTCTGAGCTCCTGAAACTTGCTGTGAGCTCCGGGGGTACATCTGAGCTCTCACAGCAGTGGCACGCTGTGGCACTGGTCTTCCACGTGCTTAGCAGAGAGCTTGGAGAGCAGGCCTGGCAGTGGGGAACAGAGCGGATAATCTGAGGCAGGAGAGCTGCCCGAGCTCTTGGGTGATGGAGAAGGGTGGTGGTGATCCTGTGCTGCCGCTGGGGCACTCACAGAACGCAGCAGTGGGCAGATGACGCTGCCAGCCTGCCATATCCTGGGGAAGGAATAGCTTGGCATCCCTTCTGTTGCTTTGTAGTTAGCAGGCAAAGGTGCTGGTATCCCATCTGCCAGAGATGGTGTGATGAGCCCTGAGTGACAATCCTCTGAAATGCTGGGGCTGATGTGGTTGGACTCGCTGCTCTCTCCATCTGGTGGCTGGAAGGCACTAGGCCAACAGAGGTCAATCATTTTTCCCAAGAGTTTTTGATAAGTACGAGGCAGGCAGTGGCAGCAAGAAGCTGAAACAAGTTGTCCTACGGCCAGTTTTCATCTTGTTTAATATAAGCCTGTCAGTAAGGCTAATGAGAATCAGGGTGTTAATAAGGAAGACAAGAAAACTTGAGCATAATTCCCTTCCTGGCTCGAAAAGCACATGCTGGCTAGAGGAGCAGCTCCCTGTGACAAGACTGTGCAATGCTAACTCAGAAATGGTTTGTAGCTCCACATCTGGGCATGCTCAAAACTGGGAGGCTGGGGTTTTTCTTTCCAGTTGGTTATTGGGATGTGTCTGGGCTGCTCTCTGTCAACAATAGCCATGGCAGGCAGATGCTCCCTCGTGTTTGCCTTATCTCAAGCTGCAGAAGAAGTCAGGGACAGAAATCGATGGCACCCAGGTGTTCTGTAGTGGAAAAAATACTGGAGTCGTTAGACCAAGCACTGGGACTGCAGTGCTGCAGATAAGGGCTGGTACATGAAATGCTGCTGCCAGACACTGCATGGAGCAGCTCAGGGCTCTGCTGCTCTCTCTGGTTTTCTCACCTTGGCTCCCTTCAATCTTTCCTGTGCAAGAATGACCCAAGTAGCTGAAATTTGGTTTTTCTCTAACTGAAATTCACACTGAAGCTGGAGTAGGAGGTCTACAGGCTCCAGGGACTGATCAAACCTGAATGCAGTGTGCTCACATGTGGTTATTAAGCTACAAAGGCCAATGAAACAAATGAGGTCTTGGTTTTCACATCTCCCAGTTTGAAGACTTTGTCTTGGGTGGTTCAAAGTCGCCTTAAGTAATAAAGGCTGCAGAGTGGGATGAAAGCTGCTGTTAAATGTAGGAACACGCTGAAATCCTAATTGGTGTCTGGGGCGCCTGAGTAGCCTCTAAGATGCAGTTGGGCTATGAGCAGTAAACAGTTCTCTGCAGGCACTGGTCCATGAGGCACTGGGAGCAATTTGAAATGTAATGGCAAAACCATCCCATGTGCCCTCAGCTGCTGTCCTGTGATGTGAACTGGCCCTGCCAGCTTAGGAAACGGGAACTAGCAGGTGATTATTCATACTGAAACAGTCAAAGGAGAAGGCAGTGGGGAACTTGTGTCTGCCCACAGCCTGCACGTGCTTTTTTTGGTCTTGTCTGGGATGAGAGGAAGGGTTCGACTTACAGCCCAAAATCCCCCTGGCCACGCTGAGTTAAAACATGAGCAGAGGACAGCAGAAGGGGTCAGCGAGGAGAGAAGCAGTTACGGTGTGACTTCCACTTTGGTAGTGTGACATGGGGGCGAAGGCAAGGCAACAGGGGAAAAGAACCCAAACCAATCTGGTAACATTTTAGATTTAGGTCTGGTTTAACACACGCCCACTTTGCCAAAGTAGGACAGTGCTTAAGAAAAGCATCTTTCCGACTGCTGCGATGGAGTTGTGGGACAGCTCGCTCTGGCGCTTGGGGAGAGGCTGTTCTTGAGCTTGTGTGACTTGGAGTCGTGACTGTCACCAGGCTGCTGGGTAATGGTGACAATTTCATGTGCTTGAGGGCAGCCATTTCTTCAAGTTAGGGCGAGCTGGGGACAGAAAAAACAGGCGGTCTGTCAGTCATGACCTTCCAAAATGACAGCACTGGGGCTGCTGAAGGTGGTCTTGTCACAGAATCATTAAGGTTGGAAAAGACCTCCGAGGTTACAGAGTCCAACCTTTAACCAGTCACCACCTTGTCAACCAGACCAGAGCACTGAGTGCCGTGTCCAGTCATTTCTTGAATACTTCCAGGGATGAGGACTCCACCAACTCCCTGGGCAGCCCCTTCTGATGCCTGACAACCCTTTCTGTGAAGAATTTCTTCCTGATGTCCAGCCTGAACCTCCCCTGGCACAGCCTGAGGCCATGTCCTCTTGTCCTTGCACATGGTGGGGTCCCAGCATGAGACAGCAGCTGGGGATGAGGGGGAAGGTGACATGTCTGCAGGTATTGTGACCTTTTTCAGCTGCTTGAGCCTGGAGGGGTTGTGTGCTGGTTGCTCCCCTTGCCCATGGCTACAGACCAAGAAGGAATTTCAGTGGTTGGACTTGGTCAGAACATTGTTTCAAAAGCACTTTTGCCTTTCAAAAAATGGAGCAGAGAAGGGGACCTTCAGGCCAGAGCTCAGACTAACAAGCTGCATGTGAAGGAAAACAAGGCGCTTGCTAGGGTTTGTGTGGAGAGATAACAAACTTAATTACATGGTGCAGGAGCTGTAGATAGAACAGGAAGCTTGAGTGCTGAACGGGAGATGGGTGTTGTGTATCCTGGTGGGAGAGGAGCTCTGGTGATCTTTAAAAGCTGTTTTCAGTGAAGAGTTTGAAGTTTTTGTGGTTGTCTCTGTCTCTTCAGGAAAGCTTCACTCTTTTATAGGTGTCTGATGTCTTGAAGGACTCAGATTCTCTTTTAGGCAGTAAGAAGAGCAGGTGTTGAGGTTTATAACCTGGGTTAAACTGTCAGATGTTGATGGTATTCCCCAGGGAAGGATCTCTGGGTCCTCTCAGCTTGCCAGTGCTGTCTGCTTTAAGATAAGACATCAAAGCCAGGCAGAAGCCGTAAATGGGTGGGCACTTAATTATCAAACTAAGTGAAAAGTGTGCAAGGGTAAACAGGTGGAACTAAGTCCTGTGATGGATCTTCATTGCAGTCACTGAAGGGACCTCAAAAATGGTCATTCCCTGATGTGTCCACAGAACTACTCATGCAAGGCGAGGAGTGGAGGATGGGAGTCCTGGAACAAGCCCCTAACTTGCTGTTCTCTGGGAGCAAACCTTCCCTGTGGGTCTCACCAAAGCCTGGAAATTGGGATACTTCCAGAAAGAAGGTGCTATAGAACCAACCCCATGGCTTTTGGAGTTTACATACCTTCATATTAGGGGCAGGTAAAGTTTTGCTTGCTCCCTGGCTTCTCCTTGTGAGGCTGAACCTTCCCTGGCTGCAATGTGATCCTTGGGCATGCCGGGAGCCTGCCAGGTTTTGGGCAGGGTGTTGAGTCAGAGCTCCAGCTGTAGTGGAGAAATCAGGAAAACCTTCTCAGAGATGGTGCCGCCTCTGCAGCGCTTTGTTGCAAATCAGAGGGCTTGGATTTGTATAAGCCTCTGGTCTCCCAAGCACTATAAACCCTAAACTTCCAGTAATTTTTGTCCAACAGGAACTCATGGAGTTTCCCTGTGGCTTAAGGGCACTTGAGTCTTGGTGGTGCAGACACTGTGCCATCAGAGGAACTGGTGAGACTGGAACTGGCAGTGTCCTCAAGCTTGGTGATGGAACGTGCCTCCCAGCCAGAGCCTGGCAGCATGGACTGCTCCATGCCAAGCTCCCTGCAGAGGTGTTCTTGTGCAGTCTGCTCCTAGCAGGTGTGTTCTCCCTTTTTTTTTTTTCTCCAGAATAACTAAAAGACTTTCCTCTATCAAGTTTCCACCATGTGGATCAGCTCCTTGTCCTTGGCTGTTTATGCCACATCCAGGACTTGACACCATTTCAGGCTCATGCATCTCCTGCCCCTCTCCCCAGTCTCCATGGGCACAAGAGTGAGATGAGGCTGGACAGTTACTGAGATTTGTAGAGCAGATTCTGCTGTTCTCTGCTGGCAGCCAGGGAAGTAAAACTCCAAACTGACTGAGCTTCCCAAAGAGCAGGAAGACTCCAGCCAGGGGCTGATGGCTTAGTGCTCCTGCCAAGCTTTCCTAATGCCAAATTAAGATTTCCTTTGGCTGTTTGAAGTCTCTGACTCCATGTAACAGTGCTGGAACACTGTAACAGGGCACCTGATCAGGGTACTGCCATTCTTCAGGGAGGTGAGATGCCTTCAGGGTCTGAGTTAAGAAGGGGGAAGGTTCTGCCCTTCCAAAATGTGACTGCTGCAGTGTGATCCAGGCCCGATGCAGGATATTGGCTTATTGGATGTTGTATTAGAGGCATTCAGTGCAATGTTACAAATTCAGTATATCAGAACCTGCTGTTTAGCCTGTGGCTTGATTGAACTCACTTTGTTTCGGTATCCTGCAGTGCAAGAAAAAAAAAATCAGCATTTGTTTGGCCAGCACAGGCTCCAGAGAAGGCACAGCCCCACGTGCATGTGACAGGCTGGTGCAGAGGTGTCGGAGTGGTTTCTGCTGGAGACGGGCACTGGTGCAGTGCTGTGGGCAGAGCAGAGTGACAGTGACTGCACAGTCTGGAGTGTGGAGGGGACTGTGGCAAGAAATGCCAGCACAGGCAAGCGGGCAGCAGGCTCTGGGCTGCAGCTGAGGGGCAGCAGGCAGCTCTGGGCAGACCAAGGCCTGCGATGTCCTCTAAGGCAGCTGGACCTGGGATACAACTTTTCCACCTTTTTCTGACTCTGGTAAGGCAGCTCAGTGTACCCTGCTGCCTGATACCTTGTGTCCTGGGCATCTTGCATTTCCTTCCTGCTGGGAATGCACGAGCCAGATGGCTTTCTGTTCTTCCTCCCTCCGCTCAGTTGTGAACTGAAATGTGTGGGACTACAGCCTCTTCCCTCTCCTGCTGCTGAGGGACGTGGTCCTTGTCCCCACCCATGTCACATCTTGGCCATGTCTCTGCAGTGCTCCTTCCTGGGAGTCTGGGTCCTGCTAGAAAGCAGTGCCATGGTTAACAAGGCTCCCTTGCTGCTTTTACGAGTTCCCCGTGAGCTCCCTGGGGGAATCTGCTGTCTCCACAGGTGTACCTTCCATCTGTCAGCCAGTTTGTTGAAAGGATTTTGACAGGCAACTTTCCTCCGTAATCCTTAATAGCTTCGAATTTAAAATGTTTATGGCAAAGCTAATCCCACGAAACTCCCTGTAGTTTTAATAAATCTGTCCTCCAGCAAGACTCTTCTGGTGAGAGGAGGTAAATCTACTTTTTCCTGCAGTGATAAGTATCTGCAGACGTGGCTTTGGGGCAGCTTTAAATCACCTGCTCGGTCCTCATTTCAAAACTGGTGTCTCTTCTCAGGGTGCACCTTGCTAAAAGCAAGATTTCATGTGGTGATCAATCTCCACAACCCCTGTCAGGACAGAAAACTCTTGCAATCAGTGAGTCTCTTGTATGGCTTTTGGTGTTGGACATTCCATTTACAGCTGGGAGAGAATGACTCAGGCTGGGATTTCTGGATATTTCTAGTTCCAAACCCCTCACTCAAAACAGGGCAGCTTAGGTGGGACAAGACCCCAGGTAACCCGATGGAGTCTTTAGTATCTCTGAGGACAGACAACCCATAAGCTCTGGGGCAGGGGGCACCTTGATTGTGCTCCCAAAGATGTCTTTAACTCATGGAATCACTACTGTGTGTTCGTGCAGGTGTCACTGAGAGAGAGGAATGAAGGGAGACATTCTGTAAAACTGCAGAGTAGAGACCTCGGAGCAGCAGGCAGGCTGGAGGCAGCGCACGAGTGTCTCACCACGGCTGTTTGGGCACATTGTGGTTTGGCCCTGCCTGGCCCAGCTGCAGGAAGCAGGATATCACAGGGATCCCAGGGCCCTGTGGTTAAACAGTCACCGTTGTCCTGGCTGGGAGAGGGGTGTGAGGGTTGGCCTGGCACCGGGAGCTGCCGGATGGCCCGGGCATCGCTGCCCTGCTTACCTTGGGCGGGAGCGCTGGGAGCTGCCCTGGCATCCTGCCCTGTGCTCTTTGTCCTGCGCCGCTGGCAGCTGCTGATAGTCCCAGGAGATCCTGCCCTCATTAATGTGACACCCATTTCCCTGGTCCCTCGGCTGTCTCTTACCCTGCAGCAGAAGCAGTTGTGCTCGTTTGCACAGGAAGACCCTCTTCCGTATGGAAAGGGATGTCTGCTGTTCCTCTGCCAGGCTCTAGAGCATCCTGTGGAGCAGCACAGATCCACACAGCAGCGGGGGTGGGAGTGGAGGGTCTGCTTGCTGCCTCTGCCTTGAGGGAAAGGGCTAAAGGGGCTCTGATCAGAGATTCTACTTGCTGTGGGGGAAACAGGCTTAGCTGTAGCCTGGTTTTGGGAGGAGACATCAGCTAGAGCATGGCTGGAGAGCTGCAGGAGGAGTGGATGTTCTGGAATGTGCAGGTCAATGCGGTGTGAGCAACTGTGAGTCATTCCAGGCAATACAAATGAGGTCCTGGGCTGGGCCTTTGGCCTCCTGATCCCCACCATAAATGTGCTTATCTGGGCCCAGAGCAAACCTTGTCCTTACAGATCCTTGTGAGAGTGACTCAGTGTTTGCAGAAGCCTTTCACATCCAAACCATTACCTAATCCTTTACTGCCGTGGCGTGGCTCACAGGTTCCTGCCCTGGTGGCCTGATTCCCAGCTGGCTGTGCCCAGGGTGTGGATGTGGGGCAGGGGTGTGTCCTGGGGGAAAGGGGACGGTGGCCATGCCCAGGCTCAAAGTGCCACTTGGCAGCTGTAACCGCGCCAGGGGAGCAGCCCTGTGGAGCTGCCACGTGGTGTCCTGTTCCCTCCAAGGGCTCTTCCTGCCCCTGGGGGTGGGAAGCTGGTGCAGTGCTTGGCCAAAGGTGCTGGCTCCAGCCAGCAATGGTGTTGTGGGAGCTGGAATGGGATTATTGTGATACCAAGTGATGCTTCCCAAGTTACTGAGGGAGCTCTGTGCTCGTCATCTCCATAATCTCTTTGGTTTTTTTGTGGTGCATGAGACAGGTGACGGTGTGAGTTAACGCTGTTAACCTCAGTGAGGAAAATCCAGTGTGGGGGATTTCCCCCTCGACATGTGAGCTTTTAAGTCCTCATCTGTGCAGGTGCCTGAGGCACTTGTAATTGTACCATCTCATAGATCCTTTGGGTGTCTTGGAAGTGTACCCTGTGCTCATGGGAAGCGGAAAATGGGAGCACTCCATAGCTCTGGTGGTGTTAATCCATGCAGGTAGCTCGTAACCCTGGACCATCTCCTCTCTCTGGCTTTGACTGTCCCTCTCTCCTGCATCACCAAACCTGACTCTCATCCTACAAGTGAAAGGCATCTCTTTCCTAGAGGATTTTTCTCGTTCTGGAAAATGCTGATCTCTCAAATAAAACCCAACCCCTGCTCCTTTTGTTGTGGGTCTGGATCACAGCATGATTTCCCAGCTGGCTCCTGCTGGGATGGGAGCAGATGACAGAGCTGGGTGACAGAGCAGGACTTTGCGAGCTGACTGCTTCCTCCTGCCTCTCTCTGGAGATGCACAGGAGCACCCAAAGGTGTGATGGGAATGTCAAACGACTGGGGCTTAACCCAAGTGTCTATTTTCTCTGCCCCTCTCTCCACGCAGGTGACGGAGCTGAACGAGCCCCTGTCCAATGAAGAGAGGAACCTGTTGTCCGTCGCCTACAAGAACGTGGTGGGGGCGCGGCGCTCGTCCTGGCGAGTCATCAGCAGCATCGAGCAGAAGACCTCTGCCGATGGGAACGAGAAGAAGATCGAGATGGTCCGTGCCTACCGCGAGAAGATCGAGAAGGAGTTGGAAGCCGTGTGCCAGGATGTGCTGAGCCTGCTGGACAACTACCTGATCAAGAACTGCAGCGAGACGCAGTACGAGAGCAAAGTCTTCTACCTGAAGATGAAAGGGGACTATTACCGCTACCTGGCCGAGGTGGCCACCGGGGAGAAGAGGGCGACCGTGGTGGAGTCTTCGGAGAAGGCCTATAGCGAAGCCCATGAGATCAGCAAGGAGCACATGCAGCCCACCCACCCCATCCGGCTCGGGCTGGCGCTTAACTACTCGGTTTTCTACTACGAGATCCAGAACGCGCCGGAGCAGGCCTGCCACCTGGCCAAGACGGCCTTCGACGACGCCATTGCCGAGCTGGACACCCTCAACGAGGACTCCTACAAGGACTCAACGCTCATCATGCAGCTCCTCCGCGACAACCTAACGCTCTGGACGAGCGATCAGCAAGACGACGACGGCGGAGAAGGCAACAACTAGACCCCCCCGATGGACTGGCAGCCGCACGCTGATGCTAACTACTTCAGTCTTTTTTTTTTTCCCACGGGTGGGGGGGGGTCCGGGGTGGGGGAGGGAAAGGGAGGGGACACCTTCCCAGGGAGGCCCCCCACAACCTGTCTTTGATTGCCTCGTTGACATTTTTGCCAAAACACCACTAGTGGAAGTCAGGCTGGCTGTGCTGGTATGGAATAGCAGCCTCACTGGCATATGGACTGTTCTGTAGATTATTAATACAAGTGGAGCTGTCTTTAATTTAACTTTATTGCTAGAAATAAAAAAGGGTTTTAAGACGAATTTGCGTGGATGGAATGGCCCTCGTTTTTAAGGAAAGCAACGCAAAAACGTTTAAAAAAAAAAAAAAAAGAAGGGAGTTCTGTGGTTCCAGTAAGGCTTCGAGCGTTTGTTTCCGCAGCCCAGGTGCCGTGTGCCCGCACCGCGTCGCGGGGCCTCTCTCTGCAGCGCTCTGCCTGCCAGGGCGCAGCTGCAAATCCCCAAATTGAGAAGGAATTAAAAATAAAACCAACAAAACTAAAGAATTTGGGGCTCGCAAAAGCCCTGGGATTTAGGCCATCCAATCTAATTTTTCTTTTTTTTTCTTTTTTTTTCTTTTTTTTTTTTTTTGGTTTGGGGATTTTTTAGGGTAACT
>VZTG01009280.1:148495-171450 GCA_013397845.1 Melanocharis versteri | reverse complement strand
AACCCAAACGAAGGGAGGAAAACGGGGGGAAAAAAAGAAAAGATGAGAGGGGGGAAGGTGGGGCAGTGGGGGAGAGTAAGTCAGACTGAGCCGAGGGGAAGGGGTCGAACCAAAGAGGGCTGGAGGTGATGGGGTCTGCTTACACAGAGGCATGCACATATATAGAGATATATGTTCCGATACGTGTAGTTTTTATCGATAGTACGGCTTTCGGCTTAAAACAAATCCAGAAACGAGGAAAAAACGGCACAGAGCGACAATGGAGGGCAAGGCAGGGGAGGGGGCCGGGGGGGCGAGAAGGCATAAAAGAAACCAACAAAAAAGAAAGAAGAAAAACCATCCAAATCAAATCAAATTTAAAAAAATAATAAAAACAAATCAATAAAAAACAAAGCAAAACTTCACAAATGTCCTCGTTACTGAGATAAACGAATGTCTCTGAGCTCTTCCTGGGACACGCATTGAGCTGTTAGCTGTGACTCTGCAGGGAACTGCTAAGTCCTCATCAGCACTCAACACAGACTTTGCTTTCTGCTTCCTTTTTTTTTTAAATTTTTTTCCATTATATGCTTTTTTTTTTTAAGTCCCTCTTGGTTAACATCCACTTACCAAAAAAGTGGCATTTCCTCCTTTAGTAGGTAAGGTATGAAGAGAAGGGAAAAGCGGGGCAATATAAGTGCATCATTAGATTCACAAAAATGCAAGAGAGAAAGAAAGAGCGAGAGGAGGAGAGACAGAGACAGAGCCAGAGAGAGGAGAAATAAAACAAACCAACTCACTTCTCCTACGGGGAGGGGAAACCTCGGGCCACCACCGTGGCCAAGCCCTGAGCCAGGCTCTCACTGAGACCTCAGGGGATTTTGCCCAGCCCTGAGGCTCCCAAATATCTGAGCTCCTCTGAGCCACAAACGCTGCCTGAGTGTTCTCCCCATCTTTGCAAACACCACGAGACCAAAAAGATGGGTGGAAACGGCTCCTGCAACACCAGTCCTGACCAAGCTGGCAAACCCCAGCTCGGGGGGCTTTGGGGTCTCCTTCCTCCCGGCCACAGCCCAGTGCCAGACCTCTGAGAATCCCTGCAAGGGTGAATCCTGCACAGGGCGTCGCTGAGTCGAGCTGAGGGGATCAAAGGGGGTTCAGGGATATTGGGGTGGTGCCAGGATTGTGCCACCACGCCCAGGGCTGGTGACCCCAGTTCCTCGCCATCCCCTCGCCCCAAATGCACCAATGAATGGTCAGTGAATCCTTGAGGCTGAGGTTCTCTCCACCCATCCCACTGTGTTCTAAATGCCACTTTTCTCCCCCAAAAAAGAAGGGGGGCAGGGTGAAGGGTTGGGATTCTGGGGGCCACCACGAAGATGCTGCAAAAGGGACGCAAGGCTTCCACGTCCCCGAGCATCCCAGACTGCTCCACGCCCCATCACCTCCTTGTCCCCATGGAAAAGCCAATCCCTCCAGCCACAGAGCAGTAAGCTGCAGCCAGAATGGGGGGATTTGGGGTTTTTATTAAAAATCTGTTGCTGTTGCAATGGCTGCAGTGAGGGCAAGGCTGGCAGTGATGATCAGCCCTGCCCAGCTGCCCTGCAAGCACTGGGGGACATGGATCTGCTCCAGGGGGATGCAGCAGCCCCGGAATGGGGGATCAGGGGTGCCCATGCCCTGCCCCGCATCCCAGGAGAGGAACATGAAAGCAGAGAAGATGAAGAAGAAGAAGAGGACGATGAAGAGAGAAAGAGAAGGCGTTCCTCTTTCCCAGGGTGGCATTTTGGCCCTGGCTGGCATGCCGGGGGCTCGGGCTGTGGGGTGCAGGGTTCCCACCCAAACCCTGGAGTCTCCTGCCCTGGCTTGCAGGGAGGCAACAAAGGTGAAAGCATCCCAAATAAACCCAAACTGGCAAAGACTCGGCCTAAAAGGGAAAACACACACTTGGCACTCGTGGGGATGGGACAGCCAGGGCGGGGATGCTGTCCCCTGTCCCTCACACACCGGGATGCCCTGAACCTGCCTCTCTCTGGGCAGGAAGATTTAAACCTTTCCCCGCTGCAGCCTCCCTCAGTATTTTCCCCAAGCTGGGTTTTTCCCCCCGAAGAGGGGCTAAACCCACAGATCTCCCCGAAATTCTCATTTCTTGCCCCATCTATCCACCCCAAAACCCCTTGTGCCCGTTTCTACCCGTGACCACTGCCCCTATTTCTCCCTAATTACATTCGCCTTCATTACCCGGCCACTAATGGGGGACTGAAAGGGAACAGCCGTGCTCGGCCTCTGAATGGAAACGAACACAAATTCGGAGGGCTGAAAGACACAGAAATGCATTCTACCGACAGCACGAGGAGACGGGGAAGAGAAAAGGGGGGAAGAAAGAAAAAAATATTACGTGGACAGGGCAAAAAAATATAAAAATAAAGAACATAAAAGAAGAGCATGGCTTTGCAGCTAACTGGGGAAAACCATACAAATAAAAAAAATTATATATAGCCACCAAAAAGAGACAAAATGAGAGACAGAGAAGGAGAGTGAGAAAGAAAGAGAAAGAAAGTCAGAAAGAAAGAGAAAATAACATTAAATCAAGCTACGGTGCTTTTCAACAGGCTCATCTGCAGAAGTGAACGTGCAGAGGTGGACGAAATACCTACCTTCGGAATTGGCAGTGACAGGAATGCAATAATAAAAAAAGAAAACAATAATCTCCACATTTGGAGGGCAGAATGGGAAAAAGACAAGGACTCTTTAGTACGGCGATCCAGACCCCTCGGCTAATCCCGTTTGCTTTGCTTAGAACTTTTAAAATTATTTTTAAAATTGGTCTCTTTCGCTTCTAATTTTTATTATCTTTTTTAAAATTTTTGTTCGTTTGTCTGTTTGTTTTTCAATGGAAAGGCTGCGGCCGGCCGCCGAGCGGGGTGGCCGCGGGGGGGTGGCTGGCTGGTGTCTGTAACCCGATCCGGCTGCGGTTCACTCTTAAAAAGTCACTCTATAACATGGCAAAGTCCCGGGTAACATGCAGGGAAGGCGATGGATGGAGGTGGGACACGGCGGGGGACGTCGGGTTGTGTCGGCCCAAAGAAAACCGGAGAGAGAGAGGGGCTGGAGGGTGCGTGTGGGCGAGGAGGAGGAAGAGGAGGAGAGACCCAGGAGGAAGGCTGGGAAGGCAGCAGGGATGGATGGAGACGGGAGTGGGTATTTAAAAGGGAAGGCAACGCCGCGCAGCGCCCCGGGGCACCCCTGGCTCCCGGCGGCTCTGGGGGTGCTGGGGTGGGCACGGCTCAGCCGGCGGACAGGCTGAGCCCGGAGATTTTGGGGGGTCTGCAGGAGGTGGGGAGGGGGCCGGGTACCGAGGATGCTCAGCGCTCATCCTGTCGGGATGCAGGATGCGGGATGACCGCAGGGTGCTTGGATAACCCCGCACCCAGCGGCCTCATCCTGCAGCCGGGGAGGAGAACCTCGCCACGGCAGCAGGATCCAGCCGGGGACACCGGGCAGTTGCCAATTTGAGGAGGAAAAGGGCAATTCGCACCCTTTGCAGTGTGGAGCTGCTGGGTTCTCTTCCCTTTTAAATTCCTTGTTCAAAATATAGAAAATGGAAATACAATGTTCAGCGGTTGTAAATATTTAGAAAACACATCAGGGTTTTTGTTTTGGTTTTGGTTTTTTTTTTCTTCTCCACATTAACACACACAAAAGCAAAAAATTCTAGAACAACACGACGACGACGGGGTGGGGGGAAATAAAAATAAGAGAAATATATATCGTTTGCATTTCTGTACATCACAAGGGAAAAGAAAAGAAATCATGAGAAAGGAAACTAAAACAAGAGGGCGGGAAAAAAAGCACGTTTCATTGCCCTTCCCTCCCCCTCGTCCCTGCTTCTGCTGAGCAAGAAATGGAAGTGTATATTACCGTTTGGGTTTTTTTCAAATGGGAGGCTAAAGAAAAACACAGATGGGATTAAAAAAAAAAAAAAATAAAAAAAAGAAACCAGAGAGAGAAAGAAGAGAGAGAGAGAGAGAGAGAGAGAGAAAGAGAGAAAGTTGTTGGAGAAAAGTCCCGCTGGTGCCGGGGAGCCAAGGGAGCTCGACGGCCTGGGCGATGCTGGGGTGGGCAGGGGGAGAGCGGGGCGAGCCGGGCGCCTGGGGGGCGGCGCCTCGGCACCCGAACCCCCCCACGCCCCAGCCGAAACCACAGGAAAGAAGAAAGCAGAGAGGTGCCCCGAGAGGTGGGCAGGGTGCTGGGTGCTGCTGGGGGGTGCTGGGCTGGGGAGGGCGAAGGGGACGTGGATGTGGGGTCGGGGGCTCCTGGCCCCGTTTGTCGGGGTGCCGCCGGCCCTGCAGGTGTTGGGGTGTCAGCGTTGGGTGCTGCCAGCCCAGGAGCATCCCTGCAGGACCTCACCTGTGGGAATAAAGTTCCCTGGGGCGAGTGGGAACCTGTCTGGGCCCCATCAGTGGAGTCCTGCAGTGCCCTGCCTTCACTCAGCCCTGCCTCCAGCCCCCCGCTAGCCAAAGCAGGTTCCTCACCATCCCAGCGCTGGTTAAACTGGGGCTGGCCCCCTGGGCACACTGGGTTAGGGCTTTGCCCTACTCAGCAAGGGAGCAGCCCGCCCAGGTTTCACCAAGACCCTTGGGATGCTGAGGCAGAGCTGGGGATGCTCAGCTCCAATGTCACCTGCCATGGGGACCTCAAGGTCCTAAAATCTGAGCATCCAGGATCAAATCCCCTCCAAACTCTAACATGGCCAGACTGGGTGTTGGGGTCCTGAGCACGGGTGCTGGCTCCTTGGCACTAGGGAGGGCTGGGGTTGGTGGGCAAACAAGAATTTTCTTGCTTTGCCCATTTCTTGGCTGTCTGGGATCAATCTCAAGGAGGTGCTGAGCCCTGTGGTGACCCTGGCAGGTGACGCTGGCCTGCCAAGCCATTATCCCGGGGGGGTGACATCCGCAGGGAGACGTGTGGCTTTGGAGGAGGGATGACCTGTTGGCTGCCCTGATCCCTGCCTCGAGGTGATGGGCTGGCTCCCCCAGGGTGACCGTGCAGCCAGCGCGGGCTTGGTGAGCGCTGCGAGGGTGCAACCCGCACCTCACATCTCCCCCGTGTGCTCCGGCTGGGCAGGGCGGGGAGCCGAGCGAGTGGGGAAGGAGGGGAGAGGAGAGCAGGGGGGCAGTCCTGTGGAGGGAGGAGGGGAGGGAAGCGAAGAGTGATCCAAGAAAAGCCTACGTACATCCGAGGGCTCCGGGAGCGCGGCGCCGTGGCTGTGGCGGCCGTTCTGGGCGCTGCCCTTGTGCCCGTTCTGGTGCGGCGAGGCCGAGCGCTGGGGCGAGGGGGAGGACGGGCTGCGGCTGGAGCGGGCGCTGCTGCCCTTGGGGCCATCCTGCCGGCGCTTGGGGCTCAGCCTGAGGGGAACAGCACCGTCAGCTGCCGGCAGCCCCGGCCCCGAGCCCGGCCCCGCCCTTGGCCCGGTTCCGGCAGAGCCGCCGGCTGCGGCCCAGGCTTTGCCGAAGCCAGAAATGGGGTGAGAATTGGTGCTTTGTGTTTTCTCTAGCTAAAAAGTGAAACCCCGTCTGAGGACCATGTTCCCAAACCTTCCAGGGGTGCTGCAGCACCATCCCACTCCCCTCTATACGTGTCTCTGGGACACCTCTGGCACCTATCTGCCTTTGCCCTCCATCCCCAAGGGTCCCCATCTCTGGGACACGTCTGCCCCTCACCTTCTGCCCTCCATCCTCCAAGGTCCCCATCCACGGGACATATCTGTCACCCACCTTCCATCCTCCATCCTCCCAGGTCCCCATCCCTGGTACTCCTCTGCCTCCCACCTCCCTGCCCTCCACCACATAAGGGTGTCCATCACAAGGACATCTCTGTCCCTGCCCTCTACCCCACAGGGTCCCATCGCGGAGGCTGGGGGCTGTTGGTGTGGTGGTGGGGATGGGGTGCCGGACTGTCCCTACCTGCCGGGGGACTTAGAGCCGCTGTCGTCGGAGGAGAGCGAGGCGCTGTGGGAGCTGCAGGAGCTGCGGCGGTGCGAGCGCCAGGCCGGGGACTCGCTGCGGGACCTGCGGAGAGGGCGGCCGGGGCCGAGGGACAGGCTGAGCCGCCGCGGGGGACACGCAGGGACACAGAGAGCCCCGCTCCTCCCCGCCAGCCCGGCCCCTCACCTCTTGCGCTCTTTGTTTTTCTCTTTCCGTTTGTTCTTGGGGCTTCGTGACCTGCGGGAAGAGCCGAAAGCTGCAGACGTGGGAGCGGGGGCAGCACCTGGGGGTGGCTTTCCCAGCCCCCCCAGAGGCACCGAGGCTGCGGAAGGAGCGATGGGAAGGACCTGCCTGGTCTGGAGCTGGGCTCCATTGAGGTTCAAAGCGCGGTGGGAATCCCAGGTAGCTTTGGGAGGAGTGTGGGGTCAGGTGCAGGTTGGTGAGGCCAGGCAGGAGGGAGTGGCAGCGGGAAGCGGGGGACTGGCTCTGCTCAGCATCCTCAGGGCTCGGGCCCATTGCCACCACCCCCCCTCACACACGTTTTGCCCTTTATCTGTTTTTTGCTTCTTTCACCCTAAAATAGCAGAGTTGGCAGAGGACACCTGCAGAGCAGGGCAGCAGTCAAGCTTTGCCCTGGCCGTGGCTGCCTGGGATCCCCCCTTCTCCCCTGGGGGACATTCAGGGCCATGTGGGACCCCACAGTCAGCCAGAGTGGCCCTGTGCCACATCCAAGGGCAGAGGACACCCAGGAGTGTCCGGCTGTGGGGTGACGGGGTCCATCACCACGGGCAGAGGGGAGGGGGACAGCAGGAGAGCAGGACAAAGGGGTCCTCAGCAGGAGAAGCTGGCAGTGGGGTGGCTCCTGGCAGTGGGGTGGCTCCTGGCAGCCATCACTCTTACCTGTGTCTTCTCTTTTTTCGTGACCCCGATTCAGACCTAAGGGATGAAGAGGAGGCAGAGATGAAGGCAACACACTGATCTGGCCAGCGGGCAGCGAAGGCCAGGCAGTTCCCAGGGATGAGTGGAAGGACCGGGGGATGGCCCCGAGGTGGGCCGCTGGATGGGGCAGGTGACAGTGGCTGTGAGGAGGTGATGGCCCCATGAAAAGTCATCAGTGTCCATCCCTATTCACGCCTAAATCCCACCTCAGCCCAAGGGCCTGAGCAGCCCCAACCAGTCCCACCATCCCCAACCACCCCTGCTGTCCCCAGCCTGCTGTCGTGTCCATCCTACCTGTCACGTCTGTGTTTCTTTCCAGTCTTCTTTTTCTTTTCCTTGCGGATGGGTGAAGAGCTGTCACAGCTAGAGGGGAAGTGGGTGCCCTTGAGCAGGGAGCAAGGGACTCCCCAGCCTCTTCCCCCTGGCCCAGGGGAGCCTGGTCCCACCACCCCCAGTCACATTGCTTCCTCTGGACCACCCCATGGGATGCATGAACATCGCATAGCAGTTATTTCCTGGGGGATTTGGGCGGGGGGACAAAAAGAGACTTTTGGCAGAAGGGCTTTGCCTGCCTTCAGTTCTGGAATGCCCACATCCTGCTGTGTCTCATTGCCACCTCGTGGGCCCCACAGCCTCCAGCAGGAGACAAGGTGGCCAATTCCCAGTGGGATTTCAGAGGGGGACAGTGGGTGGTAGAGGCCAGCCCATGCCCTGTGGCCTTGCAAGCCCAGAGGGGACCCCACAGCCCACCCAGCCCAGTGGTCACTCACCTGCGCTCTGAGCCGGGTTTCCTCTTTTTGCTGCCATGGGAAAGGCAGAGAAGAAAGGGACATTAGGGACAGCATCCTGCCCAGGCAGCCAGTGCTAAGTGGTGAAGTTGTGGGTAGATGGATCCTTCACAGAGCCATATCCTGCCTGGTGCTGTGCCCCATGGCAGCAAGCTCCTTCCCCATATGGACCAGGCAAGGTCCCACCAGTGCATGCAGCAGTTGTGTGCACACACGTGTGCTGCAGTATCAGTACATGCAGACAGATGCATTGCACCTCTTAAGGGTGCACATTCAGGGACATACTGCCTCCCAAAGTGGGGTGACTTGCCCCTCCAGAGCCTGGGGAAAGGCTGAGCTGGGAGGTGAGCTGCCCTCCAGAGAGAGGGGACAGCGCAGGGACAGCTGGGGACTCACCGGCTCCGGCGGTGACCCGATTTCTTCTTCTTTTTCTTCTTGGGTGGAGGAGAGGTGGAGCTGCTCGAGCGCCTTTTCAGCCTGTGGGAGACAGCGGACAGGGTTGGGGAAAGAAGAAGGGATAGGCCCCTGGCCTCTGTGTCCCTGGACGGGGACCCTGTGCACACCAGGTCCCCAAAATGCACGCAAACCTGTACTCGCGGTGGCCGCTGTCCTCGCGGTAGCACTCGGCCGAGCAGTCGCACTGCAGCAGGCAGCCCTCTCCGTAGTCAGGATACTCCACTGCGTACTCCTCCCCATCCGCCCCGTGGTGGTTTTCTATCACGCTGCCAAAGGAGGAAGTGCAGGATTAATTTGGGGATCCCCATTCCCTGTTTCCCACTGGAGCAGCTGGGGCAGCCCCAATGCAGCTACAAGGGCTGGGGGATGTTTCCTCCGCCACAGCATCCCCAGGGGACTTTGGTCATGTCCCTTGATGTCCACACACAGCAAACCCCCAGGGTGGAGGTCTGCTCAGGGTCTTCCTGTGGCTCCATCCCTGCAGAGATCCCCACCAGGCTGGCACAGGGATACTGTGAGACTTGGGCCACCATTGCCCCTCAGGGTCCAGCCTCAGCCTCATTCGAGCCCCTTTTGGCTTTACTCGAGTGCTGGGGCTGAGTGGGAGGCTGGGTCAGCCCAGGTGGGTGGCAGGGCTGGATAAGGGTGAGAGGAGCTGGCAGAAGACCAGGAAATTTAGGTGGGAACTGCCCAGGATGATCTGGGCTTTGAGGCCAGCACTCCGCAGTGCCACCAGCTCAGCACTGGAGCTTTGGGCAGGTAATGGTCAATGTCCCTCCTAGGGCCAGCTGAAGAGGTGGTGGGTGCACACTGTGCCTAGAGCCATCAGGGTCTCCTCTCTCTCCTGAGTGACTTCGTCAGCATTAATTTTTCCCACTGCCATGGAAACCGGTATGAGGTTGCCATTGACTACCGGGGCTGTGGGCAGGGCTTGCAAGAGGCCTGGCAGCTGGACTAGGACAGTCTCAGGAATCCCTGCCTAACCTCTCCCTGCTGCCACCACCTCCCTGGTCTGGCTCTGCCATCAGCCCCAGGAGCAAACCCCACGGGGAGCCTCTCATTTGCTCTTGGGGCATGTAGGACGTCTCACTCATGGAGGGACAAGGACATCCAGGTGCTCTGGAGGGAAACTTAACAGATGGGGACAGGCTTGGAGGGTGCCCAGCACCACACCAGCCCAGGTGTTTGCTTCCCGAGGGAGATTTGCCCTCAGAAACCTGATATGGGCTCCTCTGCCCTTCCCAGCCCAGAGGCGAGCAGTCAGCGATGCTGGTGGAGAAGTGCAGCCCCACAGCATCAGTCCCTTGGCAGCCTGGCCAGTGCCTGAGCAAAGGGAAGCTCCCAGTCCCAGACTGCAGATCTGACAGTGGCACGTGTTGGCATCCTTGGCCACAGGCAGACCATGGGCTGTTTAACCTAATTAGAAATGTCTTGGACCGAAACTACACACGAGGCGCCCTTCCCCTAACCATGGACGATCGCTCAAGCGGGTCTAGGGCTCCCTTCTGCACCACAGCCACAGCTTTCTGGGTCCTCTCCAAGTGACTCCTGCTTTGGCCACGTCCCAAGGGTAGGAACAGCCTTTCAACCACGCACCAAACCGTGGGAAGGGGGAGAAAGAGGCAAAGAGAGAAGGGAGTGGGGATAATTCTCTGTGTCTGCTCCATGAGCAGGCAGTGCTCCATGCCAGAGCCTGCTGCCAGCATCTCACCCATTAGCTGTGCTCAGCAGCTCAAGACCAGCCTTGTGTTGTTCCAATTATCCCTCCCTGCCCAGCACACGCTTGCCTTTGTCTGCAATCCCACCAGCCTGTCCATCAAGCCCTCCTCCTTGGGGACCAGGCTGTACCGAGCTGGAGACGGGAGCTGGGAGAGCACAAAGAGCAGAGCCAGGGACTCAGGTGGTCACAGCTCTGCTCGATGCCTCAGTTTTCCCTGGGGAGTTATGCAGATGATGCTGAGCTCTCGCACTGGCTTTGAAACAGGACCAGCTGGTTCAGACTCACAGACCCAGCAGCCAAGGACCGAGCGGTAAAAGCCCAGAGCAGTGCTGGAGCAGGACCAGCCCACAAGATGTTCTGCTGAGCACTCTCCCAGCCACCACAAGGGCTGAGGCTCTTTATTTAAAGCTTATTTAACCCCCTTGTCCAGCCTCTTCATGCAGCACAGACCTTTGGCACGCAGGACATCCTCCAGCAGCTCAGATCCCTGCTGCTTGAAGAGCCACCTTCTTTGGACCCAGCTCCTACCAGCCTCCTCAAGTACCTCCAGCTTTGCTTTGCTCCGAGCAATCCTTTGCTGTGAGACTACTCCTTCCAGCTCAGCACTATTATTTATAGCCCTGGGGCTAATCTTTAATGATTACTCTTCGTTTTGCAAAACCAAGCCTGTAAAGGTGACAGCCAGGGCTGCCTGGGTAACCTTAAGGCACCTTTGGCTCCTCCATGTGCTCATTACAGTGCCGGCCCTAACGAGCCTGCCAGGAAGATGCCCTGGAGATGACTCCTGCCCCCATCAGCAAAGGCCACTTGTTAACACCTCAGGCATGATGCTCACTGACCCGGGCAGGTTGGTTTACCCCATGCCTTGTTTTTTTCCTGCCTGGAGGAGGACCCTGAATGTTTCACGCTGTCCCAAGCCCATGTGCCCCATCCAGGCAGGGCACAGCCATGTCCCTGTGTCCCACCCTGCCTGGCGTGCCAGCAGAGTGGTGTGAGGGAGGCTCTCCCTGCTGCCACGGCTTCCCTGCCTCCCGCCTCGCCCTGATTTCCTGACCCTAATGAAGCATTAATATTCAGTGAACCTGCAGCATCTATTCCTGTCCCAAGTGACCTGGTTTCCAGGCTGATGGATGGTGCACGCTGGGCCAGCCATGCTGCCTGGGCCATTAAGCACTGCACTGATAAATCATCATTGAGCCGGGGTGGACCCTGGTGAGGCTAGGGACAGTCCTGTGCAGGGCAGGAACAGCAACTGGCATGTCCCCAGCAGGAGCTGGGCTGCTTTGGACACCAAACTTGAGCCCTAAGCCCCCTTCCAGGGCAGATGCAGTCCCCCAGGACCAGGCACTGTGAGGAGTGATTAGGAGCAGAGGAACAGTGCAGGATCTCCTTGGAGAAGCTTCTTCTGTGGGGTCCCTGGCCCTGGCTGGTGGGGTGAGCCAAGCACTGAGACCTTCTGCACTTGGGTTTCATCAGCTGGGACAGGAGCATTGCAATGCTGGCCTCTGCACAGCACCCAGAGGTCTCCAAATGACCAGTGCAGGATAACCTCTAACCTTTCCAGAGGTAGGATACTGCCTCAGAGGGGCAAACCCTGCCTCCAGCTGACCAAACAGCCAACCAACCAACCAGCCAACCATCAAATCAACCAACAAACTATCAAATCAACAACCAACCACCAGCCATCAAACCATCAAATCAACCAACCAAACAACCAAACAACCATCAAATCAAACAAACATTGACTCAAATCCACCATCCATCCATCCATCCATCCATACACCCATCCATCCATCCATCTCTATATACCCTCTCCATGTAGATCCATCTATCCAGTCATGCCTAGATGCACCCTCATCCTGCCCACTGATACTTGGAGGCAATCCAGGACGTGCCTCTCTGGGATGAGACGCACAGATGGACCAACTGGAAGCTGCCTGACTTACATTTGGCGCCCGTGCTGGTCCTCCCTGGTGAGCACACCCTCCTTCTCCATCAGCATTTGCCGAAAGGTCCCCACTTTCTGCCGGATCTCCTCTTCGGAGTACCTGGATGGGCAAAGACGTGGTCAGGTCTGCTGTGGTTGGAGCATGGGCTCCCCATGGACCTGCTGAGGACCTCTATACCTTTGGGAGTGACACGTGGCCCAAGGGGCCAGTCAAAAGGGGAGGTGGCATGGTGACAGTCATCAGGGCCTGGAGGACAGCAGGACCTCTGCTCGGTCCCCTGCCACCACTCTCTATGCCTTCCCCTATTCTGCTCGCCCCTTCCAGCAGGGCTTGGCAGAGGAAGGAATGGCAGGAAGGGGGAAAAGAAAAGCATAACCGTGAGGTTGCCATTCCCCATGACTGCCCCAGGCTTTGGGGCATGTCCCCACCAAACCCCCTCAGCAGTGCCACCATCACAGCCAGTGATCCCGGGGTTCACTCCCAGCATCTCTGTCCCATCACGAGCTCCCCCTGCTCATCCCTGTGATGCTCCAGGGCCCCGAAAACCGTGCCAGCTCTGCGCTACCACCGAGCGCTGACTCAGGCCGCTGCAGGGTTATTAACGAGAGGCACTAATCACTGCGTCCTGGCATCTGAGAACAGCCGCTGCAAACCACAGCACTCCCGCCGTCCCCGAGGTGTCCCCGGGAAGGAACAGGTGACAGCCCTGGGCAGGTGGTCCTGTGCCACATCCCACAGCTGCACAAGGGCACCTGGACATCCTCCTCGACTGAAAATATCCCAACAGAAGGATGTGGTGGAGAGACCTATGATGCTTTTGGCATCATCCCAGGGAAAAGGGTGAACGGAGAGGGAGCCCATGTCACCATCACACTGTCACCCTGGGAGGGGAGGGGTCAGGCGCTGTGTGTGTCCCTATCCTCAGCCACAGCCTCTAAGGGGCTGCTCATGGCCCACCCTTTCCATCACATCCCATCAGCATCGCTGCCACGAAACCAGAAAACTGGATGTCACAGCCAGGCCTAGACCTGCAGTCCCCAAGGCTGGCACTTCACACAGCCCATGCTGGAGACAGTGATGCCCCTCGCAGTGCTCTGGATGTTCCTGGGTGCCTTGGGTGCAGAGGGGCATGTGGCATCACCCACCCCTCCTGCAGTGTCCATGAAGCGGAACAGCGAGGAGAGGGGAATTAATATTAACAAACTCATTTGCACTGAAAGGCTCTCATTAATTCCCCAGCCGGACTCCACACAGAAGGAAGGCTGCTAACAGGGTATGGAGGCAGCCTGGCTGCTTCTCTTCACCTTGCACCTGGGCATGGGGAGCCCCAAAACCAGGGCAGCACCCCCAAATGCTGCTCTGCTCCATTCCCTCGATGGCAGTGCTCCCAGCTGGGCAGTGGCCACCCCACAAGGACGATGACCATTCCCGGCCATCCCATGGACATCAGCCAGTCCACAGCAGCAGGAAGATGTCTGCCCGAGATGAGCATTTGCTGCAGCATATAAAGAACACTGCCGGTGCTCTTGGAGAGGGGACATGAGGCCAAACAGGAGGTGACAGATGGGCCACTGCGGCTGGGCCATTAGCAAATCTGTGGGGGGAGGCCAAGGCGAGGAACTCCCCACCACCTCCAGGGACGGAGGCAGGAGCACCACCAGCCCTTTCCCTCCTGCATTCCCCTGGTGCTGCTTATAACCCTGTTGGAGGGGGTTTGCTTTTGCATTTAACATACAGAATGGATTTGGGAAAGAGAGAAAATTTGCTGACACTTCTTTTCCGGACAAGGAGTCCAGCCTGCAGGCAGGGAATAATGGCGCAGGCAGCCTGGAGCGAGCTACAGCGCAGGCAGGAGGAGCCATCCACCTTTAAGGAAGCAAGGGAGTGCTTAAATCCCTGCAGAATCCCCTCTGCTGACACTCACATCCATCCTGGGGCTCTGCCCTCATCAACAACTCCCCCAAGGCCATGGCCAGGAGGCTGCCCCTGGTTCAGGCAGAAACCTCAGGGGTGCAAATCCCCTCTCATGGAACCCCCCTGGAAAGCCCCTGTGTGGAGGGGAAGAGCAGGCGGAGGATTAAGCAGGTTGACCAAGATTATTACTGTAATTATATTATCATTTCGGCGTATCGCCATCATCAGCGTTATTAATAGCCTTAATAACAGCAAAGCAATTATAGCAATAACAACAATCCTGGTTGTAGTGTTGCTATTACCCATTGCAGTAATGATACTACCAGTAGTAAGATCCCTACTAGGGCTTGGGAACCCGACAGGAGGCTCTGGGCTCCCCAAAGCGCCAGGTCAGCCTTATTTATTTCCATAATGACAAATTAGGCACAATCATTATTCCAGTCTGTGTGAGACAATTTAATTCTAGGTCACGCTTGCACTCTTAATGAAAGCCTTGGCGAAGCCTTCCTTCAATCCATTTTCCTTCTCCCCAGCTGATACCAGTCCCCGTCTACCCAAGTGTGCTGAAGAATTTGCTCCATCCATCAGGTTTTAGAGAGCTGTCAGAGGGATCAGGATGTTTGGCTGCTGCTAGAGACAGCACAGCCCTGTCTGGCAGGGATGGGGGTCTCCTTTCTGGCCCCCCAGTCTCTCCTGCCCACCTAGGAAGGGATGCTCTCCAGCCCCTTGGTTTTTTCCCTAGCCCTTTGTTTCCCGAGGGGAGAGGAAAGGCTGGGGAGCAGCTTGCAGTGCCTGGCCATGGCCCTGGCAGGATGGGGGCAGGGGCAGGGGGTCCTATCACCCCAAAACTGGGGAGGAGAAGGAAGACAGGACAACCTGAAGCCCAAAACCAGCCTCTCCTGTGACTAAAGCCCAGCTCTTCTCTGGGATCTCACATCCCAGGCATGTGCACAGGATAGGTGGCACTGATGACTTGCACAACCACGAGCAACTTCACTCCTCCTTCCTGCTTCTGCTTTCCCTGCAGGACAAGCTGGGAGCCCAAACTTCCAAGCAGGGAAAGTGGATGAACTCCTAGGTCTGCATTACTTGGAGGCATTTCCCTCCACAGACCAACCCACCAAAGCTGTTTGATTCACCCACAAGTGGATTTACTTCTGAATGGGGACATTTGCCACATCAAGGTACTTTTTAAAAGGGGAGAACAAGGTGTAAACTGGTCAAAAGGATCCCAGCCCCACCATACCCGGCACTCACCCCTGCTCCTCCATCATCTCCTGCAGCTCCATGCACTTCAGCTCCACCCGCCGCTTGCGCTCATGGTCCAGGATTTCCCGGTGAGCCTTCTTCACCATGCTGGGCTCCACCAGCCGCACCTCCTCCTCGCCCTTGTGCCACGTTCCCGAGGCACTGGGCTGGGGGAAGCCGTTGGAGGCTTCCTGGGGCGAAGGCACATCGGCCCCATTGTTGTAGAGAGCCATGATCGCCTGGGAGACAGACAAAGAGTCAGGGTCAGTCCCTGCCCTCTCACCCCACGACAGCGAGGGGACCCTGCTAGGACCTGAGGGTAAAATCAGTCTTGAAAGCAGGTTGATGGGGACAGTGACTAGGAGGTGTCCCTGCACCTTGCTTCAGTTTCATCCTCAAAACAAGGCTGGGGCTACTCCCATCACCACGCCAAGAGGGCTGGCTCCTGGGAAAGGGAGGAGGACGCTCTGCTTCAGCCTTGTGCTGGAAAAACCTGGCCAAGGGTGGTCTGTGGGAGCCAAGACTATACAGTAGCAGCAGGACAGGCAGGCAGGGCTCCCTCCCAGCCCCATGGACCCCGCTGGGAGCCAGTGTGGGTTTGGAGCAGGGCCGGGCATCCATTCTCACAGTCCTCCAAGGATACTGTCTCCACTCAGCAAGGAAATGGACCCAAAGACCCCAGATATCCCCCTGCATTTCCCAGCTGCACTGGCTGCTTTGGTTGCAGTGGTGAGGCATCCTGATGTCTGGCTCAGGCAGCAAACACTTGCTGATGCTCTTGGGCCATGGCCTGGCACCCTCTGCCATGGCCCAGTGTGGGCTGCAAGGGAAGATGAGGATCCTCATCAGCTTCTGCCCCTCTGCCTTCTCCCTGCTCCTTCACCTTCACGTATCTCTGCCTCCTCTTTCCACCACCACAGTCAATGTGTCCTCACTTGACTCCAAAAATAACCCCTGCAAGAGGACAGCTGTTCCCGGGCAGCACCACCGTGCTGAGGCTGTGGCTGATGCTCCCCGAGCCTGAGGGAGGAGATGCTCCCAAATCTCCTGGATCAACCAGACAGACACAGCCCCCTCTCAGCACCCTCAGGCCATCGGTGCACGGCTGAGCACCCGTTCCTCACTGTCCCTGCTGTCCTGCCACGCCCTAGCTCCCCTGCCCGGCACTCCAGCCCTCTGCCGAGCACGGGGTGCTCCCACCGGAGATCTACTGCCTTAACCACCAGCTCCACCAGGCTGCAGAGGCACCACTCGGGCTTTACAGGGGCCCTGCGCAAAGAGAAACGATCAGGAGCAAAGGCAGAGCATCCTGCCTTGCTCTCCAAGCTGGATTTGGGCTTGGAGATGCAGCTTTTGCCAGAAGCCACTTCTCTGAGGTGTTTCTATCCCAGGGATCCTGCTGGAGAGGCTTTTCCGAGGATGGGTGTTGCCTGCACATCATCTTTCATGCGGGAAGCAGCCAGTCCTTGGGTGGCTGACACACTGCCCATGGAAGGTGGGGCAAACACTGGCCCGGGGAAGGAGGGATTCCTAAACCCAGTAGAGGCAGGAAGGGCAGATGGACCATGGACTGATCCACACTGTTTCAAGCCCAGGAAAGGCTTGCCACTCCCAGTGTGCCATTCCACCAGGATACCAGGCAGTTCAGAGCTTTCCACAGCCATGCCAGTTGGGACAGAGCCAGGGTGGGAATGCAGATCACCCACGAGGGGCTTTGACAATGTTTCGTTGCTGTTTGAGGAGAGAAAATACCTCGGAGCCCTTCCTGGGGTGATGGGGATCCCAACCTGGCCAGAAGGTGTCTCCCACCCCACAGCATCCCCAAAGGACATCCCTGACTTTCCCGCTGTCACTGGCTTCCCCATGCCGTCGTTTGTCTCCTGACGAGCCTACCCAGGCAGGACAGCAGCTGAGTGCTTAATTACAAGACTTTTTTCCCCCTTTTTTCCCCCCCATTACTACCATGCAGAGAGGAGCCAGCAGCCTTTATTTTCTCAGAGGCACGTGGGAGATCCTGCTGGTGCAGCAGGAGCCAGCCAGGGCTCTGCACTCCTGGATGCTCATCCCTGCACCTGGAGGGTCCCTCGGTCCCTCCTTGCCTGCAACAGCCACATTTCAAACCCCACGACACCCCACAGCCCAGCTCAGCCCTCCCTGCCCACCCTGAACCCAGCCCCCTCCATATCCCAGGGTGGCTCCAGGCTGGAGAACAGAGAGATGCTGCAGAAAAACCTGCCTTGGGGGCTCCTCTCCCTCTTTCTCCCATCAGGACATGAAGCCAAAAACCCAGAAGGAAGTTGGGGAAAGGGGGAAGCTCCCCACTCAGAAACCTTCCCCTACAGAGGGGCTCAGAGAAGGAGAGGGAAAAGCAGAGGATGCTTCCTGCAGCAGCCTCTGCTTGCTTGTCCCCAGTGGGAATTCATTTTATCCTGAGCCCAGCAGTGGATAAATTCATTTCGGAGAAACCTTGAGAGTGTGTGGGATACAGAGCTGGGCAGGTAGATGGAGAAAATCTGGCAGCTGGATGGGTACCTGTGGGAGAAGGCTGCATGGTGGGGGAGGCACGCAGATTCACCAGGAATCTCCCTTTTTCCACGAAAAGAATGGAGCTAGAGAAATCCCCCTTGCACCTGGGGCCAGGAAGGTGGAGCCGGACTGGGGATGGACGTGGTGCTGCATGCCAGTGTCCCCTCAGCCCTGAGCGATATCCACCGTGGGAGCTGCCACCAGCCCCTGCCTCAGCCACAGCACGGGCAGGGGAACAAAGGAATGGGAAAAACCCACCCACAACCCTCCCCCCAGCTCTCCAAAGGAGCCCCAGGCAAATCCCTGGGTGCCAAACAGAGCCAGCCCCACACTGCTGGTGACAATGGGGACAAGGCGGCAGGGCAGAGGGAGCCCATGTCCCCCAGCTGGATCTGTGCTCTCCCTGCCCTGCAAGGAGAACCCCAGTGATGCCCTGCACCTGCAAGGGACAGCTCAGGGACACAGAGTGGCCGCCACCAACACAGCCTCAACCCATCGGCCACCACACAGGGACCACCCGTCTCTGCCAGCACCAAAACCGGCACCAGCCCTATCAGCACAGCCCTGTCCAAACAGCAGTGGTTTCCTGCCTGGCTCGGCGCTACCCCGATAATAAAGATGATGGTTAAATATTTCATTATCTGCAGTAATTACCCACAAAACATCAATCACTGGCAGCCGCTGCCCGGCTGCCTCGCCCAGAGGGAGAGGAGGCATCCTGGGGTGAGCTCTGTGTCTCCACAGACTCCCAAAGGCTGCAGGATGTAGCTGGGGACAGCTGCTGGCATCCATTCCCACCTCCCAAATTCCCTTACTGCCACCCAGGAGGGCCCAAACCCCCTGGCACCATGGGCTGGAGCTGCTGGGGAGACTCCTGAGCAAATCCCTCTTTTCCCATATGAACCAAGCATTCGCCCACGTGTTTTGGGATCCTGATCCTCCTCCCACGTGCCACCTTGGGCCTTGGGGATGTCAATCCAGCTTTTCAGCTTGCAGGTGCTTTCTGATGCCTGGATTAGAGCTTTTGGAAGTGTTTGGAGTTGCCTCATCCTCCATCCTCATCCTCCAACCATATCTTCACTCTCATCCCCAAATTCCATCCTGCTCCTCATCCCCCATCCTCATCCTCATCCCTTTCCTCATCATCATCCCCATCCACCATCCTCATCCCCATTCTCCATCTTCACCCCTATTCTCCATTCTCCTCCTCATCCCCATCTTCCATCTTCACCCCTCTTTTCCATTCTCCCCCTCCTCACCCTCCGCCACCATCCTCCACCCCATGCCCAGGTTTCTCCCTCCCTTCCCAGCCATGCTGAATCACACTCAGGGTGTGGAGGACCCACAGTGCCAGCTCAGTGACTGCCAGGACAGACAGAAGGACGGACACACTGCGCTGTGCCCCTGTCACACAGCCAGGACAGGCCCTGCCAGCTCGGGGTGCAAGGCCTGGCCTCACCATCCTGCCAGGGTTTGGGGCTGCTGGTTTCCAGCCAAGCTGTGAACGGAGCTCATTCCCTGTAGGCTGGGCTGGGGTGGCCCCAGGATGTGACCGTCCCCATGTCCCAGCCCTGGGGCTGTCCCACCTGGGCTTCATCCAGCTCACGCGTTCAGAACTCTAGCCCGAAAGGAAAGGAGCAAAATGTTGGGGGAAAGAGTGTTATTTCACCAAACTGCTTCGGCCCTTTTATTTCCCAGCCCAGAACAAGCCCCTCGGCGGCCGGCTCTGCTGAAATCCCCGCTTGGGCCCCGCTCAGCCCCCGGGCCGTGCCCGCAGCCCCCGGCGCTGAGCAGCCGCCGCCGCAGGGCCCTGCCGCCGTACTGCGGATGGAGCCGCTTCCCGGGGGGAGCGGGGATGGCAGCGGGGGGGCGGCAGCGCCTGGATGCTCTCCCGGGTGCCTGGATGCTCTCCCGGCATCTCTGCCTCGCTGGGGAAAGGCGGCAGCGGTCCCCGGGCACCCTGCCCCCTCCCCGTGCCTGCCTCGGTGCTAATTAAAGCCGCCTCCGGCCGGTGCTCCATTAATTCTCGCCACATCCAGCTGCACCAGCCGGGGCGGCCGCGAGCACCCGCGTGCCGGGATGCGGGCACGGGATGTGGGCAGCGAGCCCAGGACGGCGGCTCCCTGGACCACTCGTGCACTGAGCGTGCCAGAGCTCGGCCCCAACATGCCAGGGCCAGCCCGGAGGAGGCGAGGATGCTTCAGTCACTCCAGAGAGGCTGAGAGGGGTGGTCCCCATGGTTCTCCTGCCTGTTGGGATCTCATCGGGACACACCACCACCGACTGAAACCATAACCCTGTCCCCAGGCACGTACAGCCCCATCCCAGGCTGCTCCCTGTCTATGCTGTGGCGGCAGCTGGGAAAAGATCTGTTTTTTCAGGACACAAAATATGCCAGAACACCAGTCGGCCTCCTCTAAACACCCGGCTGGAGTTACAAGGAGGAAAAGTCCAGGGTTGCTGCCATTAATTGGGCTGACCTTCTCCGGAGCTGCCTTCCAGTGCCAAAAACCATGAGTCAGACCTTCAAGAACGAGGAAAAAAGGCAAATCTAGCTTTAAAAGTGCAGCCATTCTGGGGCTCGTTAGCACTGCCCTCCAGCCCCAAGCCACAGGGATGATGCCTGTGGAAAGGGGCAGTGGGAAGGGGTTGGTGACAGCCATCCCGGTGCTTCCATCCCTGTTTCCCCAAGCCCGGGGCATCCTTTCCTACAGCTGCCTGGCCAAAATTTGACACGTCACAGACTTTAAAGCAATTAGTAAAGAATTTATGGATGCTGGCTGGGGGGTCAGGAGCTGCAGCTGCATGTGCATACCTACGTCTGTGCAGTTATATATATATATAAGAATATATATATATATTTTAAAATAAATGAGGAGGCTGGTGGAGAAGCTAAACAGTTGCTAAGCAACTGGGCTCCTTCCTGGCTTGGGGATGTAGGGATGGGGGAGCCAGGGATGGGGACTGGTCCCCCGCCGGACAAGCATCACACAGGGATGTGGGCACAGAGATCCCCTGGAGATGATCCAGGGAAAAGGGCACAGTGGAGGATGAGGAGCCAGGATTTACTCCTGTCCCCACAACACCGTGGCTGAAGCCTCCCCAGCCTGAATCCCTTGGGGTTTTGCCTATTGAGAAGCTCCGTTCACAGCTCGGGCTGGAGAAGAGCTGGTGGGAAAAGGGTCACACCATGATAGGGAGCAGCCCCAGGACCCACGCAGTGACCCCATTCCTGAATCAGGGATGAGGGAAAGGAGCAGCACATCCACGTAGCAACAGCAATTCCCCCATGCCGAGTGGAGAGGCAGCAGATCCAGGTGGCAGGTGTTCCTGTGGGATCCCCAGCCCTGCACCCCTCTGGCCACACTTCCCTCATCCCCTTGGGAATGCCCTGCCAGACCTTCCCCAAAACGGGGGTACTTAAATAAGGAAAGGGGATGGAGAGGAGGAACAGCCACCCCAGGTTTTGCACCTTTGGGGCCATTTGCTTTGCTGGGCAAGGGGTCAGGAGGAGGCACGGTCAGCCCGAGGCCCATCGCCCCTCTGAGGAAGGGGAGTAATAACACTACTACAAATAACAGCAATTATTGAGCACATGGAGGAGCAGGGGGATGACTGTCACAACGAGGTCACCTTCCCCAATGGGGACACGGTCCCAGCGAACAACCCCTGGGGCTGAGCGCTGCAGGTAGAGGGGGGTCACGGCCAGTGCAGGGGGAGCATCCAGCTGGGAATCCCCCCCACCATCCCCCTCCGTGGCTGGCTGGGTGGTTGTGTAACGGGAGGAGCTATTCCGGGGTTTGAGCACATTATATAAGCCACGGGCCACCTGGCCGGGGAAAACGGGAGCTGGGAGACAGGAAGGAGGAGGAGGAGAGAGGGCTTTGGGGACCCCCACATCCGGCAGACCCTCAGCATAAGGACCAAGACCAAAGGGTGACCTGCACCCCGCAGGCATCCCCTGCCCAGAGATATGGGGTGAGCACCCTCTGCTCCCTCTTCCAGCAGCCTCCAGGACCCGCTGCCACACATCCACCCACAACTGGATCTGGCCCCTGGGGCACGAGACCCTTTGTCCAGGGGAAAAGCATCATTTTCTTGGCACCAGTGACAAAACCAACCAAGACCCCTGCACCCCTCTGCCTAGAAAAACCCCTGCTTGCCATTCCCAACAGTGATCAAGGACTAAAGACTCCCTTAAAATCTGCCCAACTTCTGGCTCTGAAAGCCCCCGATATTCCCGGCATGTGTTGCCAGGATGAGTCCTGGGGTAGGCAGGTGGGATGCCAGGGGGATTTAGGGGAAAGCAGGTGAGACGCAGAGGGTGGCACTGTGTGAGGCCACACTGGCAGAGTGGGACAGAGTGACGACGATACATGTTTGGGCACAAACACTGTCCCCAAAATCCCCGCCATGGGGGTGCCCCTGTGCTCCTGCCAGAGAAGAATCCACATGCCAGGGCAAGGAGACCAGTCAGGGCATGAGCACCTCCACCATCAGAGAAGGTCCTTGACATTTGTCATCAACCTGAGACACCCCCAAATGCTGCCAGCCCCCAGGTGACCCCCCTACAGCAGTGGGAGCACAGGCAAACCAGGACACATCCAGTCTGAAATCTCGCTGTGGCGGGAATGAATGAACCTGTGTCCTCTGAAAGCCACCTGCTCCTCCTGAGCCATGGCCTGACCCCTCGCCACCAGCCCCCTGCGTGGCACAGCCCGGACATCCCTGGGGACAAACCTCCTGATCTGGGAAGGAGAAGCACAAAACACTCCCAAAAGACAAGCGGTTGAGTTGCTGCTGTGGCTCCCCGCTGCCAAGCCTTGCCCCTCTCCTTCCCTCGTGCAACACCCGCAGGGTTTGAAATCTCCTCAGCCAAACCCTCCCCAGCACAGCCTGGGGGTCCACCCAGCAGAGAGAGGGGCTTTGCGGACCTCGCCTCAACCTCGTCTCCACCTGCACCACACAAGGCACCAGCCTCTGCTGAGGGCTCATCACTGTCCCGTCCTTCCCAGCCGAAAACCTACTGCTGGGGGTCACCCACTGTCCCAGTCCCAGCCTGTCTCCCCCCAGCATGGAAAAGAGGGATGTGGGTGCCCCCCCAGCCTCTCCCCCAGCACCAGGGAGCCCCCGGCACATCCACGCCCCTGGAGGGACCCCTGTGCCCCCAAAAGCACCTCATCTCCAGGTTCCTTGCCCCATCCCACACCCCCAGGAGCACCAAACCTCACGGGGGGACACCCCTGGCACACCCCTCCCGGCGGGGTCCCCAGCTGTCCCAGCACCCACAACACGATGCACGCCTTACCCATCCCTCCCACCCGTGTCCCTTTGGAGACCCCAATCCCCGGCCCCCCGAGGAGCACCGCAGCCCCAATCCCCATCCCTGCGGGTCCTCAGCCCCGTGCCCCCAGCGAGCGTCACCGGATGGGTGGGGGGGGCCCGTCCT
>VZTG01009280.1:131250-147227 GCA_013397845.1 Melanocharis versteri | reverse complement strand
CCCATCCCATCCCATCCCATCCCATCCCATCCCACATCCCATCCCAAATCCCATCCTATACCCCACCCTGCATCTCATCCCATATTCCACCCTGTATCCCATCTCATATCCCACCCTGAATTTCAGCCTCCTTACTGTTGCTGCTGGCAGCAATAGAAAGAGTAAACTCACACCAAGCTGTAGAAAGCAGAAGTGAAGTGTCTTTATTTTGATTCTAACTTTTATATAGAGATATCTACATAATAGTGATTGGACAGTGTCATTCCACCCCTCAGGGGGATTGGTCAAAGCCTTGGAGCTCCAGTTAGCAAAACATAAGATTAGAAAGAGAAAAGAATGTCCCAGTTTATCTTGTTTTCTTACAGAGTTCGTGAGAAGGAGAAACCTTCTTCGGACTGCACGTCCACACCTCACCATTAATTTTACCTCCTCACCATGATGTGCCCAGTGCCTCCCAGCCCTGCCCAGTTCCTGGCTGATTCTCCAGCACTGCCTGGGAGCACCTGGAACACTCCCATCCCGGCGGGTGTGGGAGCTTTGGGATGGCTGGGGGGGTTGTGGTGATCCAGGAGGTGTCAGGTCCCCAGTAGGGACATTCCCCAGTGCTGCAGCTCAGGTAATGAGCCGGTGTTAATGAGCCCATAATTAATTTTCATTTCCTTCAGTGATGCCGAGCACTCGCCCTCCTTGGCGGCCAGGAAATGGTGAAACCAGAGCAGAGGGAAAGCTCCCAAACCTCCCCTAAGCCACCTCAAAACTGCCCAGGGTGGTCCTGGCCAGGGCTTGGCTGCCCAAAACACTCCGAATTCACCCTGACTGCTCTGCCAGGGACACCAAACGCACCTGGCTGGGGACACCTTGTCCCACCCCGGCTCAGTTTCCCCCGCACTGCCTGGGCTCTGCGTCCCATGTGACCACAGCTCCCTCCTGAACTTGGCTGCAGGTTCCCAAGCAGAGCCCAATAACAGCACCTGGCCATCACTCCATGGGGGATTTGGCCTCTGAGGAGGATTTGGGGAGGGGGCTGCTGCAGAGACAGGGATGGGGAGCCAGAGCTGGGGTCTAAGCGGAGCTTTTCTGGAGGCAGCCAAGGCTGGAGAGGCCTGTCCTGGTGGGGATGTGTCCACAACTGGTGGCAGCTGGGTGATGCTCTGTTTCCTGAGGGAGCACAGACCCAGGAACCAAGATGCTGCCAGCAACACCAGCCCAAAACCACCCCATCCCTCACCTTCCTCCCCGTCCCAGTGCATAGGGTTGAGGTGGCAGCAGGCCATGGGGACAGATCCAGAGCAGGGCTGGGGATTCACGGTGTCCAGATGCAAACAGGGCTGGAGAGCATGAGCATCCTCTTTCCACAAGGATTAAACAATATTTTGGGGTTATTTGCTACATCTGCTGAGCAAAACCTGCATCCTGCATCCATTATCCATGTAAGGGCTACATGAACAAGTGTCCATGTGTTGGACCTGTGTCTCTACTAAACTCTAGCCAAGCAGTGGGGCTGGATTTGGGAAGTGCAGCCCCTGGAGCACTGCCAGGGCCACTGCTGCCTCCCCCTGCTCCTCCCTTTGTCCCTGCCACGTCCCCCCCGGGCTGACAGCAGATGCCACTTCCTAGGAGGAACCTCCTGCATGGTCAGGACTATTCCTGGTTTCATGCTGGAGGGGGAAAACAGCCCATGACACGAAAATCCAGCATCGCCAGGGTGAGCCCATGCCCTTTTGCAGCACCATTATCTTCCCAACACCCCGCAGCATCCGTAGCGCTGAATAATGCATCAGGTCCTGGCAAACAAAGAAGATGAAGGATGAAAAAACAGCACAGGGAGACCCCGGCATGGGAGGGGGACAGGAGCCCCATGGGGCTTCCTGGTCTTGGCCAGGAGCCAGGGCTTTGTGCAGGACCACAGCAGGGTTTGACCAGTAGCCCGGGAGAACAGCAGTGGGAGATGGAGCACAGCCCAGCCCAGGGTGCAGGATCGCAGCCAGAGAGCTGACCTGGGCAGCAAACACAGCCAGAGCCACGCCTGGAACGGGATGGAGAAAGGCAATAGCCATCCAGGTGGGAAAAATCAAGAAAAGCAGGGAGAAAAAGCCGCCAGGCTTGGAACGGGATGGAGAAAGGCAATAGCCATCCAGGTGGGAAAAATCAAGAAAAGCAGGGAGAAAAAGCCGCCAGGCTTGGAACGGGATGGAGAAAGGCAATAGCCATCCAGGTGGGAAAAATCAAGAAAAGCAGGGAGAAAAAGCCGCCAGGCAGGCGGGCAGGGTGAAGCCATGAGAGCAGCGAGAAGGGGTGATCTGTTGGAGAACAAAAGGGGAGAGATGGAAGGAGCAGAAGGGTTGGTAATTGCAGGCAAATGGGCAGAGCCAGCCACGGCTGGGGGGAGAGGAGGAAAATCATCACTTGAAAGAAACCGAGGATTTGGGAAGGAGAAGGAGAAAGAAAAGGCGATAAATAATTAAAGGAGATCAAACGAGGCAGGCAGCAGAACAGGCCTAATTGCAAGGATTTGCGCTGGGGTTCGACATCTCCAGCAGCCTCCTCCTGACGCAGAAGAAAGGGCGGCCGGGAGTGGCGGTGCCGTGCGGGAACGTGCTGCTGGCACGGCACAGGCAGGAGCCCCTGATCAAAGCCTGGCGCCGGCTTTCACCGTGCTCAGCAACCCCGACCAGGCAGGGGGGAAGAAAATACCAGAAAATGGGGGGGGCAAAGCAAAGGCATGAAGGGCAAGGGGCTGGGGGCACCGCGATCCTGTGAGAGCCCAGGGTACGGTGGGGACAGGGCATCGGAACAGCCCCACACGTGCCCGGGGTGACCTTGGCACATTCGATCGTGGCCCGGCGGCTGGAGGCTCCCATCGATTTGGGCTTGACCATGTGGCCCAGCTCAGTGCTGGGGTGGGTTTGCTGGGTTTCCTGCTTCCCCAGGGTTCCCTCACCCTCCTAGCCCTTGGCAGGGATTTTTCTTCCCTGTGGATTTATTGGGTCACTCTTTGAAGCCCTGGAAGATGTTCTGTACCCGCGCTGGGCTGCAGCAGGGAGATCCCCACATCCTGTGCCCTCCTCCCTCGGCTCATCCAGGAGCTCTTGCCTGCTGCTTTCCTTGGCACCTCCTTACCCAGAGGTAACAAGTCCAGGAGGAAAGAACGATCCAGTGTTGCCCTTCCAGCCTGGAAGTACCTCTGAGCAGTCATTCATCGCCAGAGCCATCCTTTGCTCTTACAAACCCAAAGAGCAAACCCTGCCAGAGCATCACCCAGCCTGGGAGAAGCAGAGGCCTGCCACTGTCCCAGAGTCCCCAGCTGCATCCTGCCCCATGTCCAGTGCCCACAGTCTCATCTGTGACCCTATCCAATCTGTCCCCGTGTCCCCACAGAGTTCCTGCAGGCAGCAGGTGCCAGGGACGGGTGGTGTGGTGGCAGAGCTCAGCTTGAGCTTGCTAACCTCTCCTAACAGGCAATCAAATCCTTGCCCCGGCAGGACTCCCTGCATATTAATTGCACTGCGTTATCCAGCCATCTGTTCCCGCAGCCAGGAAAAGAGCAGTCCCTCTGGTCTCCTTTATTAACAGGTTTCCCTGCAAATGCAAACAAACCCTCCCGCCTCGGCGCCGCTCTCCAGCTCTGCTTTGAGGCACCCGGGAGGGAAGTGGGAGCTCTCGGGCATTTCAGTAAATCAAGAGCAGGGAATGCAAAGGTGGTGATTTCACACTGCCTGTGGCCAGGCGGGAGAGCCAGGGGAGGGGGAGAGGCCTCTGCAAAGCCAAATCCACAGCTCAGATGGTTTGTGATTCTCCTGCTCACGTTAAAACCCCTCGCCCTTGCCCTGTGAGGGAAGGGGGAAGCTGAGCTGGCTGTGGGGGAGATCTGCCTGTGCCCCCCAGCCACACCCAACCAACCTCGGCGTGCATCGCCAGAGCTCCTTTCCCCATTCCTGGGCAGAGGATGCACTGCCTGCTCTGAACTGCCAGCCCCAGTAATGCGAGGCTGAGCACAGGGTACCCCAGTGTTGGTGATGCAGATGCTGGGGGGCTCAGGGGAGGGAAAGGGCAGCAACAGCTCTCTGTCTGTGGGGGAGAAATCACTGGAGATTGTGAATTTTGGAGGTGGGCTCCTGAGAGAGGGCAATAGTTACCCAGCACCTTTCTGAAGTACCTCCAGCCACTCCAGTTTTGCTCTTTTGCTGGAGCTGGGAAGGCAGCCAGCACTAAACTGTTGTTTCTTCTGCTTCTCCTAAATATCACCGAAATGCCATGGATTGTCCTCAGGCTCAGCCACACCTGCTGCAGCTGTACCAGCCTTACCCCAAGGCAAGTGGGTGCTGCCATCTCTCAGCACCCAGAGCCCCCCAGGGTGAGATGGGGCTGGGGGTGGGAGGTCTGTACCCCCACACCAAAGCACCAGCCCTTGCACAGAGCCAGGAAGGGAAAACAGCTTTCCCAGGAATAAAGGACACAAGTCTGCCAGCCTGCTCCTGTGGCCATCCCCACCTGAAGCACCCCGGGACAGTGATGATCAGGATGAGGCCCGAGTTACACCATTCAGCATTGGCTTTTCTCCTTCTTCTATCCTTTCCTGCATTTAACACGCTGCTGCAGCAGCACAGGAGCAGCAGGTGGGCTCGAGTGACCTGACACGGCCATCTGGAGAGTCTTTATTTATTACTCTCCACACACATCTCCTCTCTGTATCTTGACATCTGTGCTCCAGCACTGAGCTGGGCTGCCCGAGGAGGAGGCAGCTCTGTGTGCAGAAATGAGGCTGCAAGGGAAGAGGTGCTGAGAGACCATTGAGATAGAAGTCTACTCAGTAAAAAGGATGAAACCCAAGAGATCTGCACAGGGCAGGTTTTTCACCTCCTCCAGACCTGGTCACTCCCCTCCACAGGAGGTTAACACAAAGGCTGCCAGCACTGGAGTGAGTGCTGTGACTCAGCAGGGCAGCCCCGCTGCAGAACTTCCAGGAGAGAGGATGAAGGTCCTGTGTCTCAGAGCCACAGCACCAGGAAACAACTTCCAGGAGAGTGCTGGCTTATCTGGGTACACCCAGCTGAGTCCTGCTCCTCCCAAGGAGTAGTGTGCCCCAGATCCCTTCCTCCTCCAGGGAATCTGCTCGGAGAGAAGGGGTGGGATGTCCCACACCTTTACAAACCATCTCCAATCTTCAGAGGAATTCTCACCCACCACAGCACTGCTCAGCCACACGGACAGCACATGTGACCGAGCAGGGGACACCTACACGAGTCCATTTCTCACTTTTAGCCAGTGTCCTTCTGGTCTCTGACTTCATTGCAGAAAGCCACAAGAAGGGTGTCTCATCTCCTTTCCCCAAAGGGAGCAGATTTCAAGACACACACAGTAGCTGCAACTCCAAAAATGCAGCATGGGATTGGGGGGGGGGAAGAAGAAACAATCCCAAAATCCCAACAGTGCAGGGACTTTGTTAACTTTCAGGAGATTTGAAGGAGACCCTGGAGAACCTACAAGTCAGCAGGTGCTGAGACATAATCCTCTTCCACCTTAGCTCCACTTGCCCATGCTGCCCCTGAGTCCCTACTGGTACAAGCAAAGCTTTCTGCTTGTCCATGCAATTCCCCCAGACTTCGCTGGGTTTGGACTGCTGACACAAGAAAAGATTGAATAACCTAAGCCACACGATGAACCTCAAGTTCTAAAATGTCTCCAGTGCTCAGAAATCTGCTCTATCTGCTGTATTAAAAATAGCAGGACTGGAACAAGTGTGTGTTCCTGTCCTGCTGGTTGCAAGGCAAGGCTTTCCCTGCAGCCCTGTGGAGCAGTGCCCCTGCACCACCTGGGCGCCCAGGCTGGGACACACACCTCTGGCAGGTGCCTACACACCGTTTTCAACACCCTATGCTGCCTATTTCAGGTTTGAAATTGCTGACAGGCCTGCAAGACCCCTACACCCAGTCAGAGCAGTCTGCCACATGCTTTCCATTTACTGTTTGGAGCAGTCTCTGCCGTATTTACCAGGTCTGGCCTGTCACTCCTCCTCAGTGTCCTCCAGTTCCAACATCCTCCCCTGCCCCCCTCCAACACGATCTTTAATTCTTTAATTCTATTAATACCACCTAATAATTACTTCGTTCCAAGCCTGCTGAGTAATGACTGCCAACGCTTCTATTTCATTACTATTCCTGTAAAGAAACCAAGCTTTTAACACGCTGAATTTCTGCAGAGGAGTGACAAGGACTGTGCTTGCTGTCCTCCTTGCCCACATCTTCCCCAGGGCAGGAAAAGAACCAGGAACTTTATTCTCCATGCATCTACAACAGCCACAACTGTGTGATCTGGATCAGAATAATGAACTAATTAAAATTAAAAAAAATAAAACCCAGTTCAGAAAGCTCAGAAAAAAAAAACAGATGTGGAGGAAGATAAAAGGCAGTGACCAAAGAGCATCTACTACTTTTAGGTATCTTTCTTGTAAGCGACTACCTCATGTTCTCTGGCTCAAACCAACCTCAGTTCCTCCAGAGGTGCTGGGCTTTGGCTTTTCCTTCACACATCGAAATAAAGTCTGCTCAACTTAGAATTCAACCTACACGGATGAGAGCAATTCAAAGCAACAGCGTAAGCAGCGCAAAGCACAGAGGAAGAGTGAATTAATAGCTTCCTTCATTAAAGCTTACCTTCAAAGAAGTCAGCAACAGAACTCGTCATCACCATCTTCTCGCAGACATTTATTTTTATATTCACAAGAGGATGAATGTAAGAGAAATTTATGGAGATGCTAAATCAAGGCTTTTGTTCCTAACTAGAAAGAAGTCGCTCTCAGCAGTTTAATTATTGTCTTAGGGCAGGACTGACGTTTCAAACGCTGTGCTCTTTCACTAACTCCTTTAAAATCAAATTACATAAGAGATTAAGGTAACACAAGGTAACAGAGGTAATGCCATCTCCTGGAAAAACACCTCTTGGATCATTTCACTCAGTTATCCCTTGTGCAGCCCCTACACCCATCTCGATCTGATCACACCTGGTTCCCAGTGGCTGTGCTGAGCCAGGAGCCCAATTCCAGGCAGCAGCAGAGTTGGGAGCAATCAGTTCACCCACTTTCCAAGGCTATTTCATCCCTGCTGAAACCAATCCCCTCTCAGAGACCTACAGCTTCCACGTTCTAAAGGACAAGCACATCAGGACAACTCCACAGGGTACACTGAAAAAATGAGGCTGTTTTATTGATGATTAGACTCTGCACTGGCAACAAGCATCAAGCTAATACAGACAGACTTCAATCAAAGCATGAGCTTTGAATCAGAAGTCATAGAGTGACATGATGCCTTAATAAATTAAGGAAGTTAATTCCTCCCCGTTGTCAAGTCTTCACTTGAAGTTCTTTGCAAATTCCTCTCCTTTCTTAATAGAAGCCTTCAGCTCAGCCATGGCCGCAGCAACCATCTTCTCTTCAAAGGGGGAGAGCTTGCCAAGACCTAGGTTCTTCTCAATGCCTTTTTTCTGAGGGAAAGAGGATTTAAGGATTAACCATTCATTGAACGACCTAAAGAGTAGCTTAACAGCTCTGACTAAGTATTATCCAGCTGAGACAGAAACCCAGCCTGGCACCTGTGTCATCTCTAGTCTGCCAACCCTGTGCTTCCTGGAAAGCCTCAGAAGCCTCTTACTATCTGTGGCAACTTCTGCAGCCCTACAAACTTCTCATTCACTGTGCACAAGTGTGAAACCAGAAGCCAACCCAGCACCTCCTTCAAGAGGACATGACACCAACTGATCCTTCCTAACTCCAGACCCACCATCTGGCAAGATCTCCTCTGGTGTACGTCCTTTGCTTGCCATCTCAAACTGCCTCAGAGTGGCGCTCGGGGATTTTCAAGACATCTACATCTACATTCCCTCTTAACATCCCTCTGCTTCCATCCCCTCACCAGCCTGCCCCTAAGACAGCAAACACCACCCTTTGCATCCCAGCAGCCAGACAGGCCTGCAGCATTGTTTTCCACCACTCCCCCAGGGTATGGGTGACAAAAGGAACACTTCTTTCGGAGTTCAGCAGAGGTCCTGAAAGCAAGCTACTAATCCTAATCCATGCTGTAGCTCCCCATGTGCCTCAGTTTCTGAGGGATTTGCTTGTAGCAGATCAAGCTGAGGAGACAGGATTGCTGACTCTGGTTAATCATATGAAAGCCCAGAGTAAACAGATCTGACTGGAGGCAGGCGTGACCTCTTAAGCCAAGTCTGAATCTCTGGTTACTCAGTGATCTGCAGTCTAAGAGCAGATAAAAGCAGCAGCATCCTTGTCAAGCTGAGCTATGTGCCCAAGTACCATACCCAAATATGGCAGACTCTTAAAGACACACTCAGCTGTTAACTCCAGCAATAGCAGGCATTCAGCTAAACTGAAACCACTGAGTAAAACCCACATGACACAACCAGCAGCTGCTGTTTGTAAGGCTCATGACATAAAGGACATACCCCCAGCTGCAGAGGTGTAGAGAAGTATGGGACCTCTGTCACATCCGATCGAACAAAGGCACATTCAACAACCCCCTGCTTTCCACTCATGGCATCCACCAGGGAGAACACAAATCGAGCACCAGCATAGGCCATAGACAAGGTGGCAGATCCTGGAAGAGTTAAACCACTTTCAGAACAGATTACATTGAAATTTGATACTTCCGTTGGCATCAAAGGTTTCCACACCAGTGTGTTTACACAGCAGCAATAATACAGTGTCATTGACTTCAAGCTCACGGCCAGTTAGATAAAGCAGCAGCTTTTGGCCAGCTACATGTATCTGATTGACCAGATTCGTAAAATAAACAGCTTAATTTGACAGAGAAGATCCTTTTAAAGCCATAGGTGGTGTGGGATCAATTAATATTTAGTCTTACATACTGAGCTGTTTCTAGTAGCACAGCTCAGGCAGCAGCTGACAGAGCAGAGCAGTGAGATTGGCAACCAGCAGTTCATAACCTGTAAATAAGATTAAACTGCAGAGGACTGCACCCCTACAGACAGTCAACAAGAATTACTTGGAAGCTTTACTCAAGAACCCACCTGCTCCTGCTTTAGCTTGGACAACTTCAGTGCCAGCTTCTTGAATTCTTGCTGTAAGCTTCTCCAGCTGATCCTGAGGAAACTCCACTTTTGGTGTGCACTGGAAGGGGAAAAAAAGTTACTACCAATACCAGAACCCCTCCAGATTCAACAGAAAGCACACAATACTTTTTGTACCACTGCAGATGTTACCAACAGTCCTCAACTGGGCAAAATGGGCTTCCCCAGCTCACAACTTGTGTGACACTGACCAGCTGCAAAAGTCATCAGGCCTGGAACAGGAACCCAGCCATGCCCAGCTTCCTCAGGGACAAACCACAGCTTCACAGCCAAACCAGGGCGTGCCATGGTTCCTCACTACTTTGTAGTCCTGTGCACCAAGCATTAGGAATTTCAGAAAGTCATCTTGTAAATATTTGGGTCAGTGTGGCATTATGGAAGTTGAGCCTTATGAAAGATCCAGTTTCCCAGCAGTATCTAGGAATTCACTGAACCTTCAGATACAGCTATGCCAGGAGCTTAAGCACAGTTGTGTCTGTCCCAATTGACTGTTTAACCAAAGCACCTCTCAGCATTCAGCTGCTCCAAAGCCCTTGCTCTTATTCCCTATGAAAATCCTTCTGTGAAGGATACTTTATTCCCCACTTAGAGCACAGCTTTTCCCCCTTTGTTACAGATTGCTCCTTGGCCACATCCCAGCATCTCCCCATGAGACTGCTCCTGCTTCTTAACTGCATTTCAGTCTGGCTGAGATGCACAAAGGGACTGACTACCAGTCATGGGTGGAACAGGCATCCCTGCACAACCTGAGCTGTGCCTTTCAGTGCTGGAGGTTCAAGTGGGGTTTCCAGTCCATCACAGCAAAATCAATTCAATTCTTCTGCTGAAGGCAAGTATTCCTGTCATGACATACCTGTCACAAACAGTGCCAAGACACCTGAACACCCACACTACCCCTCAGTCCTTATCCCAAACTCCTTTACAGGAAAGCTGGAACTCTTTACACTACCCAGAGTGGTTCAGTTTGTTGCCACCCACCTCATCCTGCACCCCATCCCAGAAGGAAAGCAGTCATGAGAGCAGGGAGGACTCTCTGTGCTCTATCCCAGCACATTACCTGTCACCACAAAGGCACTTCACAGCAACCCTAATATACTGACAAGTGTGCTGCCACCCACAGCTGTCACCCTGCCTTACCTGAGAGATCAGAGGGATGATGGTTTTCCCAGCATGGCCACCAATAACTGGAACAGTTACTCGAGCTGGATCCAAGCCCTAAAGGAAACATGAAACTTCCCAGCTTCTGAAGCACACGGGCAAGAAAAACAAGTGAAAACACCACACTTCACTCTCTGCCCTGGATATCAGGACACACAGGGCAGGACTTCCAGAGGCAGCTGTACTCCAGGGACAAAGCCACATCTACAGGGCGGAACTCTGGGTTACTCTGCTCACTTCATACAGTTACAGGATATTATTACTGCAGGTTTGGATAAAGAGCAGCACAACATAACCACCACCAGGGCTACTCAGAGCAGTAACCTGCTACAGCTCCTGATACTTTGCAGAGTATCCTGTGACACAGAGCAGAGTCTGACTTGCAAACACACACTACAACTCAACCCTCTCCTCTGGTTGCATGGCAGCGTTGGGAATGCCAAGGGAATTAAGGCCAACACGTAGCTCACTTGCAGGGTGCAGCTATGAAAAGGAAAGGTCAAAGTCTCTTGAACCACATTTTGCAAGAAACCTTATCTTCAGGCTCCTCTAAATAAAGGAGACAAGGAATCATTGCCTTTGCCTCCAGCTGCACAGAAATCCGAGCTCCTTTGGCTCTCTGCAGTGATTTTGGAAGCATTTCTTTATAGATCTGATGATCAAAGCAGGCAGTATCCCTCCCCCTGCATGTTAACCATGACCTGCCTTTAGTTCAGCCACAAAAGTGTTCGCTCTGACGATGTCCAGTGTCGTAACACCAAATATTTTGTTGGGATTATACACGCCGTGCTTCTTGAAGACTTCTGAAGCTATTGGGATGGTTGAATTTACCTACAAGCAAGAAGAGGCAAGCACTGATTAAAAGCAGTTTAATAACAACACCAATGCATGAAGTTAACAGGCCAATTAACAACCCGAACCATACTTCCAATTTGGAATCAACTGTAGCCAATTACTTTAATGCCTAAATTGAAGAGCAATTTACAGTCAGGCTGGAATAAAAATCATTAATTTTAAATAACCATTAAGACAATAAATTTGTTCATTCCCATTACAAAGGCTCCTCCCTCAGTGAGCTAAGGCTTTTATCCCAGCTAATACACCAGCCTGCATTATAACCAGTCACACAGACTTGGAGATATTAAGCACTTTTATATCCAACTTTCCTCTGAATTAAAAATAGCCAAGAAAAATGGGTTAGTAGAACCAGGCTTTTAGTGCTTTTCTGCAGACACACTGCAGACCTTAAAGATATTGGTCAAAATTAGTAGGAATTTGGATTCCTCTAGTATTCTTAGTCTGGATTTTGGGAGTTTTTTCCCTCTACATCACAAAGTCTCCAGAAAACACTTACTGGGTTAGAAATAATACAGATCATGGCTTCTGGACAGTGCTTTGCACAGGCAGATGTCAAAGAGGCAACAATGCTGGCATTGGTGTTGAACAGGTCGTCACGGGTCATACCTAAAACACAGCCAGGGCACGATTTTAAGTTACCCACAGTTCCCATCATGGGCAGGAAATCCGATCAAAACCCAATATTCTGCCCTGGACAGACACATATTAGCTCCTGGTTTCACAGATCAAGAACAAATTTTCCAGTTGCAGTAATGAACTGGCTCCAAAGGTAACTCCTCTCACTGATAAAGAGATTAGCCCTTTCCAGGAGCAACCAGCCCAGCTGTGCATTGTCAGAACTCACTTCACTGAGGCTGCCTGAAGTACAGTGTGGCCACGCAGACCCACACCAGTGGTGCTCAGAGCAGCACAACTGCTCCCAAGACGAATTCTCCTCCCTCTTTTAAGTCACTTCCACAACTACAGTTTAAATGCCAACTGCTGCATGCAAAATATTGCTGTTCGTGTAAGTGCCACCCCCTGCTTCTACTTCATTTAACAGTGAAAATGAAGATTTAGGAAGAGCTAGACATTAAAGTCTAAGATTTTGTTATGTTCCTAATAGGATACTGGAAAACAGAGCGGAAATGGAGCAGGTCAGAAATATTCTAGGAAGGCTTAACAGCATTTATTCGGAGATGCCTCGAGAAGTTGCTGTACAATTAACACAAAACAGAATGGATTATTTCTCTTCTGCTGGGAAATGAAACAAAGAACCAGTTTTTATTCCTTGAGCATTGCTCTGGGACAAGAAACACTAAGGGAGATTTAGGATCACTTGCATGAAAAGTCTTTGCGGGTCAGCCCCAAGTAGTAACCCCAGAAATCAATTCAGCCCATTTCACAAGGGGCAGTCTAAGGCTGAATGAGCTGCCTGCTACCACAAGGAGCTCTGGGGCAGGGGCATTAACAGAGCACTTACACCCCAACAGACACAGCTCTGTTTGAGCAGCACAACTGCAGAGATCCACTTCAAAGCAGCCCTGGGGCTTTCCACCAAAGAGAACATACCTGGCTTTCTAGGGACTCCCGCCGGAATAACAACAACATCACAGCCCTTCAGACATTCTGGCAATTGCTCAGCTCCCATGAAGCCTGAAATGGAAGACGGTCAGGCATTATGTTTTTGACAGTTATTAAATAGCTGACACTTTGAAGTACAAAATCATGTCCAGAGGCATCCAAGTCCTTTTTTAAATTTAACCTTCAATTCAGACTTAATGCTGAAAAGCAAAGAAACACAATTATGGATGGATCCCATTTGATGTTTTATCCTTGTTTCAAAACTTACAGAATGAGAGTGCTAAGAATCTCACATTCACCTGTTTTCCAAACTCCCAGTTCCTCCTGCTATGTGTATTTACTCTCCAAAAGCCTTGGCACTAGAGTCAGTGCCCCCAAAGAACTGCACACAGGCACATTCATGTAAAATGTCACCTTTTGGTGATCTTCAGATAAAAGAAAGATGAGCAGATTAAGTTTTGATTTCATCAGAATCTAAGAGAAAAGAAGCACATGGAGTTCACGTGGAGACCCAGGGAGTGTTAAATCTATTTCTAGTCCAACTTTTAAATTCAACTCTCTTGAGATAATTTCACTGACTGTTTCCTGCCAGATATCACAAATTCCCCTTCAACAGTGCAACCACAGCCCATTTTCATCTCCATACACGTCAATCTAGTCAGCTAAACCTTAATTAATCATTCACTGCTTGAGGAAGAAGCTACTTAAATTGATACTGGGCTTCGGGATCAGTGGGTGAAGATCTCCCCTCACAAGCAATGGGCGTTCAGGGTCAGAGCCACCCCTCGGGAGGATCCCTTAGGAACACAGGCCATTCCCAGGGTACCTTTGACGCTGGCTCTGGTCTCGATGTGGCTGAGGTCAGCGGCCACGCCTGGAGTGTGAGCGATATCGTAGAGGCTGAGCTTGCTCACCAGAGGGCTGTTCTTCAGCAGCAGGGACAGGGGCTGCCCGATGCCCCCCGAGGCCCCCAGCACTGCCACCTTGGCATTGTTCTGTGCAAAAGAGACACCAAACACGTTGTAGAGCCGTTCCAGCAGCTACCCCCCAGCAGTGACCTTGGGGATTTCACCACTCTTTCTTTACTTTTAGTTCTGTTTCTCAATTTTTTTACCAAGCGCTATGCAAACTTGATAGTCTAAGCCTATAGAAAATGACGCTCACAGCGGCCTCCCAGAGATCCTTCAGGTTTATTGGTAGGACAAGCTGGAGGAAATGGTTACTTGTGATCTGAAGCCCAAAAGGGAAACAAGGCTAGGGCAAAGGAACCCAAAGGATCACCTTTCTCCCAAAGGAAATGCCTGCCTGAGACTAATACCTGCCACCCTGTGGGCCCAGGCCTGACTTAGGGCAAATCTGGTTTTTAGTTTTTCTAGTTTATGTTGCCGGTATTAAAAAAAAAACCAAAAAAACCTACCTTTAGCAAATCAATATATTTAATGGACTACAATAAATGTAACAACCACTGCATATATGTGAAGAAAATGTTTACACCTAAAATAAATCCAAAATAGCACCTGCAGATGCCTCAAGATTGAGGACTGTGAACATTAAGTGACTAAAATTTCCAGCTTTGATCATGTGGCTGAGAATCAAATAAAATCAACTCTGCTTGGTTGCCCTGTGAACCAATTTTACCCTCACTCAGGTACTGGCAGGGTGTAATTTCTCTAACAAATGGCTGTTTGCAAAGTGCTGCTACACAAGAGGAAAGCTCCTTGCAGGGGCCAGAACAACCTTAAAGTGCAACACTCTGCCAAAGTGATGGAAAAGTCCTGTGGAGATGTAATAAGCAATTACTGCTGAGAAAGCCATTATTTATCACAATCTTACCAGATAAAAGCCATAATAGCTCCACGTTGCTTCATTAACAGCTTAATTACTGTGCTATGACGGAAAATAATCAACCGAAGAACTGAACCGGACTAACCTTAGCCCAGTTTTCTTGCTATTGTAACAAATGAAATTTTGCATAAAACTCTTTAAGTCTGGTATGAGTCACTGCAGAGCCCCATCTGTGTCTGAGCTGACATCGTGGGGTCAAAACCTCACTGCTAATAAATACAGGTCCTATGAAAAGACTTAGACACGGCTCTCCTGTACAGCACATCCTTATACCTGCAATAATCACTCTTTTACATCCCACCGGGACCATTAACATTGGCTAGAGGTCGGTCTCCATCCGTGCAGCCACAGCAGCCGTGGTTTGGAGCCAGTACAGTGGATTTCGGCACACGAAGGATTACTGCTAAACCCCAACCACCAGCTTTAGGTCTTAACACCTTCGGAACGCAGGGGCATTTTTACACTAGAGAGAGGAAGCAGCAAACCCATCACGTTCAGTACACCATCAGAGAGAGGAGCTCATACAAGATTATCACGCTCGCAGCCTGGCTGGAGCAGGGCGGGAGCTGCTGGGCCGAGACCCGCAGAGCCACGGCTCCAGCACGGTGCTGTCACCGGGCACAGCCCGGCACACCCAGCACCGAGAGCCCCGGAGCCACCACCAACTTCCCCGCGCTCCCTTCCTCGCCTGAGGCACCGCCACACGCTCCCAACCCCTCTCGAGCAGGTTCTGGGCTGCACAGTCCCCTCACGGAGGCCTCGAGCTCCTCCCCGGCCCCGCAGCCCCTCACTGAGGGTATGGGGCCCTCCCCGGGCTCCACCCGAGCCCCGCCGCCCCACTCCGAGGAGGGGTCTGGGCTCCACTCGAGCCCCGCAGTCCCTCACCGAGGGGACTCAGGGTTCCACAGCCCCTCACCGAGGAGGGCCGGGGCCCTCCCCGGGCTCCACTCGAGCCCCACAGTCCCTCACCGAGGAGACTCAGCGTTCCACAGCCCCTCACTGAGGAGGGCCCGGGCTCCATCCCGGCCTCGCAGTCCCTCATCGAGGGCCGGCGTTCCACCCGAGCCCTGCAGCCCCGGAGGAGGAACTAGGCCCAACCCCAGGCCCAGGACGGAGAACGACGAGGCCGGCATCCCCGCCCTGCATCCCTTCACCGGGCAGAACCTGCGCTCCACAGCCCCCTCACCGAGCAGCACCGGAGCTCCTCCCCGGCTTCCCCCCGAGCTCCGCAGCAGCCCCAGAACCGAGGAGGAAGCGCGGGGCTTCACCGCGACCCCCGGGGGGCGGTGTGGGTGTGCGGGCGCTGGCGGCGGGTACCTGTGCGGAGGTGGCGATGCCGCGGCGCAGGGCGGTGGCGGTGCTGAGGCGGGACAGCATGGCGGGCACGGCGGGGCGCGAGCGGCGGCACCGGTGACTCCAACGACCTCCACGGCCCGCGCGGCGCCTGCGCGGCC
>VZTG01009280.1:83520-131206 GCA_013397845.1 Melanocharis versteri | reverse complement strand
GGGGTGCGTGGTGTCGCCATAGTCGGCGACAGCCGGGCGGGTAGGGGATGGCGGGGGTGATGTTCTGCGAGCCCCGACACCTCTACAACATCATCAACCAGTACCGGTGGAGATCCCGGCTGACGGAGCCCAACTACCTGTGCCTGCTGGGTGAGGCCGCGGCACAGGCCTGTCCCTGCCCCTGTCCCTGCCTAGCCCTGTCCCTCCCCCTGCCTGCTTCTTCCGCCCTTCCCTGTCCCTGCCTGCCGCTGCTGCCCCTGCCTCTGCCTCCCTGTCCGTCCTCCTACCTGCTCATGCCCCTCCCTGCCCCTGCCAGTCTCTGCCTGCCCCTGCCCTGCCTGCTGCTTCGCCTGCCTGCTTCTTCTGCCCCTGCCTATCCCTGCCTGCCCCAGTTCCTGCTCTTGCCCCTGCCCCTGCCTATCCCTGCCTGCTGTCCCTGTCCCTGCCTGCAGCCAGGCACTGTTCTCAGCCCGGGCAGGTATCCTGAGCCAACGAGGCTTGTGAGGAAAAGCACACACATCACTTCTTGTTATTTCTGGGGCCTTGCGCTTGGGACCTTCCTCCCATCCCATTTCAGGTGCCATGACCTGGTGCTGCCTCGGCTTTCCTCACATCCAACTCCCCCTGCTCTCATCAGTCCCATGGATACACACTCTCCCCTGCTGCTCCCAGAGGTTTTAGAGCTGGACTGGACTTCTCAACCATTACACAAAGATTGCTGATAACCACTTCCATTTTGCATAGTGCCAATACCCCCAAAAGGGTGCCTGATATCACAGTATCATTAAATGTTTTGGTAAGGGAGTCAGCCAGTTTGGGAGTGGGGTTGGGGTCAGAGCTGCTGGGCAGGGCAGAGCACAGGATTGATGCTGGGCATGCTGCAGGAGCACTCTTGGGTCAGGACTAACACTGCTGGTCATCACTTGGTGTTACACACAGACTCACATCAGCCCTGGAGTTTGTTATACCCACACCAGAAGGCCTCAGTTTCTGAAAAAACAAATCACAAAATCATCACGGTTGGAAGAGACCTTCAATATCATCCAGTCCAACAGCTGACCCAGCAACACCATCACTACCCCTAAACCATAACCCCAAATCTCTTTCTCTGAGTGATGCCAGAGCCTGAACTCCCACTGACAAAATACAAACAGGATTCCACCTTTAAAAGCCAATTGCTCTGTCTTGGTTGGTTTTTTCCAGATGCCCGTTCTCAGCGTGAATTTGACGAGAGCCACATTATTACAGCCCAAAGGATTGAACAGGTGAGGGGATTGCTGTTTGTGTGAACCATCCCTGGATTTAGCAATTAGCAGGAAGCCAAAACTCGTTTGAAACCCATGGGAAAGGTCCCAGCCCCTGCCCTGCCTGAGCCGTGCCCCGCGGCTGCCACTGGGGGGATGTATTCTGTCACAAAGCAAAGGTGGCTCCGGCAGCCCGAAGGATTGGCACATTTGAGCTGGATATCAGGAAAAACATTGCACAAGAACTCACGCAGTGTAGCGTTGCCTCACAAGGGCAGCGCTGGCATCTGCACCGCTGCTGCTGATGGAGCAATCGGAGTGATTTGCATCATTCCTGACTTCTAACCGGGGCTCTTCAGCGTCGTGTCCACCCACACGTACAAACCCAACACGTAGCTAGGGAGTTGTAACTTGCAAGATGTCAGGCGCGTTGATGCCACCAGGGAAGAGGGGAGCCGTGCTCCTGATGGAATTCCTCTGTGATTTTGGTAGAGTCCTGCGGGGGAGTATCTGATTCCGAACCCCGAGGAGCTGGGCTATGTCAGATACTGCGTGGTGTATGACCACGACACCGGCTTTTTGGGCTGCACTGACTATCAGGAGGAGGAGGAGGAGAAAGAAGCAGGTACGTGTGACCCGTGTCAGTCAAGACCTCACTGCTGGATAGAGATTTTTCCCGTTCCTCATTTAATTTTATGAGCTTATTGGAAGAGATGTAAATGTTCCCAGTTTTATGTGAAAAGCTCTGCCTCTGTTTTTTCACCGTGTTGTGTGTGTTCTCAGGCTTCAAAAATCCAGGTTTTATTTCAAAGCATCCTGGCAGCCCTGGTTTCCCATCTGTGGATGATCCTCTGAAGCTCCTTGTTGCATGTGAGGAACGGGTTCTTTTTTTTGCCACATTTCCCTGACATTTGGCTTGTCCAACGATTGCCTTTCAGGGAGCAGTGCTGCTTCAGAGACTGAAATCAGCAGCTCAGGTTCCGTATGTTCTCAGAGTGAGTACTTCCTTCTTTGAGGGTCACAAAAGGCTTTCACTTCATGATACTTAAAAAGATTTACCTTTAATGGGGGTGGTGATTTGATGGAGTTCACCAAGAAATGTGAAGCACTGGAAACTTTTCCATATCATTATTCAGTCTTCCTTGAACCATGGAAATGTTTGGTTTTCACACATCCTTTGGCAAGGAGCTCTGCTGTGGGCAGAACCACTTCTGTATGCTTGTTTGAGCTTTACAAAGGCTACAGGAGTTTTAGCAAAGTTTTACATCACATTTTACAGAAAAAAAGTGGGGGTGTAAGAGGAATGAATAAAGCAAGCAGGTTCCTAAATGCTCAGTGGCGAGGCAGTAAAGGGAAGGTGTGAAGAATCAGAACTGGTTTTCTATTGTGCTGATCTATTTCTAAAGCAGACATAGCCAGAGGGAAGCAGGATGGATTCCTTGGGAGGAGGAGGAGGAGCAGCCATCTCACATAATCCACTTCACTGAGGGGAGTGTTTAAAACATTTGTGGAAAACTTATTTAAGACACTTCCTTTTTTCCCTGTTTGCCTAAAACAGACTAAAGAAAAGGGCCTCCATAAAACTAAGATTGTTAAATTTAAATCAATAAAACTTCCCTATTATGGGAACTGATTACAAGCATTTCCCAAAGAAAAAGGGGGACAGGAAAAGAAATCTAGACCTACAAGAGAAACCAGGAGAGGAATAAAAGATCAGGATGAGAGGTGAAAAGCAGCACCCCCTGTAACTGACCTGCAGCAACAAGTAAAGAATAAGCTGAGCTTTTAACAAAGTTTTCTCCAGAGCATTAGATGGAATGAAAAGGGATTTGCTGTGGGTGTCAGGGAGGCAGATGGAGACACTGATCCTGCCCTGGCAAACAGCTCTGTGGTCTCTTTAGATACTGAGGAAGGAGATGCCTTCCTCCATGCCAAAAACTTGGAGCAGTTCACCCGCTACCCCGTGCTCCTCCTGAAGGGAGGGTACAGGCGTTTTTCAGCTTGTTACCACTTCCTGAAGAGCCAGAAGATACTGTGGATGCCTCAGGTGAGATAAGACTAATTTGCAAGTGGAAGATATTAGCATTCATATTCATCTGATGATGGCTGGTGAATTCAGGTTAGATGGTGTTGCAAACCTGGTATCACAGTAATTTCAGACAAAGAAATTAAATGTAATTTGAGTTACTGTTCTTGCCCTGAGTCTCACCACTGATTCTTTTACAGCCACGCTTTTTCCTCTTCTATTGTGTGAAAGGAAGTTCATGGAAACAACCTGGGAATGTTCCCTTGATAACCCTGAAACTGGCCTGTGGAGAGTACAGATAACTAAACAAACAGTAGCAAACGATGACAAGAAGCAGGCTCCTCTGTCACACGTGGTTGTCTGGCACAGTACACAGCAAATGTTTTCAAACAGAAGTACAATTCCTACCAAGCACTGTGATCCATGTCTTTTCATCAGCAAGGGTCACAAAGCAAGTGCTGGTGCCTTGTTTCAATAGGCCCAGAAAGAAAACAGCCATCCACTCAAACACTGGTGTCCTAATTGCTTGGTTTCACCTATAAACATCAATCTCTTTAGCTTATGAGAAACAATTACCCTTTATTGCACATTTAGGACAGGCAGGGCAGGTTAAGAAGGTGCTGGACAACAGAGCATTTCATTCCAAGGTGTATTTTGTTCCCATTGTTCCCTTCTGATTCCCAGGAAGTAGCCCATGACACGGTGCTAACCTGTGGATGCTACAGCACAGGAGAGAAAATCGATTCACTTTGTGCTGCTCTGTGAAGGACAACTCACTGCTGAGCTTCGCCCTCAGACTCAGCTGGACACAGGGCACCTCCTTGCCTCTCAATTTAAGCTGTTTGCTGGTGGTTTAAATTGTTAGGCTGCTCCTTTGTGCTCCTGGAGCAGTATCCAACTATCCACGTACCCCTTAGGGATGTCGAGGCACTGTTGGCTCCTCGTGTGTTTTCCTTCTCAGCCTCCACGCTGCCGACACCGGATGCAGCTGCCGATTTGTGTTGTGCCACTCCAGGGCACCTGCAGCTCTGCAGGTGGCAGATGATTTCATTTAGCCTTGCAAACAGTAACCAGGGAGAACATCAAACGAATCTGTCATGCTGCAGCCCCTCCAGACAATGGAAAGGATGTATTCCACCTCCTGTTTAGTTAGGACTTGCTTCAAGTAATGCCACAACAACACTGAGGCGGTTAATTATTCTCAGTAAAACTAGCAAAGACTCCAAAATACAGAAAATCCAGGTGATTGAATGAATCATTACACTAAAATGTGTCATGGGCTGCTGACTAAGTGCCTGTTCAACTCTTCACATGACTTCTGTTTAAGAACTTTTCGAGCTAATGGGAGCAAAGACACTCTCTAACCTGAGCCTGTGGTTTCTTTCTGGCAGGAACTAGACACCTTCCAGCCATACCCTGTAGAAATACTGCCTGCAAAGTTATATATGGGCAATTTCGAGCAGGCCAGTGACAAACAAATTCAGAAAGATCTGAAGATCAAAGCACTGGTCAACGTCTCTGAACAGCCTGTAACACTGTAAGTTAAACTGTTCAAGGCTTACCCTCACCAGTGTCTGTGATGTGAAAAAATGAGGTGACACAGTGTTTATTGGCAGAGGAGTCAGTGCCTGTGGCCTTCCAAGGAAACCTCTGTGCAGATTCCAGTGCCATTTCATACTCATTTTTCTAATTCCTGCTCCAGAGTTAGCACAACAGCATCACAGTCCTGCAGCCCTTGACCGTGCCACAGGTGAATCGGGTAAGAGGAGGACTGGGAAGCCCTTGGTATTTCAAGTCTATCACATACCACCACTCTTCAGGAAAAACCTGTATCTCCAAATAGCTTTCAGAGCAAAATCTTACAAACATCATCAGTGTAAAAGCTAAATCACCAATGTGTCACATTTTTGGTCTTCCTTACCTACTCTGTCCATGACCAGTCAGCTCAGCCTGCAGGCCTTGCTGGAAATGCAATTTCACACAGGTAAAAAACCAGTGGCATTTCTCAAGGTGGTGACCCAAACAAAGTAACAAATCCAGTTACCCACCCCAGGACATGTGCACCAGCAGACATTTCTCATGCCTTTGGCTCCAGAGGAATGTCTCTGCACTCTGGGTAATATTCCCATGCCTTCTGCATGATGTGCTTTCACTTTTTGGAAATTCCTCACCAATTTTTTGCCCCCTGAGTTCTCTGAGTCTGTGGAAGGAGGAGATGTTGCCATAGAAAACCACATGAAGTGAACTGGGGGGCTCTGTCCACAAAACTGCCAACACACACTCTGTGAAAGCACACCTGCTTTCAGTTCATCTGTTTGCATTTATCTCTCAGCTGTAGGTTACTACGTCAATGCTGATACCCTTGAAATGGAAAATCAGTGATTAAACTGGTTCTGTGTTACAAACATCTCTGTGCCTCACCATAACAAATCCCTTATCATGTTCATGATGATGATGATGATGATGAAAAACTCACATGTAACAGCAGACAAAATGATCACCTTGCCTCCAACAAACACATCTTGTCAAGGCTGCTTCTCTGCTCCATGTGGTCTGTGTGCTCTTTTTCCAGGTTTGCAGAAGAAGGTAAATCCCTCCATGTATCTGTTCCAGATTCACTCGAAGCAGATCTTTTTTCTTCCTTCCCCACCATTTCTCATTTCATCGGTGAGTGGATCCTGATCTGGAATTCCTGAGTCCTTGCTCACTGTAGGATATTAGATGGGAGTGACAGGAAGCCCAGACAGGAGGGTAAGCAAGCCCACACCCTGATGGATACCAGAGCTGCCTCACTAACCAGCCTGATGGACAGAGAGGAGATTTTACAGGGCACCTGACTCTCATGTCCCTGCTCACTCTAAAGGATACCTCACTCTGATATCAGGGAGCTTTCCACCAATCTGAAAAGCCTTTGCTGCAGGGTGTCTACCAGGGCTTCAGAGGATTCCCTTTTATTCCTTTGCAGCAGCCCTTTGACTCTCAGCAGCCCAAATCTTCAGCCACCAGAGCTTTTATTTGAACCAGAGTGTGACACACATTAGAGAACTCATCACGAGGCATTGATAATCTTTGGGATTTGCAGTGCAGACCCACTGTAGGGCCCAAGAAGACTTTCAGGTTGGACAGCATGAACCTGCCTTCAGCTGATTACATCAGATAGGGCAAGAAAAAACACTCTGCAGCTCAGTGCCTGCAGCTGCACGGCAGACACGGCTCCTGCATCTCCATCCTGATGCTGTCCAACCATGTCGTTATCTTTTATTGTGATTATCAAAGAACACCTGCCACAGACCAAGGCCCTGCTGAGCTGTGCTGTACAGAGCCAGAAGCAAAAGATCACCCTGTTCCCACAGACCTTAATCCAAGTACAATATCAGACGTGCCAATTGCACACAAAGAAACAACATTTGAGGATATAATTTTATAGTCCTGAACTGAATTTCATTATTTGGTGCGCCTGAATGTTGACATTCACTTACTTGCCTTTCACTGTACTTCATGGTTTTTCCCAGTAGGATTTCAGAAGTTTCCTCCTGACATCACACAATAGTTTGTGGCTGTTTCCAAACCAGACTACAAGAGTCTATTAGCTGCACTTGTGGAAGTGTTCCACTGTTTACCTGATAGTGGAACTGTTTACTTGGCAGGGGAGAACAGATTACTCAAACTAGAACACGAGACTAAAGCTCTCCACATACTCCAAGAGGAGTGTGCATGTCCTCATGCCACATGAATGCTGGAGTGAGGCCAGTTCTACTCAGATCTTAGGACAGAACTAGTATCTCACAATAGAAGTAAGTTTAAAAATGCTACTTTAGTGCTTGGGAAAAAAAACCCAAACAAAACATCTTGACAACACTAAAAGAAAAGGCTTTGCTCTATGAATTCTGGAGTTCAGTTACTAATATTTTAACAACATCATTCTGTCTAGAGAGGGAGAGAAAGAATTAAAAGTTTGTTAGTTAAATATGCAACCTTCCAGGCAAAATAAAATTTCAGTACCTTTAAACCTGTCTAGGGAGAGTTTGTGATGCTGATCACAACACAGCTGATAGGTCATGAAAGACCACTTTTCCTCAGATCCCTGATGTGAAGGTGACACTGATGTGTAATGAGGCATTGGTGGGTCATTGTCATTGGTGCTGCTCTTCAAGGCCATGTTTTAACTGTGGATTTTTAAGAAAGGCAAATGCTTACAGAAATGGGAGCTGGCAGTGCCCATCTGCTGCTGTCAGGGTTCCTGAGGGCTCCTGTCTCTCAGGCTGCAGCCCCCCTGTCAGCTGTCACCGAATCAGCGCTTGACTCTGCCACGGGAAGCTCCATTTCCCAGCTCAGTAATTTGTGATTGGCATTTCTTGCCTCAGATGCTCAGCTGGATGTGGGAGCAGTGCTGGTGTTCTCCAGCCTGGGGATCAGCCGCAGCAGCACGGCCACCATGGCCTATCTGATGCACTCCTGCCGCTTCTCCCTGCAGGTATGTCACTGTCACAGTCCCCACAGGGACTGGCTCTGCACTTCATTTCTCTCTGAAGCCCCACTTATTACTTTAGTATTAAGACATTCTCTGTGATTTCATGCACAATATCCACCTGATAATGGAACTGATTATATGATTTGGGATTGCATCTTCTTTAGACCGTTAAGGAGGTGGTTTTAGGTATGATTTTGGATCTGTGGGTCCTTACTCTATAACCTGTGATATTTTTGTTTTCCCTACTTAACTAAAGGGCTGTAAAAGTAAAGCTGTGGATAAAGAACATGGTGTTTCTCTCCTGGATTTGAGGAAAAGAGTGGAAGCTACTGCAATTAATCCTATCTCTTAATTCCATGGTGTTAGAGAAGTTCAGAACCTAGTGTTTCCAGGACTCTCATTTACCATTGACTTCAGCACTGACTTCTTCCAAAATCCTATTTTATTCCTCCAGAAGCAATCCCCTCCCACAGACACTCCTGAATAGAAATCTGGAATGGGATAATACTTGCCCAGGAAGGATGTACAGGTTAGCTGGCCAGTACAGGCTGTTCCTTAGCTCTGAATAAAGAAAGAAATGAATGAAGGATGGCTGGGAATGGCCTGGCTGTGCCTCTCCTCTGGTGCCAGGCCTTTCTCCCTTTGCATGCAACACACAGGCATCATCTCCTGGTGTCTCCTGACAGGGAGCAGGAGAGTTCCCACAGCGACTGGCCAGCCTCTCCTTAAAAACCTCACCCTTGTTTGGAGAGTTCAGGAGCTTGAAGGGATTGATCCAAACTTCACTAAAGCTGGGTCTGTATCTAACAAGGTGATTGATTTTGTGCAAACATGTCCAACGTAAGAGGAAAGCTCTTCCCATGGCTGTGTGCCAGTGGGTAATTAGAGGCTGAGGGTGCCAGCAGGGCTCAGACACAGTTCGGTCCCTGCACTGACAGGGCTGTGATTGCTCCTCCAGGCTGATAACCAGCCACTCACTCACTGAATCACTGAATGTGCCTCCAATGGCAGTGCAAAAGTCAAGGGCTGAGCCCTGCCATTCCTCTCAGTTGGCATCAACAGGTTGGTCTCAGCATTTTACTAAATGCCAGAAAAAAAAGAAAATATTGACAGGGCAGTGCTTGCCCACTGTTGGCTGGGCAAAGCTTTCCTGGGGGATTACTCTGGCAGACAAGTTTGTTTCTTGCAGACAAACACAGTGCAACAGATTCCCGTGTGATCCTCCAGCCAATCCAGGCAAAGATCTTTGAAAGCTTCCAAAAAGGCAAGAGCAAGGCAGATTTGGGATGTGCAGCCCCTGATTCTATTAGTGATCAATATGTGAGCAGATCTATTGAGTCCAGGGGAATCAGAGACACCTTCACTGTGGACCCAGAGGAGTAAATATTGGAAGATCAGCCTCAGAGGCTGCAGAATCAGCAAGATTAGAAAAACAAACCAATAGAGCACTATCTGCTGACCTTTGGTCCTCATTACACTTGAGCAACCCTCGAAGTGCAGGGGGCAAGCTCCTTTACAAGCAGGAAGATGAGCACTGACAGGAAAACCCAGGGATGCAGCTGCAGTAATGCTGGAGGATCTGCCCTGCGTGTGTCAGAGTTTCTAGGTGATTACTGGGAGCTAACAAATAATTAAGATGGCTGTAATTAATACAGTGGGATAACTGCAGGGTCATAACTGCTCTGCCACATCAGGTCACACCAATCCAAAAACGTGATAACCTTTGTTGCTTTATAACCTTCATAGCTGATACTTCACTGCTTTGCTTATTATCTGTGGAAGTAACAGCATTTTTGGGTAGAAAATCCAGGATTCCATTGCTCCATCAGAGTAGAATAACACAAAGTAGTGAAAGCAGCCTGACTTGTCCTCGTATCCAGGAGAGCAGAGCATGCAGGGGACAGGTTTCTCTCAGGTTCACGTCTGGACCCAGCCTGTCCCCACTTTGGTACCAAACTCCTCTCCACAGGTTCTTGCTGTGCAGCAAATACAAAGCTGTGCTGACTGAAGTGTAGCTGCTTTGTGAGAATACCCGAGTGTCTCTTTCTGTTCAATTCCTAACACTTCTTTACTTTCCTTCTGTTTACAGAGAGCTTGGAAATACCTTCTGAAATGCAAAATGAACATGAGACCACACCGGGGCTTTGTGGAACAGCTCTCAGCCTGGGAGACCCAAATCTATGGGTGCCCAGTCACAGACGTCTCTGAACCAAATTACTGACAGAGAACATCCCATAGGGAAAGCCACTTCCCTTCCCCTTTCTGGGGAGAAAGTTACTGGAACGCTGTGTGAAAAAAGACCCAAATGTAATGGAAAAGCTTTCCTCTTTAGCTCCATGTCATTTTGGGTCAAGATTTGGAGCCTCCTGGGGAACTCCCCCGTGCTGGAGGAGGTGGCAGTTTGGGGAGTGCAAGTCCTGCAGGATGTGGCCCATTAGACACAGCTCGACTCTTTTGTAAGCAAAGGGTATTATAACCACCGCTGTGGGGCGGTCAGGAGGGTTATCTCTGTAAAGGTTGGTTATCCATGGTCTGGAATAGTAAATTTAGAGTCTGACAGCGCCCACTTCCAGCCCGGAGAGGTGACAACAGAATTTCCCTGTTTCAGAAGTCCCCGTGCCCTGTGAGTGCCTTCTCAGCAACCCACAGATATGACCATGGCCTGTCACAGACTCGCTGGCCAGATTGTTGACAAGTCCACCCTTCCCATTTGCTGCCTTCTAATCCTACAACCAAACCTCTGGGCACAGCTGGTAATTTCAAAGCCTCAGTGCTGTCACATGAAACCTAAACTCAGTGCCGTCCTCTCTCTTACAGCTCTCCGAATTCTGTTCCTTGGCATCACAAAATAAAACACGACAGAAAACTCTCCCGGGCTCTGCAGCACTCTGTGTTTGGGATTCAGCGGTGGGTTTGGGTTTGCCGTTCTGACACGCGCGGCCAGGGCCGGCAGCTGCCCGAGCTGAGAGCGAGCCCGGTGCACCTCACACAGCCCGCTGCTCCCGGCGGAGGGCCGCGATTTACGGGAATTCCGCCTTTTCCAGGCTGCGACTCGGAGGGGGACACGGAATAACGGAGGCCCCGCCCCCGGGCGGCCCCGCCCAGGGGCGTGTCCGGAAGGGGGCGTGGCGCACGCCGCCCGTCGCCGCGGGCCGGGCCGGGCCGGTCGCCGCCGCCGCCATCGCCGCCATGGCCTGGGGCGCCTCGCTCGCCGAGTGCCTGCGCGAGTGGGAGGAGCTGCAGGACGGCTACCAGCGCATCCAGGTACCACCGGGCCCGGGACACCCCCGGGCCGGGGCCGAGGGAGCGCTCCGGCCGGGCGGGGCACGCCGGGGTTACCGGCACCGGCGGTGGGAGATGCCCCGCAGCATCCCCAGCGGGTACCGCGGGCAGCCGGGCTCTCCCCTCCGGAGTCCCGGCGTTCTCCCCCCGTGTCGCAGCCCTCGGGTACGAGCCTTGCGCCTTGGGGCAAAGCGTTTCGGAGCAGGGCAGGGGTGCCGGGCTGTGCCGGGGCTCGGGAAGAGCGGGGTGCCCCGGTCTGATGCCCCAGCCCGCCGCGGACGTGGCGTGGAGACCTCAGATCTCCCGGTTTTCCAGCCGGGAGCGCGGAGCGGCAGTGCCTGGCGTGGCACGGCCGGACGAGGTGCGCAGATGCCGTTTCGCTCCTTATCGTTCCTGTCAGCCCGGCTCGGGGCAGCCCGGAGCCGGCCAGCCCCGCAGGGAAACCGGCCAGCGGAGCCGAGGTCTCCCGGAATGCAGGCACGCTTCAGCCGGGCGCCTTGTCCCGACTGCCGTACCCTGCCACCGCCAGGGCTGCCCGGGGGCTCCGTGCCAGGAAGGTGCCTGGTATCAGAGGTGCTTCCACCTGCTTTGTGTAATCCCCAGGGCGCTGCCTGCCGGGGAAGGAGTGGGCAGGGTTCAGCTCACACCGGGTCACCCAAGGGGAAGGTTGGCCAACCATCTCCTGCCGCCGCTCAGGTCACTCGGCTGCGGCTGTACCCGTTCCCTTTCCCCGTCCTTCCCCCCCGGGAGCGGGGCGAAGCGGATGTTGTCGCGGACACGTCGCTGCTGTGCCCAGATCTGGGGCAAGGGAGGCTTTGAGAAACCTCCTCTTGCTCCATAAGGGTTGCGTGGATGTGCCGGGTCGCCCACTTCGAACCCTGTGTGCAGCCGCTCAGCGCCGGCCCTTCCCTTTGGGAACCTCCTCCCGCGGTGGCTCCTGCTCCAGGCTCTCTCCGAGCGTGGGGCTCCGATGCTGGCACGGCTGAAGGACTTGTCACAAAAGCCACTTGCTCCCAGTTAACTCCAGAGCCAGAAGGGGGTGACTCCGGATGGCAGCAGGAAAGCTTGATGGTCAAGCAGGGAATGTCTTGGGATAAATCAGGGGCATAAATCACTGCTGTGGAGCCGAGACTGTCTGGGATCCACCCGTTCCTTGCCGCTGCTTGTCACCAGAGGGAGAAGGTTTCCCTCCTCTGCTCTCGGTTTCACCTTTCTCCTTGGGGAACAACTTTAAGATCTGGTGATCAAGTGGTCAATAAGAGCTACCGAGGTTAAAACTTGTGTGTGCCAAGGTCTAGTCCAAGGGTTGTTGTGAGCAGCGTGTAATTCCCTGCTGGAGGTGGCGTTCAGGCTTCTGTGGCCGAGGTGAGGCTGTTTTCCAGCTGACCTGGACAAGCAGCAGCATTGATCCAGCAGCTCTCCCCTTTCCTTACTAAATATAGTGGAGAAATGCCTCCAGCCTTATCCAGGTGCGGTTGGGTTACTGGGCACTTGGCTGCAGCCCTGCTGGGTGTCCGTCCCCTTTGTCCAGCTCACTGACAGGCTCCTTCCAGCTTCCCAGGGGTGCTCAGCTGGAGCTCCAAGGCCACGAGTCGGGGCTGGGAGACCTGGACACACGAAGAGCTGCTTGTCCTGTCCCAGCACTCAAAGCCACTGCTCTGAGTGGCCCCCAGTTGTACCCTGGCCCAGACAGCGTTTATTCCCAAGTCTTTCCTATCTGCTGTGTGCAGTCATTGGTGTCCCAAACATGGGAACATCCTGTGGAGAGCCTGCTTGGGATTGGGGATGGACATCCCCATGGAAGCAGGGCTGGCTGCAGGCTGTCCCCAAACACACCTGGCCTTCTGCAGCCACCCCTCCTCTCACCCAGCGGCTGCACAGGTGAAATTAAGGACGTTTTTTAACAGGAGCATCATAGAGGGCCCAAGGACAGGGGTGTCTGGGCAGGCAGCTCTAATGCGTGCTGGTCTCTCCTTCCTAGGACAACCACAAGCTGTACAAGCAGAAACTCGAGGAGCTGACCAAGCTGCAGGATGGGATCTCCAGCTCCATCGCCCGGCAGAAGAAGCGGCTGAAGGAGCTGTCGCTCTCCCTCAAAAAGTGAGTCAGTGCTCTGTGACAGCACAGGAGGGGAGAGCAGCAAGGACAGGGCTGCTGAGCTCACCTCATTTCTCAAATGCAACCTCTCTGCAGCCAAGTGCTGTGGGGAGGCTGATCTTCCCCAGCCCCCCATTCCTCTGCCCTGATTTGTGCCCCATTTGCAGTTCAGAGCTTGCAAGGGTATTGCAGGTACCATGAACTGCTCCCCTCCTGCACAAAGCTCTCCCCATCCTTCCTGAGGGTGAGAGACCCATCTGGCCTCACCTTGCTCCCTCCTCTTGAGCGACATCGCAGCCTGACAGAGGAGCTCGCCCTGCAGATGGAGTTGTGGACTTGCCTCCCGTCCACCCTCCCTGTCCTTGGGATGTCCTTGCCCGAGTCAGTCACCTGTGGAGTGCCAGCACATGCTGATCATGTTCCAGAGGCTCTCCTGATGCCGGTGCCTGTGTTTCCTCCCCAGATGCAAAGCCCAGGCGACTCCCGAGCAGGAAGCGTCCATTCGAGAGACCCAGAGCCTGATTAAAGAGAGGCAGAACGTTTTCTTTGAGATGGAGGCCTATCTGCCAAAGAAGAACGGGTGAGAGGCACCTCAGCTCCGGGTGGGACACCAGGGCCACCCTGCACATCCCTGTGGCTGTAACACCACGGGCACAGACCCCAGAGCTGTCACCAGCGGTGTCACAGCTGTGCTGCTCCACTTGGGCTCCCCAGGGACACCTGGGCAGGAGCCAGCAGTGCTGCCCCTCACTCCTCTGCCTGCTCATGGCCTTCCCCCACCCTTGGACAGTGGTTGTGCCCGAGGGGAAGCTCTGGTGAACACCCTGGGTCAGTGGGAGGTGGGATGTGTGCTCCCCCACCCATCCCCCTGCCCGTGGGAGGGGGTTCCAGAGGGTTTGTGCCTGGCAGCTCCAAGTGGAAGCACCTGGGGGCTCATCCCTGGCCCCACTGGTGGCACAAGAGGGGACAGCTCCACGGGCAGGTCCCTGTCCTAACACTCTGCTCTCTCCCCAGGCTGTACCTGAGTCTGGTGCTCGGCAACGTGAATGTGACACTGCTCAGCAAACAGGCCAAGTACGGCCCCTCCTCACTGCACCTCTCATTTTCCTGCCTTGGGATCCCCTTGGCACCGGGAACAGCAGCTCCTCCCAGGCAGACACAGGGCTGGCTTGGCTCACCTGGTGTAGATTCCCCTCCCAAGCTGTTTTCTGCATCATTTCCCAAGAATCAGCCAAATCCTTGGCTCCCCCTCACATTCCTGCCGCTGGGCTGGGATGGACCGTTAGCTCTGACGAGTTAATGGCTCCACCAAATCCATGTCCACGTTTCCACCATGTTAGGAACTTCCAGGAGAGACAGACAGTGGGTAGTCCCCTCCTCTTCCCTTGGGGAAACACCAGAAGATGGGTTTGGCCCATGAGAGCCTTTCCCATGCCAGAGGTGCCCAGCCAGGAGCCTGCATCCCCTCTCCCTCTGTTCCCCAATCCTCCCCTTGGAGGCCTGTGCAGATCCCAGTCTGCTCATCTTCCCCACCAGGGCCACCCACCAGCCTGGGCTGGTTTGGGGAGTTCAAAGGTGTCCCAGCTGTGTGGAAGCAGCCTGATGTGCTCTGCTCCCAGAAATGCCCCCAAGGCAAGGTTCTTCCCACGTGTGTCCCAGAGATTCCCAGCAGAACATGACTTTTTACCCAGCCAGGTGGGATGGGAGGACGCAAACTTCCAGCAGCCCCCTTGCTCCACGCTTGTCCTTGTGCTTCCCTGCAGGTTTGCGTATAAAGACGAGTACGAGAAGTTCAAGCTCTACCTCACCATCATCCTCCTCATTGTCTCCTTCTCCTGTCGGTTCCTCCTCAACTCCAGGTGAGTCTGGCTTGGTGCTGGGCAGAGATCTCCTCCCAAAGCCCCCTTGTCCTTCTCTCCCATCCTGGAATATCCAGAGCTGAACAGGAGATCCTGGTGGAGCATCTGGACACTGCCCTGGAGGTGGGGTGGCCGTTGTGGCTGCCGTGGCCGTGGTGGGTGGTGGGCAGCAGGTCCCTGCCCCTGGGGGTGGGTGTCCCAGGGGCTGTCACGGTGCCAGTGTCCCCAGCACGTGCCTTTACCCCCTGCTCTGTGTGACCCAGGGTGACAGACGCCGTCTTTAACTTCCTCCTGGTGTGGTACTACTGCACCCTCACCATCCGCGAGAGCATCTTGATCAACAACGGCTCCAAGTGAGTCCCCCGGGCCCGGGGAGGGGGCGTGCAGGGGGCTGGGCCTTCCCTGCAGGGCTGGGGGAGCTGGGACCCGTCACAGGGGAGCAGCCCCCTCCTACTCAGGGTGTGTGGCAAACCCTGCTGCAGGAGGGAGCTGCAGGAGCCGGCAGGAGGAACCTCCCCTGTGGAGGTGGCAGGGGAAGGTGGAGCTGGAAGGGCCCTGGTGCTGCCCAGGCCCGAGGCTCTGGCTCCTGCTCCGAGCACCGTTTCCTGACCAGCTGGGAGCTGTGGGGTGGCTGGGGCTGGGCTGCTCCACTCTCCTGGGGCGCCTTTGGCTCTGGATTCACCCTCCAGACCTGACGCTGCTTCTCTGTGTCTGCCCTCCAGGATCAAAGGCTGGTGGGTTTTCCATCACTACGTCTCCACCTTCCTCTCAGGTGTCATGCTGACGTGGTGAGTCTGTGTCCCCTGTCCCATGAGGGGCTGCCTGGGCTGTGGGCAGCTCTGGCCAAGGGGCCATAGGGGCTGTGGGACGGGCAGGGCTGGCTGTCCCCTCCTAGCCCCACGTCCTCCAGCCAGCACCGTCTCTCCACAGGCCAGATGGGCTCATGTACCAGATGTTCAGGAACCAGTTTCTCTCCTTCTCCATGTACCAGAGTAAGTGCTGCCACGTGTTCTGGGACAGGGACTGAGCCCCGGGTGCTGAGAGTGCCTGCAGAGCTCTGCAGCACGTGGAGACCTGGCTGCAGCTGCTCACAGCTCTCAGCTCACCCTTGGCCTTGGATGGCCTTTGTGGGATGATGCTGAGGCTGGAAGGTGATCCCTGGGCAGCTCCTGACAGCAGCCATGCTCTCCTTGCAGGCTTTGTGCAGTTCCTGCAGTATTACTACCAGAGCGGGTGCTTGTACCGGCTGCGGGCGCTGGGAGAGAGGCACAACATGGATCTGACCGTGGGTGAGTGGGATGTGCCCTTGCTGGTGGTCTCAGGCTGCCAGCAGCCTCCTCCCGGCTCCAGGCTGGTGCTCAGCTCACTGGGAGCTGTGGGTTCCACTGAAGGAAATGGTGACACTTTGGTTTGAGGTCACTTTTATCAGTGGCAGGAACAGTAAAAGCTACAAGTCCAACCAAAGCTCCCAGAGCAGCATCTCCCATGGGGCAGCACCACCCCACAGGCTGATTGTCCCCCTCCTCCTGCTCTGCTGGGACCACCAGCCCACAGCTGGCTCCCTCAGGATGTGAGGTGGCAGTGGATGTGGCTCTGGGCATCCACGGTTTCCCCAGGAAGTTCCTTCAGACATGAAACATCCTTCCAACACCCCAGGCCCTGTGGGCTGTCACCTCCCTGGCCCCTGTGACGCCAGGGACAGGAGCTGAGGGCCAGCTCCACTGGAGCCCAGAGCCCTGTGTTGGATTAGGAATCCCTGCCACTGTCCCCCCTGCAAGTGCCCACAGAGAGGCTGGAATGGCAGGACCTCAGCCAGGCAGGGTGGGGGCACTGAGCCTCCCTGTCCTCCGTGTCTGGAGGAGCTGGGCTCCCTCCCCTTCCCCCCAGCCCATTCCAGATCCTCACAAAACCCTTCATCCTTTGCAGAGGGCTTCCAGTCCTGGATGTGGAGAGGCCTCACGTTCCTGCTTCCCTTCCTGTTCTTTGGGCAGGTGAGGCTGCACCAGTCCTTGCAAGATGCCAGAGGCTCAGGTGGGAGCAGGTTGTGCCACGTTCCCGGCTGTGCTTGGTGGCCTGGACATGGCACAGGCCCCACAGGCTGCCACAGCCATGTGATACGGGATGCCAGGGGCAGGGAAATGCTTCCAACAGCTGCTGAGCCTTTCCCTCCCAAGCACCCACCACCTCCACAACTGGGGAAGTGAGATGGGGAGGAGCTGGGGTGGGTCTGCCGAGTGCTCAAGTGCAGAGGGGCTGCAGTCAGAACCCTGCCAAAGCCTTTCCAAAGCCCTTGTGAGCTCCAGCTTTGAGCTGCTGCTGCCTAGGATCGAGTCCTTCCTCAGTCAGATCATTGAGGCCGATGGCCAAAGGCTGGTCTGAGGCTGCCTCGTGGTCCTTGGGCTCCAGCTGGCCCGAAACAGGGGGGATGTCCTGGCTGGGGTCCCCCAGGAATGAGCCCTCTGGCCCTGAGCCTGGATGGGGTTTCAGTGCCCCAACACGAGGTCGGTGTGGGGTTTATAGCCAGAGGTAGCAGCTGGATGAGCATCAGCCTGGGACTGAGCCTCTGAAAGCAGCAGCTCGGCTGAATCTCCTCTCTCCTGCAGTTCTGGCAGCTCTACAACGCCATCACCCTGTTCCGCATGATCCAGCACCCCGAGTGCAAGGAGTGGCAGGTAAGGAGGCTCCCGGCCGTGCCCGGGACGGGGCTGCCCCAGGCAGGTCCCTCCGGCTGACTCCTGCCTCTCCTCCCACAGGTCCTCATGTGCGGCCTCCCCTTCTTCATCCTCTTCCTGGGCAACTTCTTCACCACCCTCCGCGTCGTCCACCAGAAGATTCAGAACAAGAACCAGGACACGAAGGAGAATTGAAGTGGGGCAGTGTGGGGGCCTGGACTGTTTCTCCCCGCCGGCTCCATTCCCTATCCCCATCTCCTCGATTCCGTCCGGACTCTGGTGTCTCATCCCGTTCCTTGGAGGCCCGGGTGTGGGACAGAGCTTGGGGCCTGCTCCTGGACGGTGTCCACGTGCTCACCACGGGGCTGGATCCGTGCTGGAGTCACTCACCTGGAGTCAGGAGCACCCTGCACCTCCTGTCCTGGCTGCCTTCCACATCCAAAGAGCAGGATGCTCGGGACAGCCACTCCCCTCCCTTTTCCTGGGATGTTCTCTGGATGCTCCCCACCCCACTGGGACAAGGCAGCGTGCAGGGACTGCCTCACACAGCTCCTGGGCTGCTCGAGGCTGCTCCCCCTTTTCCCCCCAGCCCTGCACCCAGGGCAGCCCCGGTGCGTTGAAGGCCCTGGGGCAGCCTCAGCACTCCAAGGGCAGCTGGGGCTGGGCACAGCCCTGGATTCCAGCTGTGCCCCAGCTCCTCCCTCGCCTCCAGTCCGCAGGGAAGGGGCGGCTGGGGCACGGGAGGGGTGGGAGCAGTGGGAGCCTGGTCCAGGCCTCACGCTGGAGCTGTGCAAGCAGCACCCTGGGCTGGCATCTCCTCAGGGTGCATGTGTGAAAATAAAGGGAAGGAGCTGCCCCGGGTCACCAGGACAGTCTGGGAACAACTTCCACACTCTGCTCTGCGGCTTTGGTTCATCAGGAAGCAGGTCCTGACACAACCTCCCCGAAAGGAAGGTGGAGGTGGGGGGTCAATAGGACGATTGTTACAGTAGGACAAGAGGAAACAGCCTCGGGTTTCACCAGGGGAGGTTTAGACCGGATACTAAGGCAAATGTCTTCTCAAAAAAGGGTTGTCCAGCCCTGACAGAGGCTGCCCAGGGCAGTCGTGGAGTCACCATCCCTGCAGGGATTTAAAAGCCATGTAGAGGTGGCACCTGGGGACATGGTTGAATGGTGGGTTTGGGAGTGCTGGGTTAAGGGGTGGACTCAATGGTTTGGAGGGGTTTTCCAGCCTAAATGAGTCTATGAAAAGTCACCTCCCTGTGCCCTTCCACCAGCCTGGGGTGCAGGGGAGGCTCCTTCCTGTGGCACCCCAGCCTGCACAGGCTGTGGCCACCCAAGGAGCCCAGCAGGACCTCAGTGTCCCTGCAGGGGAGGAAGAGACACCCTGTCCCAGCTGTACCAGCACCGGGAGCTCTGGAAGAACCAAAGAGCAGGTTGGGCACAGCTGCACCCCAGTCCAGAGCCCCCCACTGCCATCCTCCCTCCCCCCCCACAGCCCAGCACTCAGGGTAGGGGCTGCTCCCAGCTCAGCCTGAACCCAGAGCTGCCACCACATCCCCAAATTTCCTCCCAGTTATCATCCACTGCTCCTCCTGCCTCCCTCTTCCCTCGGGCTGAGCAGAGAGAAGGCAGGAAGCAAACTCCAGACGCAGTATTTTTATTCCAAGGGCAAATGTATTTAAATAATTTACAATCATTGGACAGCCTGAAAGTCTGGGGTTTTCGTGGTTTTTTTTTTTCCCATGCTTAAATCACAAAGATGTTCAAAATAAAAACAGTATTTAAAAAATGACCGTTCACGGCGTGAGGGAGGGGCTGGGCTCAGGGGAGCAAGCAGGGCCCTTTGGGCTGAGATCCCGCCTCCCAAACCGGGCGTATTCCCAAGGGAGAGGAGCCACCCCCTTCCCGCTGGTGCTGGAGCCAGGGCGGGCAGCGGGAACGGAGCAGGATGCTGGTGGGGCCATGGGACAGCTCTGTGCCCAGAGCCAGCTGCCAGCCCCACATCCCAGAGCTGGGCAAACAGGGGTGGCAGGGGGGAGGCAAAGCCTCAATCCCAGCCCGAGCACAGCCCCTCCACCCCTCTGCTGTCCCTGCAGGCCGGGGTGGGCTCCAGCCCCGGGGATAAGGCAACACCTCGTGTTGAGGGAAGGACCCCAGAGCTCCCTGGCAGTGTCCCTCCTGCCCCACAGCGGCTGTGTCCCTGATGTCCCTGGCCTCAAGGCAAACGCTGGTGCCATGGGGTGCACGCTGAGGTGCTGGCAGCACCGCAGCTCAGGACTGATTCCAGCCAGCAGCCTGAGCTACCCCCCTGCCCCTCTCAACCCTTTCCACGCCCTGGGTCCACAGCCTGCCCCGAGGGGCTGCTGAGGCCCAGGAAGGGTTGGGAGTGACACCGGGGTAGCCGTGGGCTGGGGACGACACCGTCACCCACAGCAGCAGTGGGCGAGCAGGCACTTGCCAGCTCCCCTGGCCCACGCCTGAGGACCTGTTCTCTCCCCGGCCCCGCCAGCCTCGCTCTTAGCTCCACACATCCAGGGAGTAGCGGCCCTTTGTCATCAGTTTCTTTACATAGTCCACGGCCTGGGGCTGGCTCATGTTCCCGAACTCGGACACGATCTCGTAGAAGGTGTTCTGCACGTCCCGGGCCATGTTCCGGGCGTCGCTGCAAACGGGGAGCGTGAGTGAGACACCACGGCACAGCCACAGAGCCCTGGCACCTCCCCCTGGACACAGAGGCTTTGCTCACCCCAGCCCCCTGCCCCCCCTCTGAACCTGGGCAACATAACCCTCCCAGGGCCTGTAATGCACAGCTGGGGAAACTGAGTCACGCTGCTTTTCCTGAGAATAAGAATATTGCCCCCAAGTCCCTGTGCTGCCCCCAGACCTACCCACACACATAGATGTGAGCCATCCCCTCGTTAAGCAGCTTCCAGATGTTTTCCTTGTTCTTCTTCAGTAAGTGCTGGACGTAAACCTGGCAGGAAACGAGGTGGGAGTGAGGAGAGAGGAGCAGAGCCCCCACAGCACAGGCCTTTGAGAGGGAGGGAAGCCAAGGCTGTGCTCACGGCTCTGGGAGACAGGGGAAGTGCTGGGTGCTCCTGCCTGCCATGGTGGGCAGCAGGAGCAAAGTGACAGGAGGAGCAGTGTGGTACCTTCTCAGCCTGGTCCCTGGAGAAGGCCACGTGGAGCTGGGTGAGGACTCCCTCCTTCTGGAAGCGGGCCAGCTCCTCTCGGTACAGGTAGTCCTCGTGCTCACGGCGGCAGCCGTAGTAAAGCACTGTTTCACCCACCTCTTTGCCTGCAGGGTCACACAGCCCCCATCAGCTGCGCCCTGCCAGCCCCCAGCCCCATCCCCTCCCCACCTCCCCCTGTCCTGCCACCCCCAGCAGCTCCCAAGCCTGTGCTCTCCCCTCCCCTGGGCTCGCAGAGCTGCACGATGGCTTCTGGTTACAAGGGGAAGTTCAGGACTGATTCCCAGAAGCAGCCACAAGGTTTAGAACCAAGTCTGAGTGACTCGACTGTGGTTATTTGGAGGCGTGGTGGTGGCAGAGGTCAGAACTGCCCCGGGTCTGTCCACCCCCAAACACCCTCCGTGGCCAAGAGAAGGACAAAGCATCCTCCCGTGAGCAAAACCACCCAGCTCTGCTCACCCTGCCCCACCACTCTGCTTCTGGCTGGGCCCACCAGCAACAGGAGCAGCAAAGCTGCCCCTTGGAGGCACCAGCTGGCCCCGCAGAGCCCTGCGGCAGCTGCAGCCCCCGGGCGAGCTCCTGGACACCCACCTTGCTGCTTCAGCCAGGCCCGCTCCTGGATGAAGCCGATGAAGGGGGCGACGCCAGTGCCCGGCCCGATCATGATCACGGGCGTGCTGGGCTTGAAGGGCAGCCGGAACTGCGACTTCCGGACGTACATGGGCACCAGGGAGCTGCTCCCGTTCTGGTCAGGCACCTTGTTCTTGAGCCAGTTTGTGGCCACCCCTTTGTTCAGGCGGCCCGTCTTGGTCTCGTACTCCACCGTCACGGCACAGATGTGGATGGAGTTGGGATGAACCTGCAGGGAAGGGGTGTTGGCACCAGGCAGGGAAGGAAGGAGCCCTGGCAACCCCACAGCTCAGTCCTTTGTGCTCAGGGATAGGGAAAAGCTCAGCCTAATTTTAACACTGGGACAGCTATTCCTCCTTGCATGCTCCTCATGGGGCTTCTGTCTTGTCCTCAACTCAGGTGGTCACAGGACCAAACTGAGCTTCCCTGGAAGATGCCAACAACCTCAGGGCTTCAGGCACAAAGAGTGCCTTTTGACCAGCCCCTAAAATGCCACCTTGCCAGGCAAACAGGCAAAGAGGAGCAGGGCTCCAGGGAGTGTGGTGGTCTCAGGGCACAGCTGGCTGCAGCGTGGGATCTCCACAGACCCCGTGGGAAGCTGGGATAACTCCATGCATGGAGATCACTAAATCTGCTCCTCTCACAGCAAACGTCATCAGGAGAAGCTCCCCATGTCCAGCTCCCAGCTGGGGGGAGCTGCAGCTGAAGCGATCCCTCCGCAGCCACATTCCCTGCTGGAAGCACACCCACCTTGGAGGAGGAGGCGATGGAGTAGTAGCGGGCCTGCAGGCGGGGCAGGAGCTCGCACAGGTGGTCAATGGGGGGGCGCAGGGAGGGCATGTCCTGCAGGATGGCCAGGATGTTCCTGCGGGCCTCCACCACCCAGCTGAGGTACAGCGCCTGCAGGCAAGGAGGGCACAGGCATGACAACCTCCCCACACGGCTGGCAAGCACCCCCTGGGCTCTCTGGGTGCCTTTTGGGGATCCCCCAGCCCCCAGGAAGGGCGGTGCTCCCACCTTGCCCTCGGCAGCGGACGAGGCCATTTTGCGGAGGCGCTCCTGCTCGCCGGCGTCCGTGGCGTACTGGGCCAGCTCGTACAGGACGTTGGTGCGGGGAGGGTTGGTGATGTCCAGGTAGTAGGTCAGGGCTGTCCGGTACGACGTGGGGCAGGGGAAGGGATGCTTCTTGTTGGATTCCTCTGGAGAAGTGGAGGAGAAAGGAAAATTAAAGATCATCCACCTCGTGCTGCTACGTTACGAGGTTTTGTGCCGGCTGCTACTCACAGTGAGGGCTGGAGACAGGGCAGAGTGGGCTTCAGGGAGGAGTGATCAGCCTGTGGGTCACAGCCCCAACTCCACACTGATTCACCTCCCTCCCCAGGCAGCTCCATCTCCCAGTAGCCCATTTTGTGTTTCACAGATGCTGCCTGACAGTTTAGCAGCAAAAAACACACCCTGTGCTCCCCCAACAGGCTCCCTGCCCTGAGATGTGCATGCACAGCCCAGCAATCCCCCAGGCTAAGGAGGGGGCTGCCCTCCATGGCTCATTTGGCCTCAGGCACTTCCACCTCCATCAGATCTGGCCTGGAAAGTGTCCTTAGTCTCTGTGAGCCACGTACAGCTGTGCCAGCAGTCAAGGCTGGAGCCATCCTGTTCAGCCTTGAGAGGTCCATAAGGGACAGGAATGACAGCTGACACTGGACAACACAGGACACTGTACAGGGGGCCACAGGCTCCAGCAGAGCATTAAATCCACTTCCCCTCTAGAAACCAGGAGCTCTCTCAAGCTTCTGGGCCAGCACATCTGACGGCTCAGGTCTGGCTGTGCTGCTCCAGGAGTGCGATGGGCAGCAGCTGCCATCTCCCTCCTGCCTCCCGCTGCTGGGAACGCTGCCCAGGAAGAGCTCTTTGGATCTGCACAAGTGCTCCCTCCTGGCACTTCAGTCCCCAAGCCTGTGCCTCCTCCCAGGACTGAATAAGAACATCTAACACACTCAGGGCTCTGAGGAGCTCCGGGGCTGCTGAAGGATGCTCTGGTGGGCTGATGCTCCGTAATTAGGAGTGTGCTGTTACATAATTTGTTGTTGACTGGGCTCACTAAGCACATTTCACAACTGACCCACTTCAGCTGCTCCCAGCAAGCAGGCTCTGAGCCCCTGCTAAAACAGCACAGCATTCAGAGGGGCTGTGGGACATCTGTCAGCCTGGAGGTGCCACATGGCATCTGAGGGTGAAGGACAGAGACCACAGCTGAAGGAGAACTGCTGACCCTCAGGGGTCATCCACACTCACCGTCCAAGTTGTTGAGGGACATGACAGTGTCCAGATCCGTGCCCAGGATCTCACCAATCTGGTTCACCAGGGAGGAGTCATTGGCTGGGTACACGGCCACGTGGTCCCCGGACTCGTACCTGGCAGAGAGCAGGAGGAGAGCACATGGAACACCTGCATCACTTCCTGACCACCCCCAGCAGCTCAGCCAGGAGACAGGGGGGCTGGTGCAAGAGGCAGCAGGACAGCACTGAGGTCTCATGCACAGGACCTGCACCATCAGGATCCACAGAGCCAGCAGTGACAGCGCAGTGACAGCCTGGGATAATGGTTTCCCAGGGTTTTTACAAGGGACTTCTCAAGTAACAGCAGTCTTGCCAGAGTTCCAGCAAGGACAGGCCAATTTCCTGACAGAACAGAGCAAAGCTCCTCAAAACCTCTGCAGTTATGTTAAGCCACCTGGATGCACGTCTTCCTAAAAATTTAAGGCATTTGAGCCAGTGAGAGGGTTTTAAGAACAGGGCTTTATTCCCCCTCTGCTTGTACAGCTAAGCCAGGCAAACACAGGCAAGAGCAACCCCCAGCTCTCCCTTCTCTCACAGCTCAGCTGCCCTCTCATTTATTGAGTGACTCCTAGAGATTTCTTGCAACTGGGACCACTCAGGTAGGACAGGGATGTGGGATGGGATGGACCCAAAGCAGTGCAAAAGGTGGGAGCAAGTCCTGATGGGAGGTCCCTGGTACAGCAGCCCAAAGGGGCAGAGTTAAGGAGCAAGTTCCCCTTCTGAAGTGCTGGATGAGGCTGGTGCCACATCCTTGTCCTTTGCTCCTGACAAAACAGAGGAGCAGTCTCCTCCAGAGAACTACCTGATTTTGGAATTGGAGATGTCCAGCTCCAGGTGCATCAAGTGTCGCTCTCCACCCTCGTTCAGCTTGCGGTTCTCCGTAACCTGAGCCAGGAAGGGGTTCTTGGCATCAAACGGGCTGGAAGGAAAGACAAAGGCCCTCTGGTCACTCTCCTGCAGGCTCATGGAGCTCCTTGTATCCAGGTGTGTTCCCTCTGCCTCCAGAGCACGCTCCCATGATTTGGTTCCTGTTCCAAAGCACACTGCACCACAGCACAAACTAAATTATGATCCTGCTGCTCCCCACACTGGCACAGAAAACAGATCCTTTCCCTTCTCAGTACAGCCCAGCAGCCAACTGTCTTCTGTCCCAGCAGCTTCTGTCCCATTAAGGACACGCGACACAGAAGTGGATTGGAGGGACTGTCACATCTCAAAGAAATATTTCAGGCTGGAATTAATTTTTAAAGCTCATCTCCCCACAGCGATACTGCCAGCAGCCATCATGCTTTGGGCACTCCAGGCAAGGAAAGGCTCGGGACAGATGCTGTGGATGTACCAGCCAAACAGCACACGTGACCACAGTCATCTCCTCACCATGAATGATTCATTATTTGGGGAATCTCAGAGTCCCAGTGGAGATCTGAGCCCATTTCTCCTGGGCAGAGACCTGCTGTGCTGCAGGAATGGCACTGCCTGCACAGCAGGTGCTGTTAGGAACATCAAGGAGCCACCAGCCAAGACCTGCCCCATGTAGACCCTGCCCAGGGGCTTTGGCACTCACGGCTTCTGGTTCTCGTAGCTCTTGAGTCGGCCCATCTCCCCCGTGTAGACTTTGTTCATGTTCACATCTGTGTGCACCACCAGCTCGTACTGCCGGATGCTGGAGGGGGAAAGGGGAGAGAGAAGTGAAAAAAGTGAAACTGGAACCCACAAGGTACAGCTGGAACCATCATCTCCTTTGCTGGATTTTCTGCAGCTCAAAAATAAATGCAAATGCCACCCCTTTTGCCCCTCTCGAGACATGAGGGACCAGGCAGACTCTGCAGAAAGCCCAAAGCAAGGGGAACCCTCAGCCTCCCTGGAGCCTCACAGCCAGCACAGCCATCCCCAAAGGAACCAAACCCATCACCTCCCCCCTGAGAACAGGAATCCAGAGCTGGGCTCCAACTCACACCAGGACAGGCTCAGGCCAAACAGCCCCACACCCTGCTCTACTTCACTCATGCCCTCCTTGAGTCTGGAAGGGGAGGCAGTGCAGAGGAAAGGGAACAGCAGTCCAGGGCTGATGGCACAGCCACCAGTCAGAGGTGGCCAGTCTCTGACACCCAAGAGGAGCTGCTCCCAAACCCACCTGGACTCTTCTCCTGTAGCCTCCACCCCGAAGTGCTCACACACTGCTGGCCAGAACTGCTCTCTCCAGGTGATGAAGTCTTCTTCCAGGCTAGCCAGGGCAGAAGAGAGAGTCAATAACCCAGCCCCATTCCCAGAGGAGCCATCTGAGATCCCTATGGTTCTCCTCCCATCACTGGGAAAAGGCCTTTGCCTTAGACCCAGGCACCTTTGGTACCTCCACCTGCCCACAGATCACCAGGAAAGTGCAGAGCACTGGGTGGTAACTGTTGCTACACCAGACACCCCTCCTTTCACCAGATCTGCCAAGGAAGGCTTTGTTATTTAGGCTCAGTCTTTAAAATAAACTCAGCTCCCCGTTGTCCACCCCTGGCATGAGGTGACCTTCATAAGAGGTCACGATTCCACCATGGCACTGCTTATTTTTCTGGGCTCAGAGCCTTCCACACATGGCATATCCCTCCCATTAGGCCTTGTGGACCTTAGAGGTAGAGCCATAGGTTGAGATAATATCCCAAAGTGCTCAGGTAGGCACAGAGAGGTTGAAAAAAAAAAAAGAAAATATCGTTGTCTGAGTTGGAAAATTGCTGCCTCCCACCATAAAATACCTCCCAAGGAGATCAACCTGCCTCCTTCACTGGGATGGGTGAGTTCATCCACACACAGGCTGCAGCAGGGCAAAGGCAGAGGAGGCTGCAAAGCCTGCTCCAGTGGATACCCACAGCCATTTAAAGCTGATGGTGGGTTTCCCAGACACAGGATCCGTTAGGATACTCCCTGTGCACAGGGATCTGATTGTGGGAGAGACAGCAAGACACACACACTCAAAAACATGTCAACCCCAACAACCAGCCCTGTGGAGTTTATTTCTGTCTTGGCAGCAGAGCCAATTCCCTGCCAAGGTCCCTTCCAAGATGCTTTCAGCCGGCTCTGACCAGCCCCTCACCCCGAGGCACTCACTTGCCATCGTCATCTCCCAGCCCAAGCTCAAAGACGCGCTGGGCTCCAAGTTCCTCCAGCCTCTTGTCCACGTACTTCCCCATGGCGTTGAAGTGCTCATAAGTCTTGTTCCCCAGCCCAAAGACCTGGAAGGGAACTCTCGTGAGCACAGAGAAGCAGGAGGTGGGCTTCCCCCATCCGTTATCACCCAGCAAAGGATGCTGAAGAAAGACAGTGAGACCTCTCCCAGCTCCCCATCAGCTCTCAAGTAATAATCTACCACTGGAGAGTGCGTGGTCAGGAGGCACCAGCACCTCTCCTGAGCCTGGATGCACTTCCAAGAGCTCCTGTACGTCTCCTTGTGGGACCAGTAAGAACCTGGACTGCCTGGAGACCCTTTGCTGGCCTTTGCCTCCCACAAACCACGCAGTAAATGTTTGCTCACTGCTTCACACAGAGCAGCTTCGCATCTCCACCAGTGGATTTTACTCTCATTTGCAATTATTATGCTGCCTAAGGAATCTGGCCAGGGTTTAGGTGAGGCGGTTGTTTCTCAGCCAGCTTTTCAGCTCAGCACAGGAAGACAGCTACACACTCTAAATGACAAAAGTGATTTAATTTGTGGGAGAAGATCTGGCCCCAGGCTGCTCAATTAGCTTCTGAAGAGCAGCAGCAGCCTGTAGCTCATTTACAGACTTATATTCAGTGCCTGCAGAGCTGTTTGGGGCTGTTTATACCAGGAAACCCTCATGATTCAGAGAGCGGAGAGAGAACTCTTGACATTTGCATTTAAAGCCTCCCGATGTACACTTGCAAGTGTCCACAAAGCCCGGGCAGGAAGACAGCAGGGACCTCATCCCAGACAAGGTGTACAAGGCACAGACATCGTGTTGGGCCTTTCCCCAAGCCACACTGGAGGGCTCTTGGCCTTCCTGCCCAAATGCAACACAAAATCTGGAACGGGGCCACTTACTGCAAACCGGAGACCCGACAGGTCGGCGTCGGCCTCCTGCAGCCAGTCGTAGAAATCCTGGGCATTATCCGTGGGATCCCCCTCTCCGTAGGTGGCCATGCAGAACACAGCCAAGGACTTGTCGATCTCAGAGAGGCGACTCAGGTCCGACTGCAACCAGAGGAAAGAAGGAATCTTCAAGGATCCCACAATGTGGCTGTTGGGCAATTCGTGTTCCCACAGCGTAGGTGTGTGAACAGCACCACGCGTTTACAGAAGGGGCTGGGAAAGGCCAAACCCACCCAAAACGGCAGGGAAAATAAAGCCAACCACCCTCACTGGATTGCAAGTCAATATTTCTACCCCACTAGAAAAGCAATGGGATTTTCCATGCAAGGCTTTAAGGGACCAGGAGAATGTAGAATGGCAAGGACCGAGCCCGTAACTGCATCTCTCAGGCTGATCTTTTCTCCTCTAAATGACAACTGTCCCTTGGCCAGGGCCATTGGATTTTTTTAGGGGGCACTGAAAGGTTGCTACTACCCCAAGGCTGTCCAGGGCTAAATTACCAGGTCATACTCCTCTGGATCTGCTGCCATGCCCCGGAGGCCATAGCGATGGGCATCTTTGGAAAGGCGATTGGCAAACTCCTCTGCTGTGCCCGTCTGGGAACCGTAGAAAACCACTATGTTTCGGCCCTGGAGAAAAAGAAAAATCCCTTTTAAATGGTGATTAGTCATTTGGCAAATGCATGGATGAAGGACAGACAAAGGAAATGCCTGGGATCAGGAATCCTGGACTGCAACCTAAAGGCAACCAGGAGTCTGCGCTTGTACAGGACTCCAAGGGTTTGGCAGAAAACTCAAGGCTGAGCTGTTAATGAGAACATGACTCTTGCCACTCTCAGAAGGGAGACTCAGGTCAGACTAAAACCCGAAGCAAAGAATAAACCTTCCAGATTTATTCTCAGCTTCGAGGCTGCAGCGTGACTCCTGGAAACAGGGAACACCCTGGATGAGAGTGCAGAACTTGCCAAAGGCTCTGGGTAAGAGCCTAAGCACCAGAGCTCCTGCTCTGCTGCAAGCCAGCTACTTTGAAGTAAAACGGAAAATGCATCCAGCCCTTGCTTCTTCCTCTGCTTCCTCTTGTGTCCAGACCAGCAGAGTCAAACTCTGACAGTTCTGTGTACAATTCCCATTCCACAGCCAGCCAGTTTGGGAACCAACCACACAGACAAACAACTGCCAGCCAATGACTTTAAAGTCTCTGCCATTTCCCTCCTGACTTTGATCTCATATTACATTATTTTTTTCCACTGAATTTTCACTTTAATTTCTTCTCTAAGAACAACTCTCAGGCACAGACTGAAAGAGCTATTCCTGGCTGCTCACACAGCCTTCCTCTGGATGCTCTCTGCAGCAGGCCTGTGTCTGTATCCAAACCAGCTCCTCCTGCTGACAGTCTCCAGAGGAAACTGGGATGGACAGGAGCTCCCCCACCTCCCCAGCACCCTCTGTAGGCAGAACAAGCAGCTTACCGTCTTCTTCATCTTCTCGATGAAGCTGCTGTCTCTCACTGGAGCTGCTCTGAAAGACAGGAGGAACCTCTTTTCAGATGAGCACATTCATTTTTGAGGTCAGGAATAAGCAAGTGGGGGAAAAGCGGCCTCCAGACTGCAGGAAAGCAGCCCAAAAGGGTGTGAGTCCCCACTGACCACTGTTATTCACCCTGTCCCAGGGATGCCCATTGCTCAACCACAGGGCTTCTGCACACAGCCATGGAGCAGGGACTCGGAGCAGAGGGGAAAAGCTGAGCTCCTGCCTGATCCTCATCACTGAATCCCCCCACAGGAAAAGCCCAGACACTCAGCCCTGCTCACCAGGAAACCTTTATCAAGTGCTTTGAGAGGTTTCACAGCTGAGCAGGTTGAAGTATCTCACAGGAACAGGTCTCCAGATAAATCTCAGGGGCTGAGCCATGGTTTGAAAGAAGGGAATGCAGAACTCCCTGCTTCCCACACCCCTGTGGGCAGGATCAGTCCTCAGCCATGCTCCCCAGGGCACATCCCCCAAACCTGAAGTCAAACAGGGCTAAAAACCAGCTGTTTCGACCTCAAAACAGCATGCCAGATGTGAGCCCCAGAGCTGGAGAGCCCTGTGGAGCAGGCACACGCAGCTGATCAGACCCACAGAGCTCCCAGCAAGGCAATCACTGCCTGAGGTCCTGTGGAGCTCGTTCCCATGCTGGGTTCCCATTCTCAGGATGGATCTCCTGCACAGAACACTTGCATTATTGTATGGACATGGCTTTCCCTAGCTTGGAAGGGGGACAAACCACAGCAGAGGCGGAAACATGGAGGTAGGGATTCACACTGCTGTGGCTGCCCTGTTCGGGAGGGAGCCAGAAGAGCTTTGCTATCCTTAGCACATCTTTGAATTTTCAGTGTCATGGAGTGAAAACAACCCAGCCCTGGGGACCCTGAGAGCCTCACAAGCTGAGGTGACCCTAGCTGCAGTCAGATTAGTTGCTGGGAGCTTTTCAGAGCAGGCCAGGACAGGAGCTCCCTTGCTGTCCTTCCCACCAAACTTTGGTAGCAGGGAAAAGGAACGTGGGACCCGTTCCCGTTCCCCAATGGAAGAATGCAAGGCCAGGTCTCCTGTGGGAAGAGAGAAGCCTCCAGGCAAAAAACAAATGGTTTTGGCTCCAGCCCACGTGAGAATGTGAAGAGCTTGCTAACAGTTTCCTCAACCCTGTAGCCCAGAGGGAGGGATCCTGCGGATGTGCCGAGGCATTTGCGGAGAGCACACACACGCAGAGCAGCAGGGTGGGGGACGTTCATAAAACATCCCTTCAAGCACCCCTTGCTACCCAAAGGGATCAAGGAGCTCCATAACTGGGCCTGACAGCTCCGAGCACCAACAGTCTCATACAAAAGACAAAGCACACACAAAGGACAAGCAAAGCCGACCCCAAAAAGCTCCCCAAGGCAGCCGTGCTCCCAGGAGAACGGTTTCACACCCCTGCTTGGCTCTCTCAGCAGTTAACAGTCTCCCCATGTTGTCATTTGTCCCCTGTTGGGAACTGGGATATTGCAAATATCTTAAGGGAGCAGCCCCAGCCCAGCCCACGCTGCAGCCAGGACAGGGGCTCGGGAGAGCTCTCAAGACACAGCTCTCACTCAGTTTTTGGCTCCTTGGTGAACTTCTTTAATTCCTGCCCTCTGCAAACAAGATCCAATTAAAACAACTGCTGGGTCAACTACGAAACAAAACGCTTTTAAAGGAGGAGAAAAATAAAAGTTTTTAGATCCTTTCAGCAAGCTCCCTTTGGAAGAGAAAAGGGTGCAGCACGTGGAGCTCGTCCGTTTTCAAAGGAGGCAACCCTGCACTGAAGTGAGTGCTGGAGAACAGGCTGTGGCTCAGATACAGAAGAAATAATGAGCCTGGCTTTGGAAAACAGGCTGCACGACTCCCTGAAATTGCTTCATCAGGGTGGCCTGAAAATCTGAGCAGCGAAAACGCACAAACACCAAAGGCAGAAACGAACTCATTTTCACTGCTTTGCCAGGGAAACTTGGAAGAGAAAGTTTGTCCTCAGCAAGGACTGCTCTTACAGCTTAGACAGCTCAGGGTAGCAGCTACAAGCACTAGAAGAAGCACTGGGTGGAGGGAAGGGGATTAACCCCATTGTCAGAGTGAGTCTGTAGCTTGTACAGCTCTCCCACCCTTGGTGAGAGCCCACAGCACAAACGACTCCCACAGCTCTCTGTCACTTTGGTTTCAGGAGAAAGAAAAGACAGGGAAGGAAGTTCCCAACAGCTCAGCAACAATACCAAAGTCTGTCTCAGCTGAACACCTCTCCTTCAGAAAGCTCCTGTTCCCATGGCTTTCCTGCAGAAAGCACAGATACATCCAGAAGTGAGGACGCAGCCTGGATGCTGCAGAAAAACCGAGCACCAACAGCAGGGTCTCCTCTGGAGCAGCCTGCTTCCAAACAGAGCCTCTCCCCTTCCTTCTCCTCCTGTTGCAGAGGGAGGAGGCACCCACTCCACCCAGCTTTGGAGCTGGAAGGATCCCACCAGCCCGTCAGGCAGAGTCACTCACCTGGCCACAGCCGGCTCTTCCCGCGGGGCCGAGTACACACAGCCCATGGCAGGGCAGGGAGGAGGCAGACAAAGAGTCCAGGGCAGCCGTGTGCCTGCAAGGGGAGCTGTGGGGGGACGGATCTAACTTAGCTCTGGAGCCACATGCACACAGGCCTTTCCATTCTGCTCCTCCTGGGCGTTAAAACCAAGCGTCAGCCTTTTGTTGAGGAGAAGAGAGCCGGCACAAAAGGTCCCGGCACGGGTCATAGCAGGAGTGGTCCTGTCCACTCCGATCCTCGTGGTGGGGCTTTGGAAGTTACTGAGTGGATCTGTGCAGTCCTGAGAAACTGCAACATCTGGCAGCAGTGGCAGAAAGGAATTAGGAGTGGAGAATGAAACCTCCCAGGATCCTCAGCAGCACACGTCCCTCTCCCATCCGCACGGAGCAGGGGGACGGGACACAAAACCCTCCCCCAGCCTTGTTCCCTTGGAAACTGTTTATATCACAGCTGCTTTTATATATATTCCTTTTTGAAAAAAAAAAAGGCAAAAAAAAAGCTTGATGCTGTAGCTGAATGAAACGATTCCAGACACTGCGTGAGCAACGCTCCGGGTAACTATGGCAGTGCCATTAGAGAGGCAGCTCAAAGGAGTTTGTTTTCCTCAGGATCCTATTAAATTAAATTAGAGATGGTCTCTCACACACACACAGACAGCAGAGAGCTAATCAGGCTAAGGACTTGGAGCAATTCCTGCCACAGGAAGCCCTACAAGTACCAGGGAATGGATTTCTGCATAGCTGCAGAATAGAGATAAGCCAGTTTCTGTCCCAAACAATGTTAAAGAGGGGGGAGAAGGGAGAGGGCGACACTCAGCATACCAATGGCTGTCCCGCCTGCATCTCCCCTGGATGACTGTCTGCAGAGTAGGGACAGGAGAAGGGAAAGAAATCTGTGATTGAGAAACTTGCAGAGGAGGAGCAGCCAAAGAATAAAAATAAATTCCTGCATTCCCCGGCAATGGCCCTGCGAGGAAGCGCGGTGGCCGTGGCTGCGTGGCGATCCAGAGCTGCTCTCCCTAATGACATCTGCAGAGCAGGCTGCAGGGAGAGCTGCTCTGGTGGTTTTAATTAAGTCTGAAAATGGTCAAAACGCAAGCAATGCTCAGTCAGTGGGATCCCAGCCTGGCCCACACACGCGTGTTACACGTCACAGGTACGGGACACCTCGTACGTGGGAAACCACCACGTATGCTGGGTTCTGTCCCTTCTGTGGGCACTTCGGGCAGGAAAACAGTTCCACTTGGCTTAACGGTGAAGATCAGCAGCCTGATCCCTCACTGAGCTGTGGCTGAACCTGGAGATGCATTGCTGGGGCAAGATCATGACCATTCCCAAGCCACGCAGAGAGAACCCAGCCCAGCTGCCCTCCAGAACAGGGCATTTCAACCACGCATCTGCTCCTCCACAGTTAAGGGCAGTAACAACAGTGGCACTTCCTTTGCAGACACTGCTGAGCTGACATGGTTTTTATGAAGGTGTGCTGCTCCCAAAAACCCTAGAAAGGCACTGAGGTGCTGGATGCTGTGTTTAGGTCAGAGACTCTGCTTGCACTCTTCAGCATTGCAAACAAATCACCAAAGCAGCAGCCACTGTGATGTGGCTGAATCGCTGTTCAGCACCTTCATCCTCCAATATTCTGAGGCTGAATTTGGGGGGCCAAAGTGACACAACAGAAACCATCACCCAACGCCATCAGATAAAGCAGCTCAGGACACTTTGGCAGAGCTGCAGAGAACAAGCTGGAGAAATGCAACTGCTCTAAAGGTCAAGGCTCTCCACCCCAGCCACAGACAGCCCCACTGAGGCCTCTCTGCCTTCACAGGTCTGGGACAGCTTCCCTGCCTGCCCAGGGTCCCACCGGCCTCATCCAACCAGCCACAGGCAGAGGCTGACTGTGTGATCCCGTGTCTTGTCGATTTGCTTGTTCATCAGAAAGGAAACTCTACCCCAGATTCAAGGATTACAGGAGGGAAGGAAACCCAAGGCTGAACAAGCTTGTTTTCCCACTCATTTTCCTCCCAGTTCCTGGAGTTCCATAAAATCCCACTGCAAAAGCTGCAGGAAGTCGCTGTCTCCTGAAGGATGGATGTGCCACCAGCCACAGCCTTGGCTTTTAGGGTCATGCTGCCCTTGGACCAGCTTGACACAATGACCACAGCAGGGCTGCAGCAGGGTACAGGGAAAAACCACTCCACAGCCTCCTCTCACTCTGCACCTGCCTGGCTGACACTTTTCCAAAGTGCAGTTGTGTCAGACAACTTGCAGAACAACCTCACCTCTCTGGTTATCGGCGAGGAGAGGTGCCGCTGTTCCACATCTCCCACAAGGAGCAGTTGCTCCCTCCCAGCCACTGCTCACAGGGACAGAGAAGGCAGCACAGACCCCACAGAGGAAACAAAGCGCCTGTGAAGCAGCTCAGAGCCAGGACCTGCAGCCAGGCTGGGGTGGGAGCCCACACACCGAGGCCCTGCAGCAGCACAAGGTGGTAACACACACCAGAAGTCAAAGCTTCTCTGCAAGGTCACCACAGCCTCTGGAAGAGCTGCACATGATGGGCTGTAGGTGGAATCAGTCACAAGGACAGGGAGCACGGGAGCCCAGGCTGTGCCATGCCAGGATCCAATTTCAGACAGATAGTGCCCTCTCCCCAGCCAGTTCAGCTCTCACTGCAGCATAGCTGCTCTTACAATCTCCAGAGGCCACCACGTGCACTGATACACACAGCCCTGGCTGGCAGGCATGAGAGGGAAAGCATCCCAGCAATCCAACAGAACACATTCCCAAGGTAAGGCTGAGCAGGCACAGGCAGCTGGGCTGCTGCCAGCCATGTGTGCACCCATCTGCACAAGGTACCACAGCCAGGGACACTGCTGCCCTTTAAAACCCTCCCAGACAGAAAATGTACTTTCCAACCTCCTGCAATGCCAGAAACAAAGAATGAGCTGAAAAGTCCAGCAGAAAACTGATGTTAAGTTTGGAATGTGACTGAGACAAGGAACAAAATGCACCCAGATCTCCACCAGTGTAGCTTGCTCCTGGCCCAAAGCCCTTTGCAGAACACAGTGTGGAACAAAGCTCCCTCTCTCCAAATCCAGTCTCCTGCCGCTGTGGTAACCTGGTATCAAAAGCCAATCAAGTTTTATAGGACCTGCCAAGCAGCTCATCTCAGGAGCTATCTGCCAGCTCCCCAAGACTATTCCTTTCCTTCACGGCCAAGGGTAGACAAAATCTCCAGCAGGAAACCTGTTTAGGAACAAGTCCATCTTTCTCCAGATTTACCTGAATGTGACTTTTATCAGAAAACAGCGAGAATTCAATCCTTAAGAGTTCTGAAGTACAGCCAGAGGCTTTCCTGCCTTGCTCGGGAAAGGCCAATTCCCGATTTGGGCCACACGGTGGGGTAAGGCAGAACTGCAGCCCGGCTCTTCCACCGGGATTTCTGCATTGTGAGCAGAACGCAGCAGCTGAGGGCAGAGAAACGCCCCCTCACCGACATCTCACAACCCAGCTGAGCCTCCCAGAACCAACCACAAGCCAGAGAGAAAAGCTCCGCTGGTGCCACGCAGCCTGAGAGCTGTTACTTACACTGATTGCATTTTGGGGAGGTCAGGCACTTCCTCCTTTTTCTTGCGGAAGAAGAACCAGTAGGTAAAAAGTCCAGTGATGAGGGAGATGAGGAACACGTCCATCATGCTGAAGAGAGAGTCCTGCTGTGCACTGCTGTCGGGAGAGGAGATGGTCGGGTCCATGCTGGGCTCCCCCATGGCAGTCAGAGGCACTGTGAACAAGGGAAAACAGTGAGCACCAGCAGCCACATGGGACAGCATTAAAAGACATCCAGAAAATGCTTTTTGCTTTAGTTTTAGGAGCACAACACCCAACAACTCTTTGGATCGAGGCCTTTCATCACAACACTGTGAGGTTCTTGTGCACCCCAGGGTGTCCCACCAAGCTTTTCCCTTCCTGTTGTATCCATGCTGATCCATCTGAAGTGATTTCTGCTCTCCCTCTGCCAGCAACATTGGAGCAGCCCCACACTCCAGCCAGGGAGCCCAACCTGACCCCCACTGATGCCCTAGCAATACTCACCAGGGACTCATGGCCAGCCTTTACTAAAGCACTTACTCACCACAGAGCCCCTGGGGTGTTACTGGGGAATGACCTCACTCTTCCAGCCACCCCACAGATCTGGGGCTTCCTCCCTCTTTCCCACAAGGTGACAGGATGCCCTGGCCCCACTGCTGTGCTGATAAACCACAGAGCAGGACTGTGGCACCAGCTCCTGTGAGCATCCCCACAACAGGTCGTTACAACACATATTATGAATACTTCTGATTTACTCTATTGCAGACTGGATTTACTATCCATCTCTTTCTGGGCCTTTGGCTTCCCAGTCCCCTCCATGATCTCCCCCAGTTTAACTTCCATCTCCTAGAATTACTTCTTTCCACTTACCAAGGCAGTTTAAATGACTTGGGACTTGCCCACAGCCATACCCAGAGTCTGTGGTAGCACGAGGATGAACACTCAGCCCTCAAATATCCAACCAGCCCTATGGCCCTTGTCCTTCCCCTGGGGAGCCACCCATCCCTCCCTCCCTCTGCTGTGCCAAAGCTCTGAACTCCTCCAACCCTAATCCAGATGCAAGATTATCTTCCCTACATGCAAGGACACACTCTGTCCAAGTAAACAGATAATTAACTCAAAACTTGATTTGGAAGGGCAAAGTGACTCTCTCCTTGTACTTGGGCATCTTGCCAAGCCAGGAGACCATGGACATTTGAACTTGCACTCAGAAAAGTGACTCAGAGCCGTGGTGGTGCCGCAGGAGGGAAAGGATATGTGCCATGGCTGAGAAATAAAAGTGACTGAAGTTGAAGGTTATGTTAATAAACTCAGGAGCTGGGAAGAAAAGGGAAGGTGATGCTTAGGGAGCACTAATGAGGGAGACCAGGTACAACCTTCAGCAAAGAACAGCCCCTTGTTGTTACCCCCACAAAGAAAGTCCAGCTCCAGACAACACGCAACCCTGTTCCACAGGGCACCAGCTATAAAAGGCACCCTGTGGAGTACAGGGAGAAGTCCACAGCCACCTGGCAGTGACCCTGGGCACATACCCTGGCAACCCAACTAGTGCTCAACCCCACAAGAAGTTTCATTTGGTAGAGAACTCCACAAGTAACTGCATTACAAAGGGCACTAGAACACCACTGCAAAGCTTCCCATTAGGTCCCCAGAGAAGACACCAAGGCAGGGTGTTGGAAGGAAAACAAGGGCAATGTGACTGCAGACAAGCAAACTGCACATTCCTCTCCATCAGGCAGGTCACCCTGTCCTCCCTCCTTGCAGACAGGCTGTCCATTGCTGGATCTTGGAGCCAAGCAAGAGCTGGGTGTTACTTCTGTACAACTGTAGACTAAACTGTTAGTTAAAGCCTCCACAACTGGGGCTTAGTTGCCAAAAAGGCACAGCTGCCAGAAGGATCCCTCTCTTCCTCCTTATCTGGTTCCAGTAAATCACCACAGAGCTGGTCTGGCAATCAACACCAGGGGAATATGCTGGTGGGGGAAAAACGTTGCTGGTTGATTGTCTTTATTCCTGATGAAACCCCAGAAATTTTAATTACAAGCTCTTCTCCTCTTCCCCACTGCCACCCCAACGCATCTGTAGGAAGATCTCAGCCAAAATCTGCCAGGAAACCCATCCTCTCACAGATAGTTTTTGAGTTTTGGTTCTTGCTGTCTCATTCATCACTTGAATTGCTCATTACATCTCAGGGAAAAGAAGCCCTGAGGGCCACTGGTCCACGATTCCCAGGGAGCCTCAACTGCTGCCTGTGCACAGCATGACCCAGCTCTGCAAAGAGATGGAGGAATCAGTGCCCAGACACAGTCAGGAGTAAATATCTCCAACACTGCAAGGTGGGTTGGTTTTTTCAGTAGCAGTTTCATTGCCCAAATCACACAAGGGTGGACAATTCCCCTCATGCAGGGCAGTGATGGCCACGTCAGTAAGATTATCCTCAGAACAGTCTGTCTTTCACCCACTTTCCCTGAAAATCCCAAGGCACATAAGGCAATGACAAACCTTTGCTCAGAGGAAGCCATGAATAAAAACAAGGCTGACGGAGACTGCGCTGAGCTGGTTTGGGGCAGGAGCTGCAGCTCCTTCCCTTCTGAGCAGCAGCTGAGCCCTGGGAAAGGCTCCTTGCACAGGGCACAGCAGCCTCCCTTGTCACCAGCTGCAGGTGGAGCAGAGTTCCAAACCAGACACGCCTGTGGTGAGCAGCACCCAGCCCACAGCAATTCCCAGCTCCAGACAGCTCAGACATGGATATTCACGAGCTGCCATGTGTGGGCAAAGAATGAGGGCAAGAACGAGCCTGTGCTCTCCTCAGCCAGGTGAAGGCTTTGTCTCCAGCCAAAATTCATCACTGGGCTCAAAGCAGCAGAGCTTCAGCTCCCAGAGCAGAGGGGTTTGGCTTTCTCAAGCCTGCAGAGGTGGTCTGCTCTCCCAAGCAGTGCTGCCTTGGAAAGAGGCATCCTCAGGGAGGCAGCTCCCAGGAATGCTGCCTGGGTGGATGTGGGAGTGGAAGCTGTGCTATCTCCTTGCCTTGACCACGCTGCAGCTCTCCAGTGCTTCCAAGGGGACCCCTGCAGCTGCAGCCAGGCCACCCACTCACTGCCCACAGCCAGGGAAGGGAACATTCCAGGAGGTTTACAGCTCTGGTGCACAGAGCAGAGCCTGGTTTGCTCTCCTCTCTTCATTCACAATCTCCACAGCACGAAGTTTCCATGCTGACCTCTAACCCTGGGACGAAACGTGGTCATGGCCTAGTGATGGAACAAGGCACAAGAGCTGCTTTAATTTTGGTGATGGGCTCCCTCTGGTCTTGGACATTTGGTTATTCAAGCCTGATATCCCAGCTACAGATTCTGCTTTTTGCTTTCCCTTCACCACCCCTACCCTCAGGAAAAGATCTGCTTAGACATAGCAAGAGAAAGGCAAAGGATGTGAAATTGGGCCTCATTTCTCTTTTTTCAAAGGGTTCTCATAACTCAGGAACTATTGAACTCATTTCAACAAGCACAGGAAGATTATCCCTCAATTTATCTCAGTCTCACCTAGCTTGCTGTAACAATTATTTTCCAGAAGTTCACAGCAACTCATTTTCAAATACATGTCCCTTACTAACCTCCAGTGAAAAGAAACCTGACTCTTACTTGAAATTTAGCTATCCTGGGAATCCTGCAGTCTCTGGAAGAGAATCAAACTAGGTTTTTAAAAGGAAAAGGAAATTTATGATGCAGAAGTAAAACTTTCCCTGACAACAGTTTCAAGGGTGGTCATTTTATCCACAGTGTTTATTATATCTTCAATCAAGGTCAGACAAGATGTCCATATCCCTAGGGGGTTCTTTAATGGTAGCTCCAGTTCCTGGATCCCTGTTTATGCACACAGCAAAGCAATCAGTCTCAGCGAAATGTGAGCATTTACATCACACAGAAAAGTCACAACATTTTGAAAGATTGCAATCAAGCAATGCTGTGTTTTAGCACAGCTTTTCAGCCCCTAAATGTGTGAATTTGCTTGATACACGGCAGCTCACAATCATTCAAATCATCAGGGACCTTCTCTGCACATCTCCATGCTAGCAAACAGATGTACTTCATCCTCATATTAAATGAAATGTATTCCTCATTCTCACGCACACCTTGGAAAAAAAGGACTGGAAGCACTCTCAGCGCCAGGCATCCTCAAATCTCCCTCGACTTCCATGCAGACTTAAAGTGCTATAAGGTCACAGGGTTAAAAAATATTTAAATATATACAGAAACAGTATTACAACAAACAAGACAGGATGGGGAGTGATGAAGGCCAAGTGGTCAGCAACAAGAAGAGATCTAGTCTCCTTCTTTGCATCACATGGCCCCAAAAGCCCACTGGGACACAGCACCACAATCAGAAAAGGGGGCTGGGAGGTTTCCCCTTCTGGAAGTCACATTGTGGTACCTCCTAGTGACCAAAAAGCCTTGGCTCTGAAGCTAAGTTGGCAATCTGGGCAGGAAGTTGTCTCTCTGTGAGATTGAAGTAGCCTGTTTCTAGTGTAGTATCTGTGATGAGTTTCAAGTACCTCAGGACAGTTGGACTTCCCAGTCCTAAACCAGGACTGCAGCCTGTGACTCTTGCCCCAAAAACGAGTGGCCACGTTCTGTGCTTGACTCTGCCCTGTGCCACCATCAGCACACCCTGACCTGCAGCGTCAGCCTCGCCGGGAGGGGAAGGAGAAGGAAAACTGCTGAGCAAGCACAGCCCGGGGCTGCTCACTGCTCCCACCTCTGATAATCGATCCCCAGCACCAGCCAGAGCACCAAGGAGCCCCTGATTGCAGCCCAACACACCAGAGAGGGATCTCCATGATCCCCACGCACCCTACAGCCACTGCCTGCCCTGGCACGGCTGGCACAGGGGCTGCACCCCCAGAGCTGCCCCCGAGCTATCGAAACACCCAGAGTTTTCCCAAGCATCAGCACCCTTTGGACACCTGCAGATAAGCACAGGAGCTGCAGGTGGAACCTCTGTTTTGCAATACGTGCAGAAAAAGAATCAGCGGTGATGGAGGCGAAGAGGAATTGCGTGACAAACGTGCAATGCCATCAGCCACCCTCTGCCTGACACTGGCACCAGTGCCAGGCTCCACCCAAAGGGAGCTCAGCAGGGTGCAGGCAGAGAATCCTTCCCAGCCCACAGCAGGGTCCAGGCTGTGCTGAACACCAGCAGGGACAGCAGGTCCCTGGAGCCAAACCACCCCTGCAGCAAGGATGTTCTCACAACAACACCATCACGGTGGCAACTCGAGCTCTGAAGCACTCATTTCCCTCTCCACCAGCCCACCCATCCCATCCAGCAGCACTTACCAAAGGACTGCTTTCCAGCTTCTCATGAACAGGAACCCATGCAAGTCTAACAGCAAATATAACAGCAGCACACACGCAAAAAGCTCCTTCAGACCAGCCTTCTCCAGTTCAGACTCCCAGTGAAAGCCCTGCACAGCCACACAGGGCAGGGGACAAGGGGGCACTGCTGGTAGAGAGAGCACTCGTGCTCCCTGCAGCCACGTGACAGTGACCCTCATGTCCCTGACTCAGCACAGGCATCGAGTTAGTGAGCAGAGAGGAAGTGCAGCTGTCACAATTTCCAGTGTTGGGAGCTCTGCATGGCTGGGGATGTCACCATTGCCACCAGATGTGCCAGACCCCTCTTTCTGACCAGGAAGGACCATCCTGAATTCCCAAGCAAGAGGCAGGTGTGCATGACCAGACCTCCCTTCCCACCTTGTCTGCCCCAGGGATTGCCCTTTCTCTCATGCTGACCACAGCACAACATGGATTAGGGGCATGATCAGCCTTGAGAAGAAGCCTTAAAAAAACCCAGTTTTAAATCAGAGATCAATTATTTCCACCAGCATCATGGCACAGCCCTAAAATTCAACTTCAGAACAGACACGTAAGAGCAGAGATAAGCTACCAAGCCAAGTAAAAACTCCAATTCTTTGTACAGCACTGACCTGCAGCCTGAGCTTTAGATACAACGGCAAAACAGGAAGAATGTAAATAGAAATTAAACAACTGAAACACCTGGAAGGAAAAAAAAAAATACTAGACAGCCCTCTCACAGGTCTGCAAAGTTTGTGGAGAGCTCACAGAGATGGCAGCACCAAAAGGAAGTGGCATTGAGACCCCACCACTCCTCACAGCAGCAGCAGCGGAGGAGAAGGAAGAGACTTGCCCACAAACAGGAATGCAGCCTCGTGACCAGCCAAGGGCTTTCTTCTTTCACCCACTAATGACATCAGGCAGGTCACTGATGGCTGTCAGGAAGAGGAGCCCCACAGACACAAGCCCAGGAGGAAGGAGAGAGCAGCAGCAGCAAGAGCAGGGCTGTGGTGGAGGTGGCATTCCTGCCCAGGCTCCTGTGCCTGGTCTCCTCTGAACCCCAGAGCAGCCAAGACTTCCTGCATGTTAGTGTGTGGTACTGGGCCAGGAGACCCTTGGGGCTAAAACAGATCTTCTCTTATTCCGCTTAGAAATACAACCAATTAGGCTAAGAAATTCTGTTTACATCAGCCTGTGCCAGCCTCAAATTAGCTCTTTTTACTTTCCTTTTTAGTAAAAGGAGACCTGGCAGGAAACGTCGTCCTTTCCAAAACAAAAGCAGCTCACGGAAGCAGGCGCTCAGATCCAGGTTATTTAACATTGCCTTTGATCAGCCTTTTCTCCACAGCTCTGCCACATGGAGATTGCACTTCCCACCAACAAGAGGATGCTGATCAGGCCAGACAAGTGGCCCTGTTCAGCCTGGCCTGCACAGGCTCCCTGCTTTGGGTGGAAATCATCACACAGGTGAGTCCCTGGGCTCCTGGGCAAGGAAGGCACAGTGGGAAACCTCATCTTTCCTTGCCCCTTCAGCCTCTGCTGGACCATACGTGCTGATGTGAAGGCTTGCTACACCCTAGAACTTACCTATCACTTTCTGCCCACATATTTCCCACAGCTTCCCATTAACCAGCTCAATAAAGAAGGGTAGAAAGCAGCAGAGCCTCACACAAAACTAGGAAAGTGCTTCTGCACACTTCCACCAGCTCAGAAATCCCAATCCAGACTGAAGAGTTGGCTGCAGCAGCACCTCAAGCAGGGAAAGGAACACAAAAGCTGCTGGGTTTTTTTTGTGGAACAAAAGTTACTCTCACTGTGAAAGGTCTCTTCTACCCAGACCCTGACACACCGGCTCAGACATCAGCAAAACTTCTATTTTAGGCATAGGACAGACACAGAGTGTGCATCAGCCAGTCTGGATCTTGAAATACTGCATATTTGAGCTTTCACTGTGTCACACTTGCACGTTTTCTGGCCTCTGGGTCTCTGCTGTCAAGGACAGCAGAGCAGCTGCAAAAGCAAGGAAGAGAACAAGAACTGCTTTACTGAGGCAGAAAGGAAACCTGTGCTATGGGTATGCTGAGGTGGGGCTGTACAGTGAGCCCAGTGCACTGAACCTAAGGATTTAGGACATTATCTAACACAAAAATGAATTCAAGCTTGCCAAGCTGCCTTAAAGCAAGCTAGAATTACTGAACTTGCACACTTCCAGACAAAAGCCTGACTCTGAACCTTTAAACATGGGGGATCTTCCCAGCTTAGGCACTTGGACACCTCCCTTCACAGATTAACGTAAGCCAGCACAGAAAAACAGGAGTTCAGGGTTACAGGATAAACAAAACCTGAGAATGGCAGGTAAACTGACCCCCTGCAAACCAACACTGTTCTCCAGCCTCCCCTTCCAGGGAGGGACAAATCCAGAGCACCACACTTCAGGAATTGCTTGGAAGAGGAACAGGGGTCTCGCCAGCACCAATATTCAGGAGCAGGGAAAGTCTGCAGGAGTTTTAAACCACCAACTCCACGGGCACCTCAGGCAAACAACTGCTCACAGAGCTGCAAAACCTCAGGAGAAACCCATCCAGGCATGGACTCTGCATGGTTCAAATCCTGCTGAAGATGTTTTTCTAAGATCAAGAGGGAAAACGACGTTTTTTCAGCAGCCTCTTCTGCGAGTGCTGTACCCTGTGCTGCCACAGCCACAGCTGGAAAACTGTGTTTTGGACAGCAAAACCCTCTAACGCTGTCCTCCTTCAAGAGATTTCCTTTGAAATCAACAGCTGGAAGAGCACCAGAGGGACAGGGTTACACAGATCTTGCAAAGTTTTCGGAATTGTCAAGACTTTGGATCGGAACAGTGTGTTTTGGGGATTTATTTATTTATTTCAAGAGAACCAAGCACTGTTTGTGAGGAGCCAGGACATTTTGTATTAATAAGCCCAGTTTCCTCTGAGGATGCAAGAGCTTCTCAGACATTACAAGCTCATCTCCTGCATTGCTGTAGGGGATGGAAGTGTTACTGCGTGATTCTTACATCTGCTGGTAACTCAGCAGCAGAGCTGTCCTGCTCTGGCTGCCCTATCAGGAGGGTGTGCAATCACCCTACAAACCTCCCTGCCTGCCATGGGTCAGCAATCTGACCTGGACTTCACCTTTTTGAAATTTTTTGGGAAATACAGGAAACTTCGCAGCCCAGGCCCTTGCAATCACACACAATCACGGGCACAGCAGACCTCAGAACATCAATTCCATACCAAAACACGACACAGGCCACAGGACATCAGACAACTCAGGGGTCACAGGCTGAAAGGCTGGTCCCAAGCTGCAAAACCACAGCTCTCCAACTCCTCAGCACAATCAACACAAAGAGAAGACACTTGACACAGGGGCTTTTTGTTCCTTCATAACAGGAGCTGCTCCTCTTACCTCCAGCAGTTATACATTGAGTCCTGTTACACAACCAGGGCTTGCACAATCCTTGCAGGCATTTTATCAACTTGTTCCTCCAAAGCTTGGAGTTAGAGAGGAGATGCAGCAATGACCCGTGAAAGAGAGTGAATTGATGTGTTTCACAAACAGCCACGCAGCAAGATCCAGTGTATTTGCCAGCACCACAAAGCCAGACCTACCAACTCCCCAGGCTGGTTGCTAAACCTTCCCAGCAGACTTCCCATGCACTGCCAGAGACAGATTTTCCCAAGGAGAAAAATCCAATCCCATCTATAACGCCAAACCTCACCATCTCTGACTCCACACAGCAAGAAAGGAAGGTAAGTAAATCAATACCTCCATTCCTTGCAAAGGAGTGACTGGAGGCATGGACATGGCTGATTACTAAGCAAAAATACTACAATAATCTGCCACCATGGGTCAAACTCAGCCACTCTTTGGACTTGTGGCCCTCCAGAAGCCACCAGAGATGGCTTCTGGTCTTTCTGGATTCCATGGGTGATAGCAGCATGCGATTAACTTAGAATGTTTACTCGGGGATAAACAGCAAGAGATTAGAGCAGCATGTAATTATTTGTTCTGATCTCTGAAATTTCAAAGCCCATAAAAAAGCAATCTTGGCAGAGGTGCACCTGTCACTGCAGGGCTGGTGACTCACTCTCCACAATAGCGTGTACAAAGTAATCTTGTCACTGGGATCAAATGATCACATTGGGAAAGCAAATTATGCAAGTTCTACGAATTGTGTTTTTAGAGGCAGGAGAGCCAACGTCAGGAAACAGAACAAAGTTCAGTGGCCACAGAGGTAACTGCAGGTGGTTTTCTTTCATACCAGGGGAGGAGATGGCAGGAGCACAGACCTGAGCAGGGAAGCCTTTTCCCCAGTCCTTCAGAACAGAGCAAACACAAACTTTGCTGTATCACAACAGGCAAAGGAGAGAGCAAATATCAAATGCGATTTCAGTCGGACAGTTCCACACACTGCTTTTGCTGCAGGTAAAGAAACCATTGCTCCCAGCACCCGCTGCCAGCTACCCTCCCCAAACCCAGCTGCACCCAGAGATGCTCCACAACCTGTGACACACAAAAGAAAGGGGTTACCTTGCACCTATGGGTCTCCAAACAAGAGCTGGTGGGGCCTGTGAGCTCCAGCACGGAGGGTGGTGAGCAGCAGGGAAAGTCTCCCCCGAGACAGTTCAAGGAGTTTTGGTTGTATGGCCCTGTCAAGCTCCTCCAGCTGCTCTGCAAGAAACAAAATAAAAGTTGCAGAAGGCACTTGGCTGTCCAGGAGGCACAAACCCAGAAATTACTGACTGAACAGGAGGCAACTGCAAAGTGATGACAAGCAAGAGGTTCTTCTCTGTCACAATTAGAGCAGGACTAATTAACAGGGGGTTAAGCCAGATTTGTGACACTACACCCTCCTTCCTGCCCACTCTTCACCTCACTCTCCTAGGCTTTCATACATGAAGATTAAAAGAAAGCACTCAATTGGTGTTTCTTCCTGTAGCTCCGTATCTTCCCTGTTCCGTGTTTTGCAAATACGGTTCTTGTGCACTATCACATGAAAAACTAAGACACACTCCATGCCATGCACACCCTGGTTCAGTGCTGTCAACCAGCCCAAGAAAAACCTGTCCTGAGACAATGCTGGGTTTTCCAGAAAGGGTCTGGCTCACCAGCCCTCCCGGACAGAACACCAATTTCCTCATTTGCAGCCGAGCAAGCTGCTTAGCGTGTGTGCAACAGCTCCTCGGGATTTCTCAGAGAATTACAGAAATATTGGAAGAAAGCCCATTCCCTTCTATCTAGCAAAAGGGATGTGTGCATCACTGCACCCCACTATGCAAAAAAAAAATTATGAAACCCCACAGCTCCTCACAACAGCCCACACAAAGTGTACAGCTCTGTTGTGGAGGGGATGTCCCCACCAACGCTACCACTGAATCACTTCCACAACTCAGAAACAGAGACCTCTTTCTTCCTTGCACTTTTCCAGCTTCTCAGACAGATATACGTTTCTGTTTTTTAAAAAGAGCTGTAAAAGTACAAACCCATTTCACTTTTCCAGACTCACATCAGAAAGTCTCAGTGATCCCTCATCTTTGTATGCATTCCACTAAGCATTCCCATTTCCTTTCAGGTTCCAAAAGCTAACCCAAGGTCTAAGCACTGGCAGAACAAAAAGCACACTCCAAGCTGTACCAGCAGTGCTCACTCCTGCAACTAAGACAACTCCCCAAGAACAATTCCACACTGATGACTAACTCCCAACATTATCATCCAGGTACCTTCCGCCCCTCCAGCCTTAATATTGACAAAACCAGGAGTTTCCCATTATTTCCTTTGACAAGCACACTCCTTAGGTGAGTAATTTCACTCTTTGAAGAAACTCTATCAGGAAAAGTCAGGAGCAAACAGTCTTCCCACACCCAAGCAGTTTGTAAAGTGAAATAGATGGAGCAACAGCGAAACAGCCCAGCCTGCCGCAAAGGTGTCAATTAAATGCTGGGAATAACGTTCTTCAGGGAAGTGCCAGAAAATTAAGCTCGTTAGAGGTTTTTAACCAGCAACAGCCGGGGATGGGGTAAGTCTGAGCAACCCTTCAGCGCTGTGGAAGCAAGGCAGGGCAGGCATCACCCCGCTCCCAGGGTGCCCACCCTGCCAAGGGTGCTGGTCAGTCCCACAGCCCCCAGGGGACAGGTGTGATAGGAGTAACCCCCAAATAACAGGGGGGCCACTCATGCCAGCCCCCCACACAGGGCACTTTGGTCACACCAGTCTGCCCAGTAATAGGGGCTCAGCAACACCAGGCACCCCCCAAATAAGAGAGGCTCTGGTCATCCCAATTCCTACCAGATAACAGGAGACAGTCACATCAGACTCTCCAGGTAACAGGGAGCTCTGGTCATCCCGGTCCCCCCGAAAATAACAGGGGGACAGCCACACCACACTCCCCAGACAACAGGGGTCATCCCAGTCCTCCCCGACCCCTCCAATAAAAAAAATCTCTAAACATTTCAGTAATCCCCTGTAACAGGATGCCCACTCACACCAGACCTCCCCGTGAACAGGGGGCTCTGGTCATCCCAGTCCTCCCCCAAAAAGAGGTCCATTCACATCGACCTCCCCGCCAGTAACAGCGGGGTCACTCACAGCAGCACCCCCATACAGACAACCCCAGCCATCCCAGTAACAGGGAGCCAGTCACACCAGTCCCCCTAATACAACAAGAGCCCCCCATCCCATGCCAACCCCACCAGGGGATGCCGGACCGCCCCTCCCCAGCACGGAGGACTCCGGCGGCGCAGCTCAGCCCT
>VZTG01009280.1:72960-83040 GCA_013397845.1 Melanocharis versteri | reverse complement strand
ACAGCGGGGTCACTCACAGCAGCACCCCCATACAGACAACCCCAGCCATCCCAGTAACAGGGAGCCAGTCACACCAGTCCCCCTAATACAACAAGAGCCCCCCATCCCATGCCAACCCCACCAGGGGATGCCGGACCGCCCCTCCCCAGCACGGAGGACTCCGGCGGCGCAGCTCAGCCCTCCCTCAGCTCCAGAGGCCCCCCGGGCCCGCCCCTCCTCAGCCACACGCCCCGGGTCCCCGCACCCACCGCCGGCACGGCCCGTCTGGCGCTGGNGAGTTGGGGCGTGGGGTGGTCAAGGCTGGGCTCAGGGTGTAGAGAGACAGGGTCCAGAGGTCGCAGTGGGCGCAAGCAGGGGGTCAGTGTGGGGGTAGGCTTGGGTCAAGGCGGGGAGGCAGGGTTGGGGTGAACATTGTAGTTCGGGGGTGAGTATGGGGGCCGGCAGTGGGATCGTGGTGGGGTCAGAGTTGGGGTTACAGTGGGAGCAGGGCTTGGGTCACTGTGGAGTCATGTTTGGGGTCATGATGGGGTCATGGGCTGGGGTCAGGGTGCTGAGGTCAGGTTTGGACACTAACTCTGGGCTGAGCCAGGACCCGCAGACCCAGCACCCCTGTCTGTGGCCGCTTCTCGGTGCACGTGGTGCTGCTGTGGGACTCCCAGTTCCCCCCAAGGTCATTGCCCAGAGCAGGGCCCCGTGGGGGGCCAGGGGGACCCCAGGGCGGAGGCTGGCACCCAGTCACTGCCACCTTCCCTGGGAGCCACGGGGCTGCTCCACCCTGGAGCACTCCACACATGCTCCTGATTTAACCACAACCCAGATGATTCGGATGGTTTGGGGTGGTCTCTCTCTCACTGCCACACCGGGGAGTTGCACAAGCAGCTCTGGAAGCCTCCCCAGCAGTCCCAGTGGGAGATTTCGCAACCCAGACCTCCAGACCCCGGGTCCCGCAGGAAATGCTGCCCTCCCCTCTGGTTTGTTTTTTTTTTTGCGGGGGGAAGTTGGGTTACAACTCCGCTGTTTCCAGCTTGGCCAAAGCCAGAGGCACAGCCTGCCCTGACCCCAGTGAGCAGCCCCGCAGCTATGTGGGGTCACCCCGGGGCTGGGTCCCCTCCCTTCACCAGCCAGGCACTGGCACATCCAGTCACCATCGCTGACGCTATCGCTGTGTTGACGCTCGCTCCAGAGTCAATAAAAGACTCGGGGAAGGTCCAAAGTTTGAGCTGGGCCTGGCAGGCAACTGAGGGGCCAGAAGAGATGTGAGGAGGGGGCACAGACCTGAAAAACACCAGCCCAGGGCTGCGGAGACACCCTGTTTCATGACAGCATTTGAGCGGAGGGTTGCGGGGTGTGAGGTCACCAGAGTACTGATGCCACTCACATCAGTTTTGGGATTGACCCCATGGAGGCTCCCTGGGGTGACTGGTCTGTGACCCTACCCCGTGGGGTGAATGGACACAGGTTAAAGATCCCAGTGGCCCTGAGGGGACAGCAGGACAGAGCAGGTCCATGGCTGGAGTCATCCCATCAGGTGCCCAGACTGGGGACAGGCATTATGGCACAGCCCGTCCCATTCTGTCCCCAAAGGGAAGGGGCTGGGGTCTCATCACACCCAGCCCAAACCCCCCAGGGGGAAGAAGCAGAGTCGTGCAGCCCACAGAGACCTGTGAGGTCAGTGCTCTGCCTCTCTACCTATTTCTCCCACCTCTCCAGCTCTCCTCTGTTCCCAGCACAGTTTGAGGCTGAACTTTTGGCCACAGAACCCTCACAGTGCCAGCAATCAACATGGGACCCCATGGGACAGCCACGGAGGTGGCGTTTGGCAGTGTCCTGGCCCTGGCACAGGGAACCTGGCCCCCAGTCAGGATGTCTGCATGGGTGTGCTTGGCCACAAATTATTGACAGGAAAGCAAAGACACACAGACCCATTTTCCTTCCAGCATCAATGTCTCCTGCCAGGCCTCCCCACTCCGTGGGTCCCCTCTCACTCCTGGATGGGGCAGTGATGTAGGGCCAAGTCAGTTCTGCTTTCCTCATGTATCCCTGTCTCCTTTTCCCTTGCACCGTGGTGGGAGCTGAAGAGCAAAGGAGATGGACTTGGACTTCCAGAGCATCCTTCCCATGGCAGGACCACTACTCCAAGGACAGGGAACAGCTGGCTCTGCTCCCAGCACTTGTCCCCAGACTGTCACTCTGAAGGACACAGGGGCAACCCAAAGGGCTTTCTGGACTCTCTGCACACCCTATGGACAGACACAATCCTGGCATGGAATGAAGTGGCCGTTTTACTGGGAATGAGCCAGAAGCACGGAATAACAAACCTCCAGGGACAGCACGTTCCCAGGGCAGCCACCCCAGGGGCAGCCATCCCGGCCTGAACTGGGAGGTTTTTGATTTTTTTCTTCTCCTTTTTTTTTTTTTTTTCCTGCTTTAGGAACTTCAATTCTCTGTCTCCCCACCAAGGAAATGAGCTGGTACTGCAATGTGTGATGAGTAACATTACCATGAGCTTAGTTAGGCAGATGCCAAAGCCCAGTGAGCTGATGACTTTTACCTCTTCTCTTCCAAATTTAAATCCTCTTCTCAGACTTAGATACGTTTGCAAATGTCTCATCCCAACCTGTTTCTGGCCTCTCAGCAACTTCACTTCCCTGGGTGATGAGTTCTGAATTCACCCCCAGCCCTGAGGAACTGGGACTTGTTGGACTCCACTGTCCAAGAGCATTTCACTGTGGAATGGATGCCCTCAGAAAAGCAGGGAACAGAAAATAAATTTCCACAAACATCCATCTGAAGGGTACTGAAGACAGGTCCAACACATTGCACGTGACCAGGAGGCGCAGCTGGACTCGGAACACTCCTGGGGACGTGGTGGAAGCTGCAGAGATCAGAGAGACCGAGTGACCAGCCACGGTCACCAAGAAGCTCCCAAAAAATCTCTGAGCAGAAGGAAAAAAAAGCCCAAACTGTGGTTTTGTGTTCGTCCGGCATGTCCTGTCCTCAGGGCTCACCTGGAAGGCTGTGGCAGCTGTCTTGTCCCAGCACGGAAAGGTTCGTGGCTGGTACCTGCTCCTTCCCTCCTGGAGGGAGGTTTGCAGCAGCCGGGATTGGGGCTGCTCCCGCTGCCGGCAGCGACACTGCGGTGACTCTGACAGGGCTTCCTCTACCGCTGTAGAGCCAGGAAACTACTGCTGGAAACACGCCATCCCTTTGACAGCTCTGCGGGGAGAGCGAATCTCTCACCAGATCGACCGATAAGGAGCTGGACAGGAAAAACAACCGGTTTCCAGCGTTTTCCAGCGTGCAGTACCGCCTGTCCCCAGTGCTCGTCCTCAGTGCGCGTCCAGGGCCACCAGCCTGACACGCGGCTGCGTTCATCCCACTCACAGCCCATCCCACTGATCCCATCCCATCCCACTGATCCCGCCCCACTGATCCCATCCCACCCATCCCATCACCCGGAGGGACACGCTCCAGCTCCCCGCTTATAAACAAACCCAGAGAGGTAGCAGTCCGTCTTTCAAATTGTATTTCAAGTTCACAGTTTGGAGATACACAACATTTGCGATTGCTATCAATCCTCGTCACCCTTCTGGAAAAAATCGGTGATAAAATTCCCAGGTTTACAGGCAAGGATTTCACAAGGAGGAAAATCAAGGCCCTAACGGGAGTGGAGTGTCAACATTTCAATGTTATCTCTAGCATTTCTTTCCTGGTATTAAAAACATGCTTTTAAATTCCAAATAAGCTCCTTATCCTGCTCCTGCCCCACACTAAAAATATAACAATGCAATTGCTGTCAGCAGGAAAAGCAGGACCATTAAATCAAGTCCATTTGTGATCCCACAGAGGAATGAAATAATCAGGTATGAGATGGAGTTGTCCCCCAACTCCAAGTTGGTTCCCAAATTGCTACATCCTCCTGCTGAAAGCCCTGCCTGAGATGCTCACCTTTGCAAGAAGAGCTTTTTACTCATGTCTTATTTATCTGAGGTGCAAGTCCTCAGCATTGACTTTGGTCTCCTCCAAAAGGAAGCCCCTGCATCCCACATGGGACTGTAGCAGTCATTCCAGAGGGGCTGCTGGAGAAGTAAAGCAGCTGGATGGCAACAGGGGGCTTCTTCAGACCCTAATGATTGAAAAATGAAAGAGGCAGGGACGTGCTTTGGAACGTGCAGCTGCCAGAGCTGCCTCTGGCCAGGCTCACCAAGAGCAGGGAGGAGCCCCAAGGCTGTGGAGTTTCTGGGGATGGGCGAGGCACTGCAAGAACATCCCCAAGAGAAGGAATGGCACTTTGTGCTTCATGGAGCACTTTTTTATGGAGCACAGCAAAAGTCTAAGTAGAGTCAAGGGCAGTTGTTGAGATCCTGGCTGATTTACAGACACAGAGACAGCAGATTCCTCCTGGGCACCGTGCTGTGGGCTACACAGCTGGAAATAAAGCTCAAATCCCAGCAATTGGACCAAACTCCTTCATTACAGCCTCAGGCACCAAACAGTGCATCCTATTGCAAATCCCTGGCTGAAAACTCCCCTCTCCCACACACCTGCCCACCAGCTCTGAAGAAAACAGGGAGAGATTGTGCTCATACTGGTGGGTGAGACTTCTGAAGCTGAGCAGTGTGAACACCCCCAATAGCACTGCTACATTCCACTTAAATCTTCTAACCCATTGTTTAAGGCCCCTCCCAGCTCCTTGGATTTATAAACATTTGCTCCACAAAGGGCCAAAATCCCTTATTGAAAAGTCTCTCACTGCTTCATGTGCATTTGAGGTTGCCTTATCAAATGCTGGTGACACAGGCTGAGCTGCTGCAGTGCTCTCAGAAAATGAAGGCAATCCATTGATGCAGGCACAAGACCTTCAGCATTTTAAAGCTGTGTTTTGGGGCACAAAAAGGCATTCTGTATTCTGTCCTCTCGCCCCAGGTTGGTGTAACAAGCCCCCTTCAAGGCACTCTCTCACTGGACAAGTCACCAGTACAACACACATCTGTCCTCCTCCATTTAATTTTAAGTTATAAACTAAGGCTCCTATGATTCCCACTCCTTTTGGGTCCTAGCTACACCACACCTGTAAAAAAGACAGGAATGTAAATGGGAAGTGCTTATTGCTGCAGCTTAGTTAAACCCCAGATTCATTCAGGGTTTTGCCAATGGGGCTCCTACCTTGGCCTGGGGAGCTGGTGCACTGGAACTCCAGTGGCATTGTGGAAAAAGGCAGCTGCTAAATGCAGCAAAGATGAAAGATTTCAAAAGGATGAGAAATTCACAAAGGTGATACAGTTCCCATCCTCCAGCAATATAAAAAAAGTAAAAAAAAAATTATAAAGGAAATATAATTCAAGTAGACTGTGCCAGGGAGCAGGGGAATGGCCTTCACTGGAGCTACCAACCCATCCCAACACTCACCCCAGACACAGCAAAGACACCAGCAGTGCACTGCTGTGCGAGCCTCACACAATGGTCCTGCCCCTGTGTGAGTCCTGCTGCTCTCCGGAGGATCAGTACACCTGGATTCTGGTAAATTCAGCTGAAACAGGGGCTGCTGGATAGCCTGGTGCTTGCTGAACACCAGCCAGAGGGCCCGTGGCTGCAGGTGGCTGTGGCTGAGCCGGGCACACGTGCTGTGGGACAGAGAATTTGCCCAGCTGGCAGCACTGTCCCGGCGAGGCTCCGGCGTGGGCCTGCCCAGGACACTCTCCAAAGGCACCTCTGGCTTGGCAGTGGGAAGAACTGAGGCTGTGTCCTGCAGCACGGCTCTGCTGAGGTCCCTCGTGTCCCAGAGCGTGGCCACATCCTGGAGAAAGGCTGTGATGGAAGCCCTGGCTCTGAGCACTGGGGTGCTGGGAAGCAGGAAGAGCCAGAGGCGAAGGGCAGTGGTAGCTCTGGGTGGGGTAAGTGCCAGGCACAGGGTTAATCCTGGGCAGGAAGAAAACAGAAGGTTACACTGTGCTCAGAACTGACATTGCCTAATTAGTGCTGGAAGTGCCCTGGGGGTAGATTTCCTCCTGACCAGCGCTCAGAGAGGTCACTGCAATCCATCAGAGGGATTCACTACAACAGAAGCTCTTATTATAAGCAGCACTTGAGTAAAAAATGGGTTTAGTGGCCTCGCAGGACAGCTGTTCCCACTCCCAACCCACTCTGACTCCACACCCACTGAATGAGCTGGTCTTGGCCCCAGATGCTTTGTGCAAGGAATACACAAAGCCAAACTGAAATGTGCTTTAAGATTCCTGTGCACATCCTCCCTGCCCTGTGAGTGACACATCTGCCAAGTCATTAATCAGGAGAAGTTACAGCTGCCAAGTGTTATTTATCAAGAAAACACAAAGGCCTTTGGTGCGAGTAAGAGCCCAGAGTAGAGAGCAAAAAAAAAAAAAAAAGAGAAGGAGGAGAGTTAGAAATAAAAGAGTTAGAAATAAAATTAATCATTCAGAAGCAAGGGCTAGGAAGCCTTTGCCAGCAGAAGGCATGACTCATCCTGCCAAAACCTATCAGGAGAGAGGCAATCTGCCTGGAAGCCTCAGCCTCTGGGACTTCAGGAGTGCTGCTCAGCCCACGCACAACATGAGGATGAGAGCTGAGAATCCAGGCAATACTCATGAAGCCATGAGTGCCAAGTTCCCAGCAAGAAGAAGAGACTGGCTCATGCTGGGGTTTTCAGGCTTGGAGATTTCTTTTTAATTATTTGAGGTGTGGGTTTGAGTTTGGATTATTTTTTTATTTGTGGACACAAACATGACGCCAAGGCCTGGACTTCAAAGAAATATCTCCTGTCTCGTGGCAATTTAATGCCTGAATCTTATAAAAAATTAAAATTAAAACAAATCCCAAACCATTAAGAGCTCTTGCTTGGAAATAAGAATCAAAATAATAAAAATTAAACTCCAGAAGCACTTACAGAAGTTTTATCTAAAACACAGACATGCAAATTCAGCTGCAGCAGTGGAAGCATCCTAGAAACACCTTCCCACGCCCTGCTTGATAGTCAAATGTTCATGTAAATACCTTTGTGTCACAACAGTCTGTGTCACCTCACCAAAGGAGGCAGGTTTAGACACTGAGGTGCTGTGCACAGCAGGATGGGACTGGTGCTGACACAGGCTCAGCAGGGAGCCAGGCAGCCTCTCCTCCCAGAAGCTGCACTTGCACAGGAGGGAGAGAGGCAAGACACAAATTCTGGGTCTGTCTGGCCTCCCCTGCAAGCACTCACACGTTTTGAGTGCCCTGATGGACCTGGGAGACACTCCTGCTGCAGGCAAGGGTTGCTTTTATGGTTTCTCATGGGTGAGGGCAGTGCAAACACCTGGGAATGCTTCCACTTCAAATAAAACTTTACAATGAGCTGATGGCTTTAACAATACATAGAATTTAACCCTGAATAGCAAACTATTTTTTTCCTCTGTGAAACTGAAAGAACACCTTAGAATAAGTAAATATTTGACCTACATTTTCAAGTCTTTTAGAATACAAGTGAGTTCCCGTGGTTTGTGTTAAACTTAAAACCTTTCCTGCACGTCACGTGGGCTGTGAGGCCCAAGGCCTCTTTTCTGTAAAGCAACATTGCCTTGACACTGAAAAGCTGCTGAAAGGTTAAAAGAGACCAAAAGGTCTGCACTGAACTTTGTAAGTGCCATCCTTAATTTATAATGCTCTGCTCCTACAGAGGTTTGGACACAACTCACTTCACAGCATTCCTGGCAGGAGAGGTGGGGCAAATAAAGATAAGGATCACGCCCCAGGGAGCCACATAGCCAGGAACAACTGCCTAATGCTGGGGCAGAATTACACAATTTAGCTTTGCTGTCAGCCAGAGCCGCAGTATCTTCCCTCGTGTACACACTGCCCTTGCAGCAAAGGAGAGGTCTTTCACCCCCATTTGGCTTTCACTAAAGACCTGGCTGAGTTAATGTGTGGTGATTTATTAGTCACACTAATGTCACCAGTGTAACATCAATGGGTGACTCTGCTCCCCAGGACATGCACGATGTGAACAGGAGAGGCACAATACAACTTTTAGAGGCAATATAATGCCTCTACTCACACCTCAAAATTCCCCTACAAGATGTTTCACAGGAACTCCTGCACTTACTTGCTGTTTTCAGAGGCTCTTCTCTCTGCTAAGGACCCTGGGATGTATTTCAGCCCTGGTATCCTCTTCAGCAGAGTGAAAGGGAACACCCGGTCCAGCTTAGAGCCCACTGACTCTGGAAAATCCAAGCAGAAACAGTAGCCAAGACCATCTGAAGTCAGGAGCTTGTTAAGGAGAATTGAGGACAAAACACACTCATTTCTGACACAGCCACACAGAGTCCCCCCCTGCCCACAAACCACTTTCTCTGGAGAATTCTCCCAGTTCTACCCAGCACCACCTTCAGAGACCATCACCCTCCTCAGCTCCACGTTCTCTGCATACACTGAGAAGGGGCAGCACGAGGCAAAACACAAATGCAGAATGGGATGGGACGAGCATGAGCAAAGCCAGTGAGGGTTTAGTGCAGAGCAGGAGCCCAGGAAAAGCCAACGCACCTCAGCAATGAGAACCACAGCACTTCCTTCCCACCACGATCCCGCTCTGGCTCAGGGCTTCCCGCTCGGAAAGGATACAGGCTTCCCCAACCAGGAGCCCACACAGGTTCCCCAAGAGGGAAGAGTGGGGGACAAACCACGCGATGCAGAGCCCAAGCCAGGGCACCAGCACCACAGGAACTCTGCACCCAAAAAACAGAGTCCTCTTCACGCGCGAGCGGGTGGTAGAAACCCCCAGCGTGGCAAAAGCCACTGGCATGAACCCTTTGGCATCTCCCACTTCCAGCAGTCTGGAGACAAGGGGCTCGAGGAGGAGGTACAGGAGGGCGGAGAGCACGGAGAAAGTGGCAGTGAGGATGCAGTGCTTCACTGTGCCCACGTTCTTCTCAAAGCTGCCAGCAAAGTACCAGATGATAACGGCACCACAGGCCAGGGAGATCAGGTCCTCGTAGACGAAGATGTAGGTGATCAACCTGTGAACTGAGCACAGCAGCACCTCAGACAGGCACAGACAGCACTGGTGTTGCTATAAAACAATTACATGCTTGAGTAGAGGGAGAGTGAGCCCATGGGATTAATTAATGGCTTTCATTTCCATCCTGGCACAGAAGAGAAGGAACCTGAGGCCTTTAAAACCAGGCGTAAATAACCAGATAGAGTGAAAATAAGTGCTATCTTGGGTGTCACAAACATATGGGCTGGCTCTTGCTGCTTCCTGGGAAGCTGCCTGGAAAAAAGCAACAGCATCTGTAGTAAATTTCAGTCTCATTAAAAGAGAAGGCAAGAGACATAAAAATAACTGTTACAGTACTGACAATTTTGGAAAAAAGATAAACACTTCTTAGATTGCTGGAAGACCGATTTTCATCACCAAAAACGTCTGGAGGTTATCACACCTCAGAAGTACTCCCAGGCCCTCTATTTAGGTGTTCTCCTGGGCACACAGCAAGGACTGAGACAGACTTCTCCACGTCCCTCCCATCAACCTCAGTTCCACAGCCAGAAAAATACCAGTGAGAAACAAAACAAGGCAGTGCAACTCCTGGAGACATGTGAGGAGATGGTGGAACCCACCCATCAGCTCAGAGAACTGGACTGATAAAGGAAACCACTGCCCGGGGGTAAGCTGGAACACGGGAATTAAAACTGTGATTAAAAATCATTCTGGGAATACCACAGCGACTGAGAAACGCAAATCCCTCAAGCTCCTGGTAGTGTTATCCACTGGGCTTACTGTCAAAAGACAGAGATGGGGGTGAGGAGGAGCAGCCTGATGTCGAGGGACTGAAATGGGTGCCCAGCAGGCTCGGTGCAGGTCAGAGGAAACGCATGGAAAGCGGGATGAAAAGGGGCAGGAAGAGCGGGACACGGGGGAGCAGCGGACTCGGAGACGGGCTTGAGGAAATGCACAGAAATGGGGGCTGAGGGGAGTACCGAGGGGTCCAGCGCAGGACAAGAAGAAGGCCGGAGAGGGGGGACACAAAGGCTCCGCTAGGATTTGGGGAAGGGCCGGAGAGGGGGGACACAAAGGCTCCGCTGGGATTTGGG
>VZTG01009280.1:53954-69325 GCA_013397845.1 Melanocharis versteri | reverse complement strand
TGTGTCACCGCCCCCCCAGTGTGAGGTGTGGGCCCCATTTTGGTTCATGCGCCCCCCTGCAGGCCCCCCCACTTTTGGGTTGTGTACCCTTCCCTCCGGTGTGAGATGGAAGCTCCCCCCTTTTGGGTCACGGCACTTCCCCTGTGTGGACCCCGACTTTGGGTTGTGGTTTCCACCCCCACTCCCCATCCGGGTGTGAGATGTGGATCCTCTTTGAGTCGTGCCTCTCCCCGTAACATGCTTTGTGTGCTCCCCCTTTGGATCAGCACCTCCCATGGAATGCAGGTACCCCCTCCCTTGGGTCGTGCCTCCCTTAGCATGGGAAATGTCCTCCTGCCCCTTCAGCAGGCGATTCACCTTTGTGTCCCGGTATCTGCTGCTTCTGCTCTGCACTCTGTGCTCTTCACACAGAAGGAAGTGAAGGGGCTTCATCTCCCCTGCCGTGGGCTTGAAAACGCCCTGGCTGTGACTGTTTTCCAGCGGAGGCTTTAGCTGTGCATGGAAGCAGGATCCGCTCTCCCAGCTGACCTGACACAGCCCAGCTCCTCCTGGGGCCTCTACGAGCACAATGTGCTGTTTCTTTATCCCTTTGAGGTGTGGATGATTGGGTCCCCCGGCAGTGCTGCCCCTGTGAAGCCTTGGATAGGTGTGGATACTCGTGTATCCCAGAGTGGGAGGAGGAATTCCGAGGCTGGCCGTGCTTTGTGGAGCGAGCCATGTTTTGTTGTGGTCGAGCCATTTTGGCATTGTCTCGTGCTGCGTGTGTGAGTGATAGACAATACAAACAAAGCAAGGGCTGCTAAAGGAATCCTTTCATGCAAGGAGCAGTTCTGTGCCAGGAAAAGCAAACGTGTCCAAAGGTACCAAATGACGAATTTTTCTATTAAATGAGTAAAGCTTGGCAGTAAACTACATCCACTTTTCCCTCATCCCTCAGCTACTGACCAGTCAAGCACCTGAGTGTCTCTGTTTTTAGTGACGTTCAAACATGAGGTTCTTTTTCTTTTGAGGATACTGAGAGGCAATACTGCTTCTTTATATGAATTACTTCATAAGAGAACCTCAGTTTTCAAATGTACACAGCAGGTTGTTCTATCTTGAGAGGAATAAACCCCTTGAGTAGTGCAGGGTGATTAAGCTGCTATGTCCCAGTTTATCAACAGGAAATTTTTCTGTGAACTTTTTGAACATTAAAAAAACACCAAAACCCTCAGCACAGGAATTTCCAGAATAAACTGTTATTTCTAAAAATCCTTACAGACTCTTGTCCCCATTGAGCCCACAAAAATAAATCGATCAGGAGTCTGTAAGAGGTCCAGCAGAGGATGTAGAAAAATGTATAAATAAAGGAAATTCCTCTGACGGTGTGTTTTCATATTTTATGGGCTCCTTATCAGGTTGCTTTCAATTTTTCCCCAAAATGTTGTGGTTTGGTGGAAGTTTGTTTAGGAGAAGCTACGGAGGTTAAATGTAGTTCTTAAATTTGTCCCTAGTTACATCCTTTCTCAAGAATTTTCTGATACAACCATTAATGTTCTTTAATTAGCAGGATTAATGACATATGAATGTTAAACCACAACCGTGTTTCACAATGTGGTTACCTATTTAATTGTAATCTTTGTGATCATTAAATGTAAACTGTGTAAAAATTCCACCTTACTCCTTAAAAACCAACTTGAATTGCACGTCTCCATTGGGTTTTTAATTGCTTTTCAATATGAAACAGCAATGAAATATTTGTGTAGCAGTGCAGGAGGAGGAGACATTCACATCTATGTGGAACTGCTTTATAGGGCATGTGAAATTAAACCTGGTTTCATCTCATGTTAGCATTTGGTAAATGTTTCTGTTACAGAATATGAAATTTGTTGCTTTGAGGAGATACTTTTCCATTAAAAATGCTGCTTCATGTGTGAATATCTCGCCTCATGTGTGATATCTCCCCTCATCTCACATCCATCACCTCGGGTGATGCCCTCATCAAAGCTCTGGTTTAGTGTCTCTGTAACCACTGGCAGGATTGGATTTATAACCTGCTGAGGGAGGTATAATGAGCAGATTCAGCAATTTGGTGAGTGTTTTGATTGGAAAATGGTTGCAGTCATTTATGACATTTACCCTGCCTTGTAATTAATTTTCAGTGTCAGCGTTTTAGGCAGTTCTAGGTATAGAGGCTGGAGGGAGAACGTGGGGGAAAGAGTGAAATTGGGAATGAGAATAGATTTTATTAGACCATGGCACAAGAGTGTTTATACGAATTCTTCAAGTGATTAGAAGAGAAAAATTGCAGGGCTTATCCAGAGTGTTTGGGTTTTGACAAGAAAGTGGGAATTTCAAGCAGATTGAGGCTCCTGCCTGGGAAGTGAGATGGATGGAACTGAGCAGTGCAGAGGCTGGAAGGGCACAGAGCAGAGTGGGACGTGAGGAACCTGTGCAGGGCTGGGATGGGATGGATGTGAGGCTGATGGAGCAGAGTGTGTGTGTTCTGTGTGGTGCATCTGTCACGTGCTGCTGAGCTCTCTGTTGGGTTTTTCCTCTTGCAGTATGAGCACAGGGAAGTATTGTGGCTCCTCCATCCCTGATTTTTCGTCTCACATTCTGCCTGTGTTTGTGCCCTTTAGCTCAGCAGAGCTTTCTTAGAGCATCCCAAAAAGGGGTTCAGCTGCACTGACCTACTTAGCTGTGCTTGATTAATTAAGCTGCTGCGTTCTGCTCATTGATGATGGCACTGTACTCGATAGCCATTAGAGGGGTTGTACAGTTCTGGGTATTTGAAAAGGCTCCTTGAAAACAGAATTCAGATCCTTCAAAAGGGACATTTCCAAGTGGCTGTAGCTGTGTTGTGTCCCCCACACCCTGTGCTGCTGTCATTCCAGTCTTAACATTTTCCCTTTCCTTAGTAAAGAGGAAGCTTCATTCTGCAGGGATAGTAGTTGCAATATCCTGTGTACTTGAACCTTTCTCCCTCTCCCCAAATTTTCTCCTCTTACAGTAAGCAGAGACTAAAATGTTCTTTGGAAATTCTCAATATGGCTTATTTCTTTTTCTAGATTCTGGAAGTTACAGTCAGTCTGGGGGCCAGCAGAGGTATGTGAGGATTTTTGTTTTGCTGTTAGCAATTACATCTGCAAACTAAAAGACCATTTAGTATTCCTACCATGATGACAGATTGTTCAGGATAGAAAATTGATACGTTTTTGGAGTTGGGGATGCAGAAAGCTTGCACCTGGGCCTTTCTCAAGGGTCTTAGAAAACAAGAGAAAACAGTCTATATTCCTGAAGAGAAGACAATAATCAAATGTGAATTGGAATGACATCTTGTAACAGTAAGAACTATTGAAATGTCATGAATATAGAGAAATACTTTTCATGTGACTACCTTAAGCTATTCACTAAGATTTTAGTCAAAAGTTATTGTATTTATTATCTTTATTATGTGGCCCAAGGCTGCAGTGCATGTTTTAATCAGGGAGACAAGTGTTTTTATGGGAGTATAAAAATCATGGCTAATGCTGCCTGTGCCAATGAAGATCATGAGGTTCTGTGCATGTAGCACTGCCTGAGTTTGGGTTTGTATATAAGTATGATGAGTTTCAGCACGTGGTTCTTTTGTCAGTTCATGAAGGCTTAAAGTGGCAGAATAATGAGTAAGTATGATATAAAATTACAGCAAACCCAGGTTTCATGTACTTCAAATTAATGCTTGAAACACAGCAGAAATTAAAATAAGCTGTTCTGGCTTCTGACAGTCAACCATTAATTCATTGATGCAGTTTTAATATGCCTGGAACTGCAGTGCTTGGATTAAACACCAGTTTTGGAATGAAGAGAAACTTAAAGACACCAAAAATACCTTTACTTTCCAACCTGTGTGAAGGGCACTCTAAGCATTTCCTAAAAGCATTTTTCTCTTCCAGCTATTCGTCCTATGGCAATCAGAGCAGTCAGAATTATGGACAAGGACAGGTATGTTGAAAAAAACATTGTGGCTTTCAAAGCAGATGTTCCTTGAGTGAAAATGATTGTTCCTGGGCCAGGAAGAATTCCAGTCTCAGCTGTGCTTGATGTTTGCAGTTGTGTCTAGCCAAGGAAAACTGTAATTACCTGCTGTGGAAGTTACACTTATTTGAGTACATTCTTGAAATTACAGGGATATTCTGGTTATGGGCAGAGTGGAGACAATTCCTCCTATGGACAGAACTATGGAAGCTATCATGGGAACTATGGACAAAATCAATCAGGTTTGGCTAGCTTGTTACATTCATTGGCTGAATTTAAAAGGTGAATATTGACTAAAAATTTTCTTCCTCGATTTCCAGGTTATGGACAGGATTCCCAGGGATACGATGATGAATCCAATTATGAAAATCAGAATCAGAGCTCATACAACCAGCAGTCCTATGGCAGCCAGGGGCAGCAGAAAGGGTCATCCAGAGGGTAAGGAAGACGAGTTTGCCGGTATCTATGTAAAATACTGTCTGGTAATTGTACATTCTTAAGTAGAGCTATAACGAATTTCTTGCTAACATTGCTGAGAAAAAGACAGATATTTGAAAATCCACATCCTTGAAACATTTTTAATGTCTGGAAGGACAGGAGGTACAGGATGAATATTTCTTTATATAAGAAGGGTGGGTGTAGTTGTTTTGAAGTCAAGCTCTGTGGGGATGTGCACTTTAGAAAGTATTTGGAAAGTGGCTACAACGAAAAATGGACTTGGTAGAGTGTTTTGATTAGGGGAAGGACCTATCAGATCCCTCTCCAATCACATTCTTTTGTATAAACTTACAGTGCTCTTTCATTAACTTCAAATAAGCTGTTAGCAAGGAAACTCTTAGCTGCTCTCAGATTGCAGGCTGCTTATCTGGCTCAGAAGGCCTTTTTTTGAAAGAGAAAGGATTCAGAAATGTCATTTAAGAAATGTGTTTTGGTTTTCCAGCTAAGTAGAGTTCTCAGAACATCGTGGGTTTAGATCCTCATTAGTAAATTAAATGTGCACATGCATGCTGCACTCTTATTCAGCGCTGTGCTATTGCAAATGTATTTTACTTGTGAAGTGATGTTGTATTGGATTCAGTTTCAGGAGGATTAATGATACAACATTGAAAGTATGTAGGAAAATACAGCCTGACTTCCCATAATGGCTTAAAAGGCCACTTAATGCTAGAATACCTTCCCTGTCTACTTTACAAGCTCTGTGCCTCCACCCCGAGGTTACTGCTTGTGTTAGGGCTTTACTGAGGATCATGTGACCTCTTCTAAATACTCTGTTGGGTACTAAACCTCATTCTAGTGTCCAAGGTTCGAATGGTTTTGTATTTTTTGCAAGGTGATAAAACAATCTCGACTTGAGCAAACCTCTACTTGGTTTCTGGTTTTGTAGTTCTTATTATAAAACATTTTAATATAAAAAAACCTAAATCTGCCAGCAGTAGGTGCTTTCACTTTAAAGTCATTTTTGCTTCCATAACAAAGGCAGGTACACAGTTAAGTTTTGTTTTGCTTTGTTTTCTGAGTATTTCTTAGAGCTGTACAAAGGTAATAATGTAGTTTTTAACTCTGTAGATATCCAGTAGAATAAAAGTACAGCACATAGGTTCTCCAACAAGTTGTTTGTGATCTAGAAAATGAGGAAAAGACCTTGAAGGGAAAATTCTCAATGTAGGGTAGTAACAAATAAGGAAAAAGTGAGAAATTAAATGGTAGCAGCTTTGAAGAGGGTGGCCACAAAACTGTAGCCGTCGTGTCCTAGGGGAGGGAAAGGAAGACAGCAGATAGTGGATGCTTTCAGCAGTGCTTCCATTGTTGGTAAAGGTGCAGAGGCTAAAGCAGAGCTGACTTTTTTGAAGTGAAGATAATAACAAAAATCTTCACAAGCTGTTTACCCCTGGGATTAGCAAGGTTAAAGCTGAGATCTGGGCTAGAAGTGGGAGCGAGCAGATTAAATGGTATTTACACAGATGAGATATTTTGGGATTGGTTAGACCCGACACACTGGATATGAAAGTGCTTTGAAAAGCTGGTGGAAACTTTCTGTAGGCTCTTGTAATTTTTTTTCCCTTTTTCTGAGGTACTTTCACTAGCAAGTAGGATTGCCAGAGACTGGAGAGTGGCAGATCTAGTGCCTCATCTTTTGAAAAAGGGTGGATGCAGGGAGGGGGAAAAGAAGAAAGGGTGGCAGAGGTCAAAGATTCTTTTCAGTTACTGAAAAGATAAGACAGCTAAGGCACAACTAAGTACCTGGGGGAAAACAAAGGAATGAGTGCAGCCAGTGTTCCCTGGATGCAATTTATTTCTCATAAATCTATATTATGCCTCGCCATGAAAGGCTGAGCCAGCTGGAACTATTCTCTCATATATCTAGATTTTCAAAATACTTCAGTTTCTACTTCAGATGTTGAAGTAGCTTAGGCGAGTGTGGTGTTGGTGAGATTCCCTTGTGGTTGCTCTAAAGTTATTAATCTTAATCTTAGAGAAGATTTATGACTCCCTCTTGGAGCGTAGAGCTGCATTGTATTGGAGTATCCTGGATGTGATACTGGTCAGTGTTTCTGATGAGGGTTGCTGGTATAGTGTAGATGGCACTGAAGTGAGAAGAACCACAGGTGTGTTACAGGCCACCAGAACAGTTAGGAAAATTCTTGATAAGTTGTAGAATGTCCAGAAGAAGAAAGGCTGCAATTCAATGAAAGCAAAATTTTATTATTTGGGGATTTTTTAGGCAGCAAGTCTCAGCTGCACTATAACAACACGAGCACTGAGGCTCTGCCCTGCAGGTCCAGAGGGAAGGATTTGGTGTTTAGCACATCAGGGGCTCTCCATCAGCCATTGATGGTACTGGGGAGAGGAGGGAAAGCAAATGTTGGACTGGGACATGTGATAGGAGTGATGCTCTTGAGTTATGTAATGAGGTAACTGCGTTTAGGAAATTTTAGCCATCTCATGAATTTTCAGCCGTTACTTTGCTCTCTGTTCTGTGAACATTTAGCTATTAATTCAAATTCTGTTTGTTTTAAGTGGAAGAGGCTCTTATGAACAAAAGTCAAACTATGGTCAGCACCAAAGCTCTTATGACCAGCAGTCAAGCTATGGACAAAACCAAGACTCTTACGACCAGCAGTCAAGCTCATATGACCAGCAGTCGGGCTATGGCCACCAGGGCTCGTATGACCAGCAGTCGGGCTATGGCCACCAGAGCTCATATGACCAAAAGTCAGGCTATAACCAGCACCAAAGCTCATATGGCCACTCCCAGCAATCCTACCAGTCTCAGAAGGGAAGCTATAGCCACAACAGCCAAGGTAAAATTCACAGCTTGAATTCAGTATTGCCTAATAAAATTGAGCAGAAGCACTGTGAAATGTTTGGATTTTCTTCTGCAAGCAGTTGATTTGATGAACAGTTAAATTCTTTTCCATGTTGATATTCTTGGGGAATGTTTTATATGTTAAGACTTTCAAAACATTATAGGGAGATTAAAAACTCTTGGGGCCCCAAAATGGTTGCATTTACGTATGTTAGAACAGCCTTGCAGAGTCTCTGTCCCTGAGTTCTGCAAATTCTAGATGGAATTTTCTTCCCAAGCTATTTTGAACCCTCTTCTGCACGAGGGTGACATGTCTTGATCAGTCATGAAGAGCTTTTGCACTTCACATTCCAGCTTTATGCTGTGTAGGTGAATTGTGAGATAGAAGGAGAAGTTTAAGATGAAGCCTTTTTTTTTTTGCATTAACTTCACACCAGCAGCACAACCCACTCTATTTATCCTTGTTCTGTCTTCACTGATGTCTTTTGCAAACTGGGAGGGCTGTGTGGAAGTCAAATGGAATATATCTTGTCCTATATTTTAGACAAGATGTGTAATGTTTGGGAAATGGAGTGTAATTACAGAGTGTTTTTTACATTCTGGTATACTCAGTGACCCTGGAAGCCAAGGGAGATAATGGGGAAAAGCTTGGTTTGGTTTTTTTTTTTCCCTTTGTTGCACAGAGAATGTCAGAGAGATTTAGGAGTTGATACTTTTCAGATGTAAATGGCACAGTTAATGAAGGGGAGGTGGGAATTCCAGGGTGTGAATTTTCACTGTGCTGCAGCTTGCACTACAATTGACTCGTGTTTGGTTTGACTCATTCTGCCAGATGATCGCCGTGAAAAGAGCAGGTATGGAGAAGATAATAGAGGATATGGCGGGTCACAGGGAGGAGGTAGAGGGGGATATGACATGGATGGAAGAGGTCATATGTCTGGATATAGGTAAGTGATCTCATTCCAGTGCCTGCAGCTCCTTACCCTTATTTCCTATTATTTAGCTGGTTTTCATTTTTGTTTATTATATGTCTATTCCTGAGGTGGTTCAGATTTAGATTTCCAAAACTGGAAGGTTTCTAAAATTAAACCTTTCTGCACTGCACAGAAATGGGTTTTGCCTAGGGGAACAGCTTTTAGATTCACATAGATTGAGACCAAGCATTTGATTGTTGTGACACACAGCTGCATTTTATTCGCATGAGTTGCAATTCAGAAACTGCCCCAGCCCATCACTTGTTTTCAGTGCCAAGAAAACCAACAGCCAGCAATTGAGAAAAATGTATAAAATTCATACCTAAGGGAGCTCACGTTTTACCAGGGAAGTATTTGACCTTGCAATAATAGGAATAATTTAGTAGTAGCATTACTTGTTCATTGCTGCTTTTTTCAGTTTTAGACTTCTATTAAAATGCACATCTTTTCTTATTGATTTATTTGTCAGCCTAAACACGTTTATTTTGGGTAGATCTGAAATACTAACAATGCTGTCACCCCTTTCCCCATTGCCTTAGGCCCTGTACTGTCAAGAAAATTTATGCACATATTTAATTCTGTGCTTGCAGATGATTTCATGCAGAGGTCTGCGATTGGGACCTTGGCTTTAAAGCCTATTGAATTAAACATATGACATATTATTTATTAATAGCTCTCCCAACTGGCTCCCCTTTGTGTCCCTCTGGGTGGCTGGGGGTGCAGAGGGCTCAGTGATGCAGGGCAAGAACGTTGAAGCTTCCAGAGAGCTTTGAGGTGTTACTTGTCAGCACCACTTATCCTTCAAAAGGCTGCACTGCTCTGGGTTATTCCTAAACTCCCAATGAAAAACTCTATAATTATACAGTGTTTTCTGTTGGAACTGATCTGATTTAAATAAAATAATCAGTACTTGGTTCCTTTTAAAGATACTCATTTTTTAAACCATATTTAAAATCTGTCTGCTTCTGAGATGCTCCTAAATTGTTCTTAATGGCTTGTTTATAATGATGTAGGAGGATCTTACCTCTTCTAATTAGGTGTGGTAGCACAATTAGAAAAGCATATTAGTGTTATTTTATGTTTGCTAGAATTTTATATAATATAAACTTAATGCATATTTTTCTGTAATAGTTTTTGTAATAAACAAATTTATATGCTATAAATAAACATAAATATCTGTAACAATTCTATAATATATAGTATCTCACATAAAACAAAAATAACAAGCAAAATAATTTCTAAGTTAATTTTAATTTTCAGTTAAAACTGAACTTTTTGTAAAATTAGATTTTCTTTGTGGATGAGGATTTTCCATATACCTGTGATAAAAACTGGCTTTTTGAAAAACTTTATAGCTGAACCCTTTCTGATAATAACAATGAATGTGAGCTTCAAAAAACACACTGCTGATAGGTTTTGTCACTTTGAAACAAACTTGGGTCTTTGCAAGATAAATTCAAATGAATTTGAATTCCACTGTCTGTGAAAATAAAGCCTCTTGCCATATCTTTCCAAAATGTAAGGAAGCTTTTGCTCACACACCCGTGTAGATCACGGTGCTTCAGTGAACTGGGAAGCCAAAAGAAGGGAAAGATGGGAAGTGAATGAAGAAGTGGAGGAAAATACAGGGAAGTGGGAAGGCATTTGTTAGGAATTCTGTCTGCTTCTGTTAAATGATGTTGGCTTTAATGGTATTTTTTGTGGAAATTTTCTGGTACTAGTGTCATATATCTTTATTCAATCTTTTTGCATAACTGTGACAGAGGATTCTGCTTCTGACATATGTATTTTACCAGACATGCTTATTAGAAAAGTCTAAGAGGTTAAATTAAATAACAAACTCTATAATGAAGGGGAAAGTAACTTATAATAAGGTAAGAAATTATGTTTAGTCATGTGAAAATGTGGGGGTTTAAGGGTAGGGTTTTTGGGGGGTGGTTTATATTCTTGGGTTTCTCTTATTTGTTTATTTATTTATTTATTTATTTGGGAAAAATACATATAGGAATATCAGGTTGATGTTCAGTAGCCACCATTTTCGGTTGTTCTGATCCCATTTTAATGTTAAACTGTGAAAATTCCATGGCCATCAGGAAATAATCTAAAAATCTTGTCTGCACAAATACTTTAATGATACTGTAATTACAGAATCCCAGAATGGGTTGGGTTGGAAGGGACCTTAAAAATCATCTTGTTCCACCCCCTGCCATGGGCAGGGACACCTTCCACTATCCCAGGGTGCTCAGAGCTCCATCCAGCCTGGCCTTGAACACTTCCAGGGATGGAATAATAACGTGGGCATTGCCTTTTATAGTGGTTAGAAAATAACATGTAAATAAGTTATATCAGGGCAAAAAAACCCTGCTCCTTCACTTTACAAACAAATTAATATCAAATGGGAGACCACAATGAATAAATCTCCTGTTCTTAGCTAATAATAAAATATCTTCCTTGACTTCCTTGACGTTTAAACACAGAGAGAACTGGATGCAGCTTTAGAGGTGTAGTTTTATTCTGGCAACCAGAAGGACTTGGACATGTCCTGCACTGAATGCTCTCAGCACTCATTTTTCTTTTGTGCCTGTGCGAAGTCACCCAGCACTGAGAAGATAATAATCTTTTGAGAAATTCCTGTTCAGATTTCTTAGCTGATATTAGTCCAATAGAGAACACATATTTCGTCATGTGCCAGAAGTTCAGATTTTAGTTTTAATAACTTAGGGTTTCAGAATAATCCTTGAGATTTTTTTTAACGGTCTTTAGCTGCATCTTTTGGGATTTTAGTAGAATTTCCCCATCCTTTTGTTTTGAAGCTTGAAAATTTGATGATCTCACTAATTTTTATTCTAGCTAAGAAGAAAAATATTTCCTTTTTTCCACTAGTAGAAGAGTGTCATCTTTTGGTTAGAAAGCAGGAACAGCAGGTTTTGAGAATGCAGAGTTTTACTGTAGGTTGTTCACCCAAGCTTTTTGGAGTCCTCACCTGAAAAACAAGGAATTAATGGCTGCTGTGGTTGTGGTCTGAATTGTTTTGGTTAAGGCCGTAAGGGGGAAACACAGGAGCAAACAAAGCAGGTGAGAGGAGCTTTGCTTTTGGCTCTGCTCACACAGACGATGCTGGGGGAACCACAGAGATGCAATTCAGAAAGGATTTGCCATTGTGTTGGGATTTGTCATAGAAATCCTGACTTTGCTCAGCATAGATTATTTTTTATCTCTTATGCAGATTTATGGTGATCTACTATGAACAAAAGCTACCTATGCAGCTTAATTGTTGTATCAGCTATTAGGAGTGGGAATTAGTGTGATATAAAAAACTACAGCTTAGTGCAGGTGTTTTTTACAAGTGTGGTTTGTGTTCAGAATTAATATTTTGACTTGTAACAGATATGCTTGAGCTTAGCCTTATGGAGACTTTGGAAAATTGTGAACAGAGGCAATAAATATAAGCAAGGGAAAAAAACCCCATCTGTCAGCGACTGTTGGTGCACTAAATATTCCTCTCTTGTTTGTAGAATACACTCTTAGGTGTTAGGGACACACTTGGTGAGACAGATACATGTTGGAGGATGAAATTTGGTCCCTGAATTCGTAGTGCTGCTTCTGCCAGTATCTAATCACTTTATAAACTGCATTTCTTGTATGTTGAGCTCCCCAAATACCTGTACTTTAATTTAAAGAGCTGTTCCCAGCTGGATTAAGCAATATCCAGATGAAGTGCAGTTACAGTCTAGTAGGTGATGATAAATCTATGATTGAATATAGGAGAAAAGAACAGCTGAGGACTTCTCTTTCATAGCAGCAAGTTCACACAGTGAGTGGTGCCTTGTCACATTCTGGCTGCCTGCAGTTCAGCCTCTTATTTATTATCTTAGTTGGCGGCACTGCTGAATTTTAGCTGCCTCTTCATGTTTCTAACATAGGATATTAAGACTCCAAAATCTACCTGGTCACTGTGTGCAGGCCTGATAAAGCAGTGGGCTGTGAAATGCTGCAGTTGTATTTTCCACATGTTTCATGACAATAATGTGGGAACTAATTCAGTTGCTGAGGCTGACTTTTGGGTCTCAGTGAGGGGTAAATCTGAGCCTGTGGCATCAGCTGCTGGCAGTTTGTGTTTGACTTGCTGCGGGATATCTGCCTGATTCCAGGGAATCTTGGGTAGATTTCCCCAGCAATGGCAGGAAGGTAACAGACTGCAGCTTTACAAATCACGTATCAAATGCCACTTAAAAATGCAGGAAAGCATTAATCCATCATCAAAGGTATCTATCAGTAGATTGTTACAGATTTTCGTTGGGTTGGTTGTGTGAGACTAAGCTGAAGACAACGTGCTGAAGCATACTTGGGCAAACACGTACGACTGTAGACATTAATTAAAAAACTAATTTAAAATTATTGATTGCACTTGTTAGGGCAGGGTGCAGAACTGCTGTATCACAGATTTAGGAATTAGGCATTGGACTATGACTTCCTTCACATTTTGTATATTCAGCCCCTACTTCTCAGGATCATGGTGCACACATTTTCACCCCAGCATCCTACAAAACCCTCACTTGCAGCGAAATCCTGCATGTGTTGACACAAACTTACTTTGTGTAAGTTTTTAGATAGTTGGGGTTTTCTAACTGCCATACACTTCCACATCAGAAAACATATTTGTTCTGGATATTGCTGTCCTGATGAGCTGGGACCATAATATGGGGTTGGAAAATTCTCATAACATTTAGATGGTTGATATTATTCACTGTTGTTGTTTCTGAGTTAAAATCGCAGAAAAACAGGCATCCTACTAAAAATTGTTGTGTCATAATGAAGGGGGTTTTTTTAGCTGAATTGGAGGTGGCAGAAAGGTATTTGCGGTAAATTTTATCATCACCATTGTGTTTTTAATCATCAGTCCTTGAAAACAGCCTTGAATAAAAAACAGCACTGATGCTCCATGTAAAATCTTTAATGAGCAGAGTGAATTAATGAATAAATGACACTGCAATTTAGCATTCAGATTTTTTTCTGTGGAACAGCAATAAAACCTGCAGCAAAAATTTGTTTTAAGAAAAGTCCTAGTAAAAGTGATATTATATGTCGTGCCAGACTGTCCCAGAATGTCAGTCACCCCCTAAAGAGTGTCTCTTAATCCAGGTTTGATAATAACCTGTTGAAACCTTGCTTGGTCTTCACTTGGGGCACGTTTTCTCTCATAAATGTTAAGTATCAGCAGCTTCCATTCATGGCTTTCCATTTGCTGTAACAGATGGACAGACTGCCAAAGAAATGACTCCCTAATTTTACTTCATTGCCCTTTGCTGGGTGCTTGTGTGCCCTGTTTGGACTCTGATGTGTGAGCGGACAGATGGAATTAACTCCTGCAGTGATTTCTAGTCATGAAGTGCTTTGGTGAAGAGGCACAATAGCTCCAGAGACTGGAGATATTTCTCTGCATCAGGATTTGAGCTCACAATGCCTTTATCATGGTGAGAAAACTTGGGATTAGGTGATCCTGCCTAATTTTGAGGTGGCAGCTGTGTCCCCCCATGACGAGGAGGACAAGCAGGCAGTTGTACATGGCAGTATGAGATAGTCCTTCTGACATTTGGTTATTGACTTTCTGAAAAAATCCGGTGGTTGTATTTTTCCTGAAGGCTCTGAGTATTGATTATCTTGTGTTCATAACATGGATGCGATTAAAAATGCTGTTGTGAAAAATCCTTCCAGTACAAACCTTTCCTGTGCAAAAAGAGTGAGGGTTTATTTTCATGCACATAATTGGAGGTGTAACAACCTGTTTTAAATCCCCTTCTAACCTTTGGAAATTGATGTGTGTATTCTCTTAACTTGGTCTACATTTTGTGCCACAGGTTTCAGAATGAATGAAATAAAACTTCACGGCCTCTGCTTTTGAAGCTCACATACACACACCTTCTCTGTAATGCCAAGTGCTGTAGTACAGTAGGTCCTCACAGACCCTTGCTCAGAGAATGGCTCATTCTGCTAATTCATCCCCTCTATTATAGATGCATAACAATGGAGATTAATTTTAGCTCTTTTGACTTCTAGGAAAGTACCAAAGTAATAATTATTCCAAAGTAGCAATTACATCTACAATTAAAGCCCACATTAATCTTCACAAAAATAGCGTTTTTGTTTAAACCCCAGTTTTGAATAGCTGTTATTTTGGCTGATGGGATGGGAGAAAGTATTGAACCAGCCACATGTGTATGGGTTAGTTTAAAATACTCCTTAGGGCTTCTCTTCTCCAGTGCAGCACCCTGAGCGATTTTTTTCTTTGTAATTTAATCTTTGAACATGAATGGGTAGTGAGGAGAACATAGACATGGTGCTTTAGCTGCCAGACAGTAATTCTCAACTTGTCATCAGTTAACTGTAGATTGAGCCTTGGGCTCAGCACGTAGAGACTTAAGGAAGAAATCATTTCTTCAATTTTTCCTCTGCAGTGGTGGTGACCGTGGTGGCTTCAAAAATTACGGTGGTAAGTGCCGAGTATCCAAAAATGTTTCAGTGGAAATTCTTTATAAATCTAAAAGCCACCAATATCTTGTTACTATCTAGTAGAAGCATTATAGAGTTTTGGTGAGGCTGGTGTGTTCACGAGTTTTAATAGCCAAACTTGTAGCAATAAACTGGATTTCTACTTTGTCAAATTGCATGAAAGAATTTGTGGAGACAGTGACGTTCACCGGATTATTTTTTTTCTTTTCTTTTTTTAATTTTTGTTACAAATGCTTCTTAGAAAGGTACTAGAGGTAAAAAAAAAAAAAGAAAAGCGGGAAACTGCTTGGTGATGTGACAACCAGCATTTGCAAGCAAACACCAGCACAGCACCAGTGTGGCAACTGCCACATGCTGCAAGTTAAAGAACACGTTAACGTCCTACAGACACCTTCTGTTGAACGTTTAAATCTAAATATTCTCTAAATCTCTGGTTAATGTCTTAGATCTTAGATGCATTGCATACATTCTTTGTATATTTTCTTGTTGCTAAAAAAGTCACTTGAATGTGTTGTGCTAAAAATAGTCTTTTTTCTTTCTTTTTTTTTTTTTTTTTTTTCAACCCACATTATATGTCAAAG
>VZTG01009280.1:30012-53947 GCA_013397845.1 Melanocharis versteri | reverse complement strand
TTTTTGTCAAACCCATATCATAGGTCAAAGGGATTATGGACCAAGATCAGATGCTGGTAAGGAAACAAGCAGTGAGTGGGAGTGGATTGTAGCTCTTAGGTCACTGCTTTTAAAATGTTTGTCTGGAAAGATGGATGTGGCTGCAATTCCCATGGCTCAAAAGAAACCTAGCTAAAGCATGCCTTCCTTGAAAGAAATGTATTTAATTGAAGTGCACGTGAATTTTTGGATGTTAATGCAGCAAGTAAAAATTTCCTGATGAACTTTGAATGTACTTGAGCCGAGCAGCTGCTTTCACTGCCATCACACTTCTGCTAAGCTCATGTTATTTAAAACACACGCTGCTCTGGTGGGTTGGGATGCCCAGCTGTGTGGAAGTTGGGTGTGAGGCAGGCAGCTGGTCAGCTGTCCAGTGTACTCAGTTGATAGTGTTAACCTCAAAATTAAGCTCCCTGCTCCTCTTTTATTTCACACAAAACGTCTCTGGGATTTAAGGGTCTGCTACTGGGCAGCACAGACCTGAGCTCAAAATATTGCTGCAGTTGTTCCCGCACAAACACATGGTAAATGTAGCTTAATTTTCCACAGATTCAGAGTCTGACAACTCTGATAACAACACCATCTTCGTGCAAGGACTCGGAGAGGACGTTTCAACAGATCAAGTGGCAGACTATTTCAAACAGATTGGTATCATAAAGGTAGGTGAAATGAGAAATCGTGGGTCAGAAGGAAGAGAACTAGTGGAGCTGGTGTACTGGAAATGTACTGGTATCATTTGAGACAGAGTTCTCTCTGACTCCCCAGCAGCTGTAGATAATATTTTATCTGGGTTCCCAGCTGACAGCTCATTTGTAAGCTGGCAGCACTTGCACCTTTCTCCTAGTGACATTTAGATTGCTTTGTGTCTCTTCTTTAGTCTTTATAGCCCTGACACTCTATCCATTGTGCCACCCTCATGCTGCAGCACGTGTGCCTCTGTTCTGTGGCTGCTGCTTCTGGTTCTGCAATTCTAAATTAGGATTTTGTGCACTTGACCTCATTTTTTTGTTAAAGCTGGGCCCATCATTACTTCATGGAGTACAGCCAGTCTGTCCTTCAGTCAAATCCCTCTGTTTCTGCCCGCCAGCTCTGAGAGAATATTCTCACTACAGATACTTAGTGTTACAGTTTATGCTCTGAACTGGTTCCACTGGTGTTTCTGCTGTGCCAAGTGTACAACCTTTCTTTTCAGACCAACAAGAAGACTGGCAAACCCATGATAAATCTGTACACAGACAAGGATACTGGCAAGCCAAAGGGAGAAGCCACGGTATCTTTTGATGACCCTCCTTCTGCTAAAGCAGCAATTGACTGGTTTGATGGTGGGTGAGAGTTACCTGTTCCTTTGGCTGTTTATGAATCTAACAGCAGTGGAAGAAGCAAGTCAATAACCTTGTTGGGGGCCCAATGCTGCTATTTATGTAGCTTTTGGCTTGGGAGTTTCTTGTTTTGGTTAGGGTTATAGTTTGTTTTTTTTCTTAAACAAAGACCTATATTTCATGGCTTCTTGTGTGTGTTGGATTTCTCTCGTTTCATTAAACAGTAGATAGTGATTTAGACCAAAAATGTGCGGTGAAACTGAGGGTTTGCTGCTGTACCTCAGCCACCCCTGCACAAAGTACGAGAGGTGGTGTTTGTGTCACTTCTTGTTTAGATCAACAGAGCTGTAATCTGTGTTAGCAGCTGGAGGGATTCCCTACAGTGTTGCATTGATATTTTTAGTGTTGTGGGAGAATTTTTACTGTTTAGGAATGGTTATGGCAATCTTGTGCTGAGTACTCTCTATATACAATGAAGAACAAGGTTTTAAAATTACAGATTTACCCCAGAAATATATTGATGTAAAACTCCTGAGACTGCAGGAAATAGAGTGACACTCTTGTAGTAATAAACTTGAGGGGGTGAAGGAAAAGTGCCTGCTCCTGTCACCTTGTGTGTTCACAGACTTGTAGTGATACTGGGTGGAAACAAAAGGACATACCTGCATCTGGTGGGAAATGATGCTGCTTAAAAAAAATTGCCATGGCATGCTTGTCTAATGTTTGTATTTGCTAATAAAATGCAAATTGACTTCTGTTTAAGAGGGTAAGACAAATATGACTATATTAGGCACATGTGCAGTGCTGTTTGTCTGTGATAAACATTGTATCTATGAAGAACCCAGTCTCTGAAAACCATGAACTTTATTTAAATACACTTGGGAGTTAAGTTTTGGGCTGGCTATTGAGTGGTACAAAAGCCTTGTTGCCTTGGTGGAATTACAGACAGTTCAAACATCCAAACTACTTCCCCATGAGCATGGCCAAAAATCTTTTTAAACATTCTTACGTGTTTAAATTGCAACTTACAGATCTCATTTAAGCCAAAATACCTGTGGGTTTGTGGAGAGTTTAGTAAGTACTGCAGTATTTCCATCTCACCTTTGGACCACTGCTTTCAAAACCAAGAGATTTACTGCAGCTTCCCTGTGTCTCAAGAGTTTTGTGTTCAGTCTGGGTGTGCAAATCACTTCTGCTCTGCTGGGCTTGCTGCTGTGTTGTTGGGAGCTGTATTGATCCCTTCTCTCCTCCCACAGGAAAAGAATTCAATGGCAATGTTATCAAAGTTTCTTTTGCAACCAGAAGACCTGAGTTCATGAGAGGAGGTGGAGGTGGCGGGCGTCGAGGTGGGACTAAAATCTGTAGAATCCTTGTTTTTGCACAGTTAAATGCTTTTTCACTATGATTGATTTATTAAGGAGAAGTTGACTTTGAAGCAGTGATTCATCAAATATATGAGCCTTTGGGATTCTGCCAGGAAAGGGAGTAATAAGGATTGAACCCAGTTAAGTAAACTGAAATCTGTAATCTCTTCTGCACAGCACAGAATTTATGCTTTCCTTTAGAACTGGAAAGTCTCCAGATCTTGTCTCAGCCTCCCTTTTAAAGAGAAAGTGTAACAGGGATGTTGGGCTGTACCAGCCTCACTTATGTAGGGGGGAATTCCCAGTGAATGTTTGCTGGTTACAGCAAAGCCTTGAGATACTGTTTCCAGCTGGGATTAAGCAGGGTGCATAATTCAGCTGCTGCTGACTTGGAGCAGCAGTTAGATGTCTGATTCCTTTAATCAAGGCCGTATCAATCTCCCTGATTCTCTGCATATACAGTTTTGTCAGTAATCCACTGGGTATTCATTACCATTTTCCAGGGATCATGCTTTGGGCGGTGACTGGCAACAAATTCTAGTTCTGAAATCAGGCAGTTCTGTAGGCTGATGAAAAAGGATTCTTCAACAACTTCAGTTGGTATAAAAGTTCTTAATTTTGGATGCAGACAGCAAGAGTGTTGTCCCTGTGCCTTTTTTTATTGTTAAAGATGATAGGAACACTCATATAATCTACAGGCTTTTTTTATTGTTAAATTTTAGTTCTGTGACTAAATCTGGCTGTATGTGATTGATCTTATACCTTGTTAAATCTGTCTGAAATTTTATTAATGCATGTAGCGGGTTTATATTTACCCAGTGGCAATTCAAGCAGATCAGCTTTCCCTTTACTGCTGAAAAAGAATTTATAATAAATAGTGGGAAATCTTTTGCATTAAACACTCCTTCCACGTAAAAAGTCTGTCACTTGGTGTCTGGAGGCAGTGACAGTCTTTGATACCTGTTTGTCATGTGCAGTTCATAGAACTTCATTCTGATTATAATTTTGTCTGCAGGTTCACGAGGTGGCTATGGAAGAGGTGGGGGCTTCCAGGGTAGAAGCGGGGAACCCAAAAATGGTGATTGGGTTTGTCCTAACCCGTAAGTGTCGTTTTAATCGGGCAGGGGTGTTTCATGTGTGCTTCATCTTCACAGCTCACTCTGGGGAATCCTTGTCTGTTCCAGGTCCTGTGGCAACATGAACTTCGCTCGCAGGAATTCCTGCAACCAGTGCGGGGAGCCCAGACCAGAAGATTCACGTCCATCAGGAGGTGTGCAAAAACAGCTACACCTCTTGAATGTTTAAAGGGTTCATATCATCCGCATCTTTCTGAAAAAGCTGATGTATTTCTGTGTTTTTCCCCAGATTTCCGTGGGAGAGGCGGCTATGGAGGAGAGCGGGGCTACCGAGGGCGCGGCGGCCGAGGCGGGGACCGGGGAGGTGGCTATGGGGGCAAAATGGGAGGAAGGTAAGAGGAGCCTTCGCCCTTGCTTGGCTGTGGCGTTGACAGGGACTGTGGGGAAAGGGTTGTTCATGTGTGCAAGCACAGCTGCCATGAAAATATTAACTGCAGAGAGGAGCTTCCAGAGAAACTCATTCAGTGTGGCTGTTGAGTTTTGCAAATGTTTCTGGATGAGGCTCTCTGTAAACACAGAGCAGTGCACAGACCATTGTAGAAATGTTTGACTGAAGGGACTATTTGTTATTTGCTTCATTTGTTACTTGCTTAGAACCTTTTGTTTCCCTTCCAGAAATGATTTCAGAAATGATCAACGCAACAGACCATACTGAAGACCACTGTGAATGTTTTGTTTGTCTTCTTGATGCGTTTGATAGTGAAATTGCCTGCAGCTTCACCCATGGCCTCTTTCGATAGTGGAATTGAGTGAAACTAGATTTTTATTTTGGTGGGAGGGACTGGGGTGGTTTGGGAGGATTTTTTTTTAAGCAAGACATTGAAATTTAATCCTAATTTCCACATTCTCCTCTTTTCTTCCTTCCCCCCATACCTTTTCAACAGGCCCTAAGAAGGAAAAGGATAAACTGTAAAATATTGCCAAAATATGAAGTGTTTTGTAATACAACAATAAATGCTGATTGTTTTATTTGTGAAATCCTACTGTTTCACAATTACTTGAGTTGCATGCATTTCCTTACATATTCCCAGTGTTCCTGTGGTATGGCTTAAGCAGTGAATAGGCACTTGTTTGGAATGGCAGTGCAGCTTTGACCCGAGCTCTGTGTGTTCACAGAATCTGCAGTCAGGTCAGTGATGAGCCTCCTTGCTATCCATATCCTCTATCCCGGACTTGCAGACTTGTCCCCTGCTCCTTTCCTGTTTCCCTCATGTGCTGCCTGCACACCTGCTTTGGTTGCCCTGCCCCTCCGAGAGGAGCAGGCAGACAGCAGTGTGAGTGTGTTCTGCTGCTGCCAAGAGGCAGAATAGCTCAAAATCCAAGGTGGGATGGCTTAAAAAAAAAAAGGGATTTGCTACATCTTGCTGTACTTGCTGCTTTTGGAGTGTGGGTGATGGAAACCAGTGTGTGCAGCTGATTCATCTTGGAGGTCAGATGCAGGTGAGGTTCAGTAGGTGCCTTGTGAACATTTGAGTTTCAGCTCTGAAGCCAAGGGAGAGGAAAGAAAGGAGGTTAATTATCCCTCCCCCTCAGATAGGTCACTGCAGAGGTGAGCAGTGTGAGAAGGTGGCACTGCCCCAGTCAGGTCATGTCAGTGCTGCCTCTGCATCACAGGCCTTTGAGAGAGAACCTCTGGCTGTCCAGTATTCCAGTGGGCAGCAGCATAAATACACGTTCCTGGGGTCTGTAGTTACAGCTGGGCATAGAGCTGGGCAATATCTCACTGAGGAATGAACAGAAATGGCTTTTATTGAGGTCTATGAGCCACCTCCCCAGCTTGCTGTGTATTGATGGTCATGGTAACGAAATTCAAATCAGCATTACCCAGGGCTGTAAATGTGGTAACTGCTGGGCCTTTTTCAGGTTTCTCCTGGGAGGCATCTGCTCTGTTAGGAAAGGCATTTGTCACAGATTATGGACTGCTTGTTCCTCTTGAAACAGTGGAATTTGAGGTATATGTGTACTAGTGACAGTATAAAATCCAATGTATGGCATGTGAGGTTTCAGAAAGTTGATGAATTCAGTGTCTGTTGTTTTGCTGGCCTAGAAAAGTTGGATGCTGATGGTTTTGAAGCTGGAGTTACTGTTTGGAGGGAAGAGGCTAGAGGGTGCTCTTGCCCACTGCTGTGCTGGCAGATGCAGGAATGGAGCCAGCTGGATGGGATGGAAGGAAAGCAGGAATCAGCAGCTGAGAACAGCCTCAGTGTCCCTGCTGAGGTTTGTTCCCAGGCACAGCTGACACCTTGCACTGCACAAACAGCTCCTGAAGGTGCACCTGGAGCCCTCAGAGCTGAGCACAGGGTTGGGAATGGCTGAGCTGGCCTGAGCTGAGCAAAACCCAGGGCTGGTGCAGCATTATCCCTCTGCTCCTTGCAGTTCCCTGCTGGGGCTCTGGCTTTTTCCCTCCTGGAGAAAGGCTTGGTCGTTCAAAGAGCTGGTGCTTCCAGTGTTGGGAGCAACAGTTGTAGCTGCCTTTAATGCCGACTCAGCTTCCAACCCTGCTTTCTCCCCCAGGCTAAGAGCACTTTCCTCTTCAGTCACTGCCCGGGATTACCAAGCAGATGAGTCTTCAAGTGAGCCACAAAACTGGAGCTGTCGCCATCTTCTCAGCTTTTGCAACCTGACGGTGATGCTGAACACTTACTTTGTTTATGTTCTGTTCTGCCCTGGGGCAAAACAACCTGAGTTCTTGCATGGTTTTTAAGACACCTTCAGCAGCTGCTTGGTCTTTCAGAAAATCAGCAGGACAGAGAAACTGTGCTGGCTTGACGGATTGTTTTACTTGCCTTTGGTGCAGTGAGAGTTAAATTAGCCCGGAGAGGCCTGGGAAGATGTTCTGTAAAAAATATAAACCCACACGATGGTTTAACTATGTCATTGCCCTCCAATCACTTCTGCCAAGTCAGTTAGTCCTGCAGTTTTTCTCCACAGCTGCCTAAAGTTTGCCAGGATAAGCTTTAATTGAGGTTAAAAAGAAAGTAAAAAGCTTAAAAAATTTAGTATATTGAGGATTGAATTAATTTTAGTTCTTCCCAGTGCTGTGTGAGAATTTGGTAGGACTTCCTATAAAAAAATTCCAGACTGTGGAGGGTTAGGACAGTAGATCTGTCTTGTCAGGAGGTGGAAAACCAGGAGAACCTCTCCCAACAGAAAGGAGCAGTTTGGGTTGTTCTCAGCATAGCTGGGAGCTACTCTGCTCTACTGCCTTCATCTCTATTTATGCTCCATCCTCCAATAATACATTTTCTTAGTGGCGAGGGTTTCATTTTGGAAATCAGTCCTGTGTGGAATGCTGGTGGTTTATTTATAAAAACAGATCTAGCACTTTCCAAGCTCAACAAGGACTTGCTGGAGAAAAGAGGGATGCCAATGCAGGAGTGGCATGTGATCCTTACAGAGCTGAAATGCCACTCCTATATAAAATAATAGCTAAACATTTTCAGAGACGAATAGTTTCCATGCCGGCCTTCTACAGCCAAACCCACCTCACCCTGAGAAGAAATGCAACTTTAAGTTGCTCAAATACCACAGTCCTAAAGAGAGATAGGAGGGCAGCGACTGAAGCCAATCTCTCAAGTCTCCAGGGGTTTAAGGCTGGGATCCAGCCAGTGCTGCTTTGCCTAATCCAGAGCTGATAATTCCCATTTCCAGGGTAACAGATCCCAGGTGATGATATCCCAGTAGATGATGTTGCTAATGCTGCTGTAGCAGTTGCTCGTAAAGCTGTTGTAATAAAACACAGCTGTCAGAATGCACCCAAAACTGCTTAAAACTCCACTTTTCATACCAAGATGATGATTGCTGGAACTCAGGTACCACCCTGATCCTAGAAAGAGATGCGTGGTTTTGGCTGTTAGCTGAGCAAATACCAGTGAGATTCAAACTGCTCCGGCAAATTGGTGTGTTGGTGGGAGGGCTCATCAGCTGGATGCAGCTTCTTGACCTCATCAACTTCAGGAACTCCACACAGAAAAAGTAAAGAGCCAAGGGAAGTCTGTGCAGACTTTGCATTTTCTCTTTAATGCCCTTGTTTTAAGTGTCTGTTCCTGGCTTGGTTTGAGACAGGATACTGGGCAAGACAGACTTTCTAACACATTTTAAGGACACAGGAAAGTCCTTTGACCTGTGAGAACTTACTGTGCACGAATGAAGTACCCAGAAAACAGTGTCTGGGCAGAAAAGCTTCACCCTTGTGACAGCCCAAGGGGTGTTAAGCTGCTTGTGCCTTGGTAAAGAATTTGACTCTTGCAGGCTGGGGTTGGGAGGGAAAGCTGTGACTGTGCCTGTCTGACCTGATCCGAAGCCCCAGCTCTGGCCACTTCCCAGCAGCAGGATGAGGATTTTGGACACTGCCTGGCACAGCACCCTCTGAGCCATCCTGCTGCTGTGCAGCAGCAAACATCTGAATAATGGCTGTTCTTGAGAGAGTTGAAGGGAACAACTTGAGCCTGTTCTCAGGGCAGAGCATTAAAGGTTTTTGATGGTAGGTTCTTGTGCATCACATCCATCTTGGGTAGGAGCTGCCACAGAGGAGTAATGGGGTTGCTATTTGCTTATCTGTTATGATAAACACTCAGAGCTGCTCCGAGGAAGCTCACGTCACAAGGGCTGTTTCATAATGGTTTATGAGCTCTTGGATCTCACCTCAGACAGGGATCCACTGGTGCTTCAGCTCCTCTCTGCAATGCTCAGCTGCTCTTGCTGTGCCCTGATGGACAAACCAGCCTCCCCCATTCCAGACTCCACACCCATGGTAACGGCATTTAGTTCTCCATGATATTTACAAGTCAATATGCAAATGGTATTAAATTAGGAACACTCTGGATCTCCAGGCTGGGAAGCATCTTAGGAAACGGTTTGGAAATTGAGCTCACTGAGTGCGCTGAGATCTTCTGAGTTAAACTCAAGGGAGGAGGGATTTTCTCTCGAAACCCAACAAATCAGGAATGATTAGGCAACCGGAGCTTGTATGGATCTATTTATCATGCTCTTTGTGAATGTTTTACTAAAAGACTTCGTTGGTTCTCTGCCACAGGTTTGACTTGTCAGGTTTCAGTTTTGAGGTAGAAGTTACAAGGGTTGAAACTTTTTTATTTGCCCCATTTCTGAGCTTTCACCTAACACTGAAAAAGCCGGAAATCTGTTCACCTTTCCATGAGATAGTATTTCTGTTCCTGATACCACTCTGATTACAGCAGCTGGATAAACATCTTTATACTCCCAGCCAAAAGTCTGCAGAGAACTATGATTTGGCATCCCCAAGGCTGGGCTGAATTCTTCTCCATCTGAATGCCAAAACCCCTGAGGACTGAGGCAGCAGCCCCAGGAAATGCCCGGTCGGAAAGCTGGCGGCCCCGGGGGCTGCAGGTGCCCTCCCAGCCGCTTCCCCACATTACAATGAGCAGAGGAGGGGTTTCCTGCTCCTTCTGGAGCCCGGCCAGTCACTTTCTCATCATCCATATTCTTAAGTGGAAGAGCAGATGGATCAGTTGCTTCCTAGATACGACGCAAACACGGATGCATTTGCAGACAGAGCTGCTCTTGTTTTGAAAGGAAGCGTGAGGTTGACCTGCGTGAGGAGCGGCCATCCCTTGGCTCTCCCTCCTCCCAGAGCCGAGTATTCCCTCACACCATCCCTCAGGCTGTGCCAACTGCCCACCGTGCTCTCAGCAGCTGCTCACTCACTTCTTACTGCCCCAGCCACAAAACCTTCATTTCTCCTGTATTTTTTATCTTATAGCTCAGTGACTTCCCTATTTTTCCAGGTTATGTGGATCCCTTACTCTCTCCTTCAAATCCTGCTTCTTTTCCCTACATCCCTGTCCAGCTGTAAAGCAAAGAGTCACAGGCTCTCTGCAACTGTCTTCAAGCTGCACTCAACAGATGCTCCTGTAACTTCAGGTTTTGGCATGATTAAAAAGTGGAGGAAGGAACCTGGGAGCTTTAAAATAGGTGTGGGGTTGAAGCTGGCATGAAAACAAAAGCAGATACAAGTCACATCCTATTTTTTTTTCCCCTTGAACCAAAGCAGAATCAAAACATCCTTTTGCTTTAGTCAAATTAAAACAAAATAGTCAAACAAAATACTGCTGTGAGTAAACAGAGCTGTTGACTTGTCGCTGGAACCCGCAGCTGTTTGCGAGCTGCAGGAGAGCTGTGACGGTGACACGGGGGCAGCAAACGGTCCCTCCTTGCCCACGGGTGACCACGTCCCATGGCTGGGAGGGAAATTTAAGCATAAAGAGTGTAAACCACAGCCCTGAGTGTGTGGTCAAAGCTTGAGAGAGCACTGTTCTAACGTGTCGATGTTGCCAGACCCCTGAGACGAGCTGCATTGCTGGCCCAGCCGTCTGTGTTGCTGAGCTCGTGGCAAGTGCTGGCCCACAGGGACCTCCGAACCCTGCATCCGTGCGTGCTGGGCCATGGATGAACTGGGGTTTGGGGAAAACTGGAATTGCCTTCTCTTTTCCACAGCTTCAAACCGGGCAGAGCCACTGTCCGAGCTGGCCGGAGGAGCAGCCCGGAGGGACGCACAGGCAGCGGGATGCTCCCGGGGGACCGGGGACAGGGCACGCCCGGGGTCACCCCGAGCTGGGTGACACGGGGGGGCTCCCCGNCCCATGTCTCCGTGCCTGTGCCATAGGTGTGCCCACTCTCTTGATGTGACTGTCCCTGTTGTGCTTTCGCCATAGGTGTGCCCATGTCCCGCCAGGTGTGTGCACGTCCCTGTGTGCCCACGCCATGGGTGTGTCCTTGCCCCGGGTGTGCGTGTCCCTGGTGTGTCAGTGCCATAGGTGTGCCCACGCCCCAGGTGTCACTGTGTCCCCGGTGTGCCCATGTTCCTGGTGTGCACGGCCATAGGTGTGCCCACGCCCCAAGTGTCACTATGTCCCTGGTGTGTCAGTGCCATAGGTGTGCCCACGCCCCAGGTGTCACTGTGTCCCTGGTGTGCCCGTGCCATAGGTGTGCCCATGCCCCAGGTGTCACTGTGCCCCCGGTGTGCCCGTGCCATAGGTGTGCCCACGCCCCAGGTGTCACTATGTCCCTGGTGTGCCCGTGCCATAGGTGTGCCCACGCCCCAGGTGTCACTGTGCCCCCGGTGTGCCCGTGTCCCTTGTGTGCCCATGCCATAGGTGTGCCCATGCCCCAGGTGTCACTGTGTCCCCGGTGTGCCCGTGTCCCTGGTCAGCCCGTGCCACAGATATGAATGTGTCCCCAGTGCACACCCCCACCGCAGGCGAGTGGCTCCTGACACCCGTGCATCCACGTGTGCCCTGGGTACGTGCAGTGTGTGTGGCACAGGTGTGTGGCTGTGCCAGCTGCAGATGGGGCTGTGCCACAGGGTTGTGTTGGAATGCCAGGGTGTGTGGCCACATGTGCTGTGTGGTGCTGTGGCAGAGAATCAGAGACTGGCTTGGGTTAGAACGGACCTAAAAGCTCATCCCATTCCAACCCCTGCCATGGGCAGGGACACCTTCCACTGTCCCAGGTTGTTCCAAGCCCTGTCCAACCCGGCCTGGAGCACTTCCAGGGATGGGGCAGCCACAGCTTCTCTGGGCACCCCGTGCCAGGGCCTCCCCACCCTCACAGGGAAGAATTCCTTCCCAATATCTAATCTAAGTCAGCCCTACTTCAGCTTAAAGCCATTCCCCCTTGTCCTATCTCTCCTTGCCCTTGTCCAAAGTCCCTCTCTGTCTCTCCTGGAACCCTGTAAGGCGCTGGATGGGGCTCTGTGAGTCCCTGGAGCCTTCTCTCACACAGGATGAACACCCCCAGCTCTCCCAGCCTGTGTCCAGGTGTCCCCACAGGTGATGTGCACCTGCAAACCCACCCTGCCATACAGCTCCAACAGCAGAACTCAGGCACGAGGAAACCTTCCCATCTCCCAGCACATCAGGAGGGGATGAAAGCCAGTCCTTCCCCTGCCTGCCTCTCCCCAGGGCTGTCGCCATCACCTCTGTTTGGATTTCTTCTGTTTGTCCTGCTGTCATTGTCACCCTGTGCCACCGTCCGTTCCTGTTTGTTTTGGGAGGACAAGGTATGAGATTTGGCTGGTGAACAGAGGTTCATATGGGGGATTTTTTCTTGTTTAGGCCTCGATCCAGTGTACATTTGCACAGGTGCTTAATTTTCAACCCCAGCCAGCAATTCCTGGTGAATTAATTGGGATTTTGAACGCATGCTCTGAGAGGAAAAGGGCACAGGAATGCTCAGAGGTTTGTTTTGATGTGCAGGCTGCTTCTGCTGGGAGATGCTGCTTCAGAGAGGTCATTAATAAATGTGCTGATGGCACTGTGCACGAACCTCAGCGCAGCACCTCGTGCCACCTGGAGAAAATAAATCTGCAAAGATTTTAATGCTCAGAAAACCAATAATTTAAAATTCACTTTAAAAGAAAACCAACTAATTGGGGGCAGCATGTTTTAAAGGTCCAAACTGCCTTTCCATCTCTCACTGGTGGCTTCTGAGTTCTTTTCCCTTGAAGCTTCAGAGCAGATCCCAGGATTGTGGCAGATCCCACGTAAGCGGGGGCTGGGCAAGCGATTTTCCTGTCTCCCTGCCTCAGTTTCCCCAAGGGGCTGTGCTGTGCTGGCCAGGGATTTTGGGACAACACACACAATGGAAATGCAGAGACTGGGGTGTGGAACTTGTCTAAATAAACTGAGCAGTTAATTTTCTTTTAAGAGGAAGCTGAAATTCTCACATAACATCAGATAGTTCTGGTGACTTGTGGCTTTCAGAGCACTTCCAGGCTTTGCTTCTAAAACTTTTTTTAAAAAAATTCTTTTTGAAAAGCCACAGTTAGCAACAATAGGTTGTGTAAACTTAGATACACAGGACTGCGTATATGTCCAGTTGTGTGCTTTTCCTGGCTGGTGCCCATGTTTTCACTGCATCCGTATCAACTGCAGTCCAAAAAAAAATTAAAAAAAATAAGGAAAATTCGAAAATTTAATTTGAAACATTTGTGTGTGAAATCGTCTTATCATCTACAGATAGGACAGGGCCCGATGTGAGAGAGAACATTGTTTGGCAGAGCTCATGTCTGGCTGGGCTGTGCTCAGACAGCAGCTGGGGGGGTGGTAATGCCCGAGATTCCCCGATCCCGGGGGAATTGTATAAAATACATGGGGCATGTGAGATCTCAGCCCGTGGTGGGAGTGAGGAGCACGGTGAGGGGCTGGTGGAGCCGAGGACAAAGGACAGTGAAGTCCCTGCCGAGATTTGTGTCAGAAGCTGCAGGTCTGTTGAGGTGGAAAGAAAAACTGGGGAGAAATTTGAGGAAAGCAGGGAATGGGAACAGAGACTGGATTAAGGGACTGAATAGTTCTCATTTTGGACCTTTTCCCTATTTTTTTCCCTATCCTGCCCTCCTCCTTCCCATCTTGCGGTATCTGGTGCACTCTGACTTCTCCTCCTTATCAAACCAAGGTCTCACATGGAGGGCTCCGGGCTGTGTTTGTGCTGGGAAATGCTGCAGTGTCCGGCTGAGCTGCTTTCGGGAGCAGGTTGGGATGCAGGATGCTGAGCACAGCTGGGTGCAGGGAGGGTCCCGGGTACCACGCGGCCTCGGTGGGGCTCGGAGGTCAGTGGGTGCACAGAGCACCCCGCGTTTACCTTCTGAAACAAGGCGAAGAAATTCTCCTTCCTGTGAAAAATTCCTGCTGTTCCGCCTCGGAGCAAACAGCACGGCGATTGAAGGAGAGGGGGAGAGGGGGAGAGGAGCAGGAATTACCCCTGCGAGGCATCGCTGGGCTCTGCAACAGCCGTGAGACCGCGGCTCCGAGCCGCTGCCGCCGGCGCGGATGTGGCGAGTGGCTCCGAGTCCCCCGGTGTGATTTACACCCCGTGAGTCACCGCAGCACGAACAGCCCGGCTTTCTTCCTGCTTCTCCCCCAAAACAATCCCCGCTTGTTAGGGCAAACATCGCCCGCCGGGCAAGGGGCCTTCCCCCGGCTCCCACCCCGGTGCAGGGCAAGATTCGCTTCCTTTCTCTCCTTAGACACGAAAACACAACCAGTCTGCGTGACCAAACTGGTTTGTCAGCCGCTCTGGTATTCGCAGGGGAAGGTTTGGCCAAGCCCAGTGTTTTCCCGTTTTCCCCAAACGCTTTGGGTCGCGTTCAGGAGTTTTGGTGCTGCCCACCGGGGTGTGGCGTGCTGGGGGTGCCGGGGCGGCAGAGCTGCCGGCTGGTTCCCGATGAGTTCTCACAGAATCATGGATTGCTTTGGGTTGGAAGGGACCTTAAAGCTCATCTCATTCCATCCCCCTGCCATGGGCAGGGACACCTTCCACTAGAGCAGGTTGCCCGAAGCCACATCCGCAGGGTGAGCGAAACCAGGAGGGGTTTTAGTTAGACCACTTGCTGCCTCTCAGTTTCAGAAGATCGAGTGTGGAAATACAAGGAGTTTAGAAGACCCCAAGCCCACATCTTCAGTGGCAAGCGGATTATTTGCTGCTGAAGTAGATTTTTAGGAGTGGTAGGTGGGAGAGGAGATTCCTTCAGGACTGGGTTAGGCGCGGCAGGGAAGCATCCCAGCAGCCAGACGGGGCTTGGGGCTTTAACCACCCTCCATCACCAGAGCAGAGAATCAGCTGAGGTTTCGCTGCCTTTCCAGCGGGAGGACAACCAGGCTCTGTGCCCGCTAATGCCCCTTCTCGTGTGTCTCTCCGTGCCTATAGATATAATATTTATAGAGATACTTATACACACACTTAAACAAAAGCGGCGCGAAGGCTCTGCCTGAGGCTCTGCAGGGATGAGCAGAAGCAAATGAGCGGTTTTAATTGCTGTGACATCTTCTGGAGGCAGCTCGCAGGCAGCAGCGACCCGGCTGCTCCTTCTGTGACCACGCCAAAACACGCCCCGGGCCAGCTCTCCCTGTGTGCGCGCTGGGGGAAACTGAGGATGAAAACAGGAGTCACTGTGCTCATCTTGGTGGTGAGATGGTGTGGGACGGAGCCTGGGGCTGCTGGAGCCAGGGCCGAGGATCCACCTGGGCTGTCTCACGATTTAAAACAGAAGACTTCGAAGGTGCAGCTTGCGGTGGCATCCTCTGTAATCACGGCACAAAACGCCTGCCCACCCTCGGGCAGGATGGGATCGCTTCCCTGCCCTGCCGGGGTTTGTGCCGGGCACAGCAGAGGCACCACGGTCAGCAGGAGCTCAGTGTGAGGCTTCTCCGGTACTTAGCTGGTGGAAAGGAGCCAGAACCGGGGTGTCTGGAGGGGAGAGCAGGCAGGAGCGGAGCCTGCTGTCTCGGCACTCTCGTTATCCCAGTTTTCAGGCAGGGAGGGCTAATTGTATTTGCCGCTGGCTGTCTTCCACCCGGGATGCCTGTGGTCGAGGGCAAGGTGTTTCCTCGGCTTTAGCCAAGGCAGAGATGATTTCCAGGCTTGTAACAGGCTCCACATCAGAGCCCTGAGATGGGAAGGGCTCCTCTGTCTCCCCCAAACTTCCCTCTCGCTCTCCCTGCTGCAGCCCCAGAGGTTTCTCTGCCCCAGCACTGGCTCCCAGGCAGCCTGATCCATCCTCCTCTCCCTCCCTCATGCAGAGGGAGAGCTGGGCATATTTCATATTAATGTTTCGCTTGGTTTCCTGCTGTTTTTCTTTTCCCATTGTATGGAAAAGAGCATTTCCCCGTCTGGGGCAGGAGGGAGGGGGTTTTCCCAGCACGGCCAGACTTTGCATCGCAGCCTCTGGAGAGGTTTAATGGGCCGGTGCCAGATTCCAGCCAGCCCTGCCAGAGCCTGGCTGGGCTCTGGGGGGTTGTGCAGTGCTGGGGGAGCCTTGAGCACTGGTTTGGGAACAGGACACTGTGGTGTGGAGCTCTTGGGTTCCCCTGGACCCCGAAAACTCCCTGGATTTGTATGCTCTGTGCTGATAAACACCTGATGCAGTGGGGGATCAGCATATCCCTCTCCTGCAGCTCTGTGTTTCCAGGGCCACCATCACCCTTAGCTGACAGTAGAGGTGTCTGGAAAATTTAATGAAATTTCTCCTGATTGTTTTGCAGCCAGTGTGTGAGAACCTCAATATGGCACAGGCCAGAAACCATAGGGAAAATTCTGCTTTGCTCGAGCTTGCAAAGCTCAAGGAGCTCTGGGCAGGAATGACAAAGCCAGTGGCCTCTGTGCCTTCTGGTGCTGCTCAAGAGCAGCTGCTGGGACAGGGGTTGCTTTTTTCACTGTGCACGCTGACATGTCCAGATGGGGTTTCAAGCCTTCATGAGATCATGGTGAGGAAAAACCATTTTCATGCTTCGAGGACGAGATTGTGTTGGGTTACAGGCGAGGAAACAGCTTCAGGTTGTGCCGAGTGAATGCAAAATTGTTAGAGAAGGTTCAGACTGTGGTGTGAGACCTGGGACTTTCCATCCGGGTGTTCTCAGCTCACATTTATCTGCAGCGATGTCACCACTGGGATCTTCACTCACACCCTTATTTATAACTGGTGATTTTGCACTTCTGGGGGAGAACTTTATAGAAATACAAGCACGGAGGAAAAGGGCCAGATTCCTTCTCCTCTCCAGACTGCTCTCAGAGGGCTCCAAGCCACCCCATCCCCAGGATGCTCCTCCACCCCCACACCCTCCATCCCTGCATGCTCATCCCGAGTTGCTGCTGGGTTTTACCTCCTGGTACCCCTGTAAAGGTGGGGTTATCCCGGTGTGGCTGGGGAATGGCAAGTCCAGGCTGGATGGTCCATCCCTGGGCAGGGGTGCTGTGGCTTCTCCTGACCAACAAGCCAATGCTCTCCCAGCCAGCGTGGCACTTGCCTGATTTCTCCTGACTCACCGGGCCAGTGTGAGGTGTCTGGGTGACTCTGGCCATGCTTGGGCTCTTGCTGCTGCAGCCTGGAGCTGCTGGGATGAGCTGCTGGTGCCTGCAGCTGAGACAGGCAGCTTTGGTAGGAAAAACAGCCAAATTCTTTGTGTGGGGCTGGGTGAAGAGCGTGTCCAGGCAGGAATCTGTGCCGGTCCTCTGCCGGAGGGGGATGCTCCAGGTAGAAGGGGAGTAAAGGAGGGGATGAAACTGGGGGAATGAGGTCTGCAGAGCACACGTGGATGTGCCTGCCCTGCCCGCGGGGAGGTGGCGGCGCGGGGGTGACGTGTTTGGCGATGACGGGAAGGTGACTGTTCGTGGCAAGCACAAGGTTTGGGCAGGAGGAGGAGAGGGAGAGGCCCTGGCACACCTCGGGACTGCCACACCATAAACCATTCCCGCTGCTTGCCAGGTGACAAAGCCCAGCAGGGGCTGCTGCCTCCTCTGCAGGGACACAAAGGAGAACTGGGTCACCCACAGCCAGGAGCAGCACTGAGTGGAGGTCAACACTCCAACCCCCTCCTTCTCCCGGCCCCGAGATGAGCAGGGAGGGAAACAACTTTAAAAACACCCGTTTTCCCAGAGGGCACCAGCCGTGCTATCTGGGTCAGCCCATGGCATTCCTGGCGCTCAGCACACCTCTCCTTTGGGATGCGAGGAAAGGAAGCCGCCGCTTTCACTTTTTATTCTGATTATTATTCACTGCTGTAACTGCGGCTCTGCTGCACTAACAGGATGCTGGGCAGCTTGTTTGTCTCCCGCAGACATCCCTGGCGGCGGGGCAGGCGGGCGTGGAGCATTCCTGTGACCCCGGCTATTAACTCCTCCAAAAGCTGGGGAGCAGCCTGAGCCGTTTATTTTCTTTAACATACAATTTAAGCGCTGGAGCAAGTTCAGAGTCACAGTCTCCGTCCGTGTCAGCGGCCGATAAGAAGAAGAATGGTTTGGCAAAGCAAATTGCGCCCGGCGCGTCCCCACTTTGCAGCAGCACATCCTGCGTGAGAATGGGGGGAGCAGCAGCCTGACCCCATCTCACCCCGCCCTGCCCATGGCCACAGCACCCCGGCCTTTGCTGGAATCGCTGCGTTGAGCCGGGGCCATCAGAGCTGTGGGTTTGGTCGCCTCTGGCTGCGGATGACATGGCAGCAGAGGTTTTTGATCTCTCTCGTTTCCTCCTACGCCTCCATCGTGTCGTGGCCAAGAACCCCAAGAGCCATGAAAAATGATGGGGAGGAGACACACAGGAACCTGTTCGGGCACAGGAGGCGCGGCTGCTTGGGGTGCAGAGCTCTCAGGAGTGAAATAAATGGGCATTTTGGGTTGGCGGCACTGTTTGCCATCGCATCTCCTTTTTCCCCGCTTCCCAAGCCAACACGCGCCCTGAGCTGCACCTTTCCCGTTTTTTTCTCGCAGCTCTTCCTGGAGAAGTACGGCTACTTCAGCGAGCCGGGGCCCGGCACACACAGCCCCGCCGAGTTCACCGAGGCGCTGAGGTAGGAGCCTTTTATTCACACTGCCGTCCAAACGCAGCCGCTCCAGCTGCAGGGATGCTGCCAGCTCTCCGAGGGGTCTTTTTGCAGCCAGAGGGGTCTTTTTGCAGCTGGAGGCTCTCTCTCTCTCTCACGGTCTGATGCTAAAGCACAGCCAGTCCTTTTTGGAAAGGCGGGTCCGTGCCCGGCTCCCGCAGCTGGGTGCCGGCTGCTGGCACCCGGCGCTCGCTGTTTTATTTGCCTTTTATGGCCCGCTGCTCGCCTGGCAATAAAATCTGCGGGGAGGCCGAGCTTGGGGACGGCTGGGAGATGTCAGCGGGGGCGAACTGCCAGCTCCTGCCTGGACTTCTCCTAAGGACATCACCTCGGCTCTGGGAGCATCCCGGGCTTGAACTTGTGCAAAGCCAAATGCTAAATTAAATGCGAAGTCAAATAACCGGGGTTAAAAACTGGAAAAGGCATTTTTGGGCTCCCCTATTTGCTTTTGCCCTGCTAGGAGGTGACTTTCAGGTCAGCTGTGGTTGCAGAGCCAAATCCCTCCTGTTTCCCCAACTGCATGAAGTTCTGACGCTGGGGTGTGAAGCTTGTGGGGTGAAAATCCTGGCTCAGGTCGAACCCCCGGCACAAACACAACCAAACGCCGCCACGGGGCGGTCTGGATGTGGGTGCTGATGTCTCCCTTCCTTTTGCAGGGATTTCCAGCGGGTCACCCACCTCCCGCCCAGCGGGGTGCTGGATGCCCCGACCCTCCGTCAGATGGCTCTGCCGAGGTGTGGCACGGACGACGGGGAGAGCCGCGCTGCCGGGCCACGCCGGGCATCGCCCGCCCGGCGCCGCAGGCGCACGGCACAGCACGGTGAGCGCCGGCACCGAGGGTCCCGCCGGGGTTTGGGGTCTGGGGTGCTCGGCTCTCCCGTCCTGGACTCGTGGGGAAGCTGCTGTGGGTGGGAGGTGCGGCCCCGCTGGCGCAGCATCCAGCCCAGGACACACTTAGGGGTTATTTTTAATCCTCTTTATTTTTAGTTGTTCCGTGTGGCTTGATGTCAGCAGTGATTAGAGATGCGACTCCCACTCGTGGGGGAATTCGGCTCTCTGGGGTGGTTTTACTGCTGTCGTGGGAGCCAGGATATCTCCCAGGGGAGCACTCAGGTCACCTTGGCCCCACACTCAGCTGTGCTGGCATGGTCTGGAGGGCAGGGGCTGGCACACAGGGAAGTTATCGCCAGGTTTTGCTGAGCTTTGGGACTTTTAATGCATATTAGGGACACAGCAGTAACCAAAAACCTGCCAGCCCTTGGCTGCCTGACCCGAGAGTCATTTCACCCATGTTAAGGGGTTTAACTCTGCTCCAAGCATCCTTCTGCGCTCCTGTGTGTCCAGGACTGGGCCTCTTGTCCCTCGTGAGCTCCCTTTGGGCTTGCAGATGAGTAACTGGATTCCTAGAGAGCGAGAGGGCCGGGGCCAGCTGTGCTTGGGACATGGGAAAAACGAAGGCGAGATTAAGAAAAGGCTCTGTGCCGTGTCAGGCTGTCTGTGCATCTGGCAGGGCTGGCGATGGACGGCCCCAGGAGGGCTCTGTCATCCTCCTCCAGCCTCTGGATTTCCTTCCAAAGCCCCAACATGCAGCGTGTTCCTTGCAGGAGCCGTCCCGTGCCCAGGGCAGCTGGGCAGTGGGGCAGAGCAAGAAGGACGCGCAGCTGGAGACGGGCAAACAGAAGCATCCAGTGCCCTGTGGCTCATGGGGCTCCTTTTTGGGGATCACAGTCTGTGGGTGGGTGGCAAGAGATGCCCGATGGCTCGAGGAAAGGGCAGGGAAGGGCTCTGTGTGGCACTGGTTGTTATTCTGGCAGTCTGATGCCACAGGCAGCAGGGATGGGAGCAGCACCCACGGGCTGGACAGGAGACAGGGGGTGCCTGCAGGGCTGGTGGCACCGGCAGGAAGGCTGGAGGCTGTGTGCTCCAGGGAGGCTGTTTACCCTGCTTGCAGCAGGAAACCCTGGCAGCTGAGCCAGCAAAGTGCTTTGTTACCCACCCTTCTCCCAGGGGGATTTTCCCCGGGCAGCCTCTGTGTCCGTCATCCTGCTGGCTCGGGGCAACTCAGAGCCCAGCCCGGGGGCAAAAGCCAAGCCCTCCTCTTCCCCAGAGCCAGCCACGTCTGGCTAACCCAGCCTTGCCCGTCCTCCTCTGCCGGTAGGTGCTCTGCTCCTGTGGAGGGAAGGATGGGATGCCAGGGCTTTGTTTTAGGGCTGCAGCCATCCAGGCAAGTTTTAGCTTTTGCTGTGCAGGGTGGAAGCGCATCCGTGTCCCTTTGGAGCTGGAGGCCATCATTGCACCGACAAGCAGTGGGAAGTGATTCTGTCCCCAGGAGTGTGACCAGTTAGCCCAGAGCCTCCCCAGCCACGGGCTGCTCAGGAATGGGGGAGAAGGAGGCAGAGCTGGGGTAGGATGTCTGCCAGGTTTGCCGGGAGGCTCGGCTCAGAGCCAGAGCAGCAAGCCCCGGCGTGCTGCTGGCTCTGTTCCCCCTATTTCCCTGCACATCTGGAGCAGAGGCAGATGCTGGAGGTCTGTCACCACTCCTACGCCTCAGCACTGGCTCTGGCACCCACATCCCCCTCGGGCCCCATGGCTTTTTTCCTGCTCCCAGATGCCCCCAGATAAACGTAATCCCAGGGCTCCAGAGTCCCACAGCTGCCGAGGGGTGCTGGAGGAGGAGGAGGAGGGGGCTGTGATGTTTCTCAGTGACTGTGTGAACTCTCATCTTTGCACTCCTGTGTGGTGGGAGGGTTGGCAGCTTAGGGGGAGTCACAAGGCTTGTCCCCTTCATCGTTGTCCCCATCTGCCCTGGTGGTATCCGGGCTCTGTTTTCTCTGAAAGCTTTTAAGGAAGCCTTGAGCACTAAGCTGTAGTGCCCCCAGGTGCTGCCAAGAGCCCTTTCCACTCCTTTGCCTTTGTCCCACCTTTCCAGAGGTGGCTTTGATTCCTCTCCCTGAAATCCAGCCCTTGGGCTGCGTCTTCTGGACTTGAAGCTGGCATCAGGCAGCAGACCTCCCGGCAGGGACCTGTGCTGGATTGGGCTCTGGAGAGGATGGTGAGCCAAAGGCCGAGTTCAAACTTGGTCCCACAGCTTCTCCTCTCCTCAGAGAGGCTTTAGGGTGGGGTCTAGTGGCCTAGTGGTGGCACCTTCAGAAGGATTTAATCAAGGTGCTGCATCTGCTGGTGGCACACCGGCCTCAACTTCCAGCTTTGGCTTGGCTAAACCACGACATTTCCAGGAGGTTTCCCTCCACTCAGGCAGCCCCTGGGTGGAAGGCCAAGCCCAAGGGGCCGTTGCCACGCTGAGCTTGCCCCGTTGCAGGTGGGCGGTGGTACAAGCGGCACCTGAGGTACCGGGTGGTGAACTGGCCGTCCTACCTGCCCCAGCACGAGGTGCGCCTGGCCGTGAGAGCCGCCTTCGAGCTCTGGAGCAACGTGTCCTCCCTGCTGTTCTGGGAGGCCCAGGACGGCCCGGCTGACATCCGCCTGACCTTCTTCCACGGGGACCACAACGATGGACTCAACAACGCCTTCGATGGGCCAGGTGCTGGTCGCTTCCCCCTCGTAAGCTTCTCTTTTACAACGTGGGCTCTTCCCTGGCAGGGAGGAGGGCTGGGCTTGTGATGGGCTGGGGGTATCGGAGGCTCTGCTGTCCCTCTAGCCCAGTTTGCACCAGTTTGCTGTCTGATTTGGGGTTCCCCCCTCCCAGCTCTGCAACTGAGGTCTGCCAGCAATGCAGCTGGGATGTTCCTCAAAGGCCTTCAAGGAGCCCTCCCCATTTGACAGCACCCTCCAAACACGGGCTCCTCCGAAAAGACCTAAAACTGACGCGCATTTAGGCAAACCAGAGCTGCATGTTCCCGCTGCTCCGGGGTCCCTGATGGCTCTCGTGTCCCCAGGAGGTGCCCTGGCTCACGCCTTCTTCCCCCGGCGAGGAGAAGCCCACTTTGACAGCGCCGAGCGCTGGTCCCTGCACAGCGGCAAAGGGCGCAACCTCTTCATCGTGGTGGCCCACGAGGTCGGGCACACGCTGGGGCTGGAGCACTCGCCCGTCAAGAGCGCCCTGATGTCTCCCTACTACAAGAAGCTCAGCAAGGATTTTGTCCTCAGCTGGGATGACATCTTGGCCGTCCAGAACTTGTATGGTGAGCCTGGCTTCCCTGAGCACCCCTTGGTTCCTCCAGGGCTGTTCCGTGGGATGGAGAGTGAGCAGTAGGGATGGGAGCAGGTTCCTGAAAGGGGAGAGGTCTACAATCACATGGGCCCCATCGATGTGTGGCTGAGGAGGGAAATGCAGGAGAGGTGGGACAGGTACCAGGGCCTCCAGGGCAGGGAAGGTTGAATTTGCTGCCCCTTGTCTGCTGGTCCAGGTTTTTTGGAGTATCGAGGGGTTTGTCCCACCACCATAGAGAGGGGGTAGGAACCAGACAGTGGGACAAGGAGTGTTTGGAATCTTGGGAGTCCCAGCCCTGTGCTTTGGGAAAAGTTGTTTCTCTGCCCCTTCTCCTGGCTCATCACCCCTTGCTCCATCCCAGGAAAGCCCTCCAAGGGCTCAGCCATCCAGCTCCCAGGAAAGGTCTTCACTCACTTCCAGGACTGGAACACGGATCTTTATGGCAGGGACCGACAGCAGAGGAGCCTCAGCACCTATTACTGCCACTCCTTCTTCGACGCCATAACCACTGGTGGGTGTTGGCCAGCGTGACCCTCTCCCAAAACGTGCACCCCTGCCCCTTGTCCCAGTGCTGCTGCAGCTGCCAGTGGTGGGAAAGGGGGGTTTGACTGGTCCACAGCTCCTGGCACTGGTGCACAGAGGAGCTGTGCACCTGGAAGGCACAGTGATGTGTCAGGAGCAGGGTAAACATCCTGAAACTTGGGCCATGGCAAGGATTAATCACTGCAGGAGCTCAGCTGTGCAAGATAAGCCTTGAGCCATGGTCAGCATTTATCCTCTCATGGCTGGAGGGGAGGCAATGAGTTCTGGAAGCTGAGGGCATGGCTGGAAAGGCAGGAGGAAGCATCCAAACCCTGGGGATCCCCAAAGCACCACGAGGCTGCACGGGGAGGGGAGGGGAGCCGGGCAGCAGTGGTGGGTGGTTCAATGAAATTTCTCACCTGGGGCACCCTCCCTCTGCCTCACAGACGGGGATCACAACCTCTACATCTTCAAGGGCAGCCACTACTGGGTGGTGTCAGAGAGTGGCAACGCCAGCGACCCGCGGCCGCTGCAGCCGCGCTGGCCCGGCCTCCCCGCCGGCATCGACGCCTGCGCCTGGTCCCAGCTCAGCGGGAAGTTCTACTTCTTCAAAGGTGGGTGAGGCAGGAAGGGGGCTCTCCTTGGGGCTGCCACTGCTCCTGCCCGTGGGGTGGTTGTCGGCGTCAGGCTGGAGCAGCTTCTCCTGTTTGTGTCCCCTCCCGCTGGTCCCCTCCCAGTGCGGAGCTGGGGCATTGCTGCGTCCTGGGTGTGCAAAGCCCTGGGCTCGGTGCCTGTCACGGATGAACCACGTGGCCCTGGCAGCCACATCACCTCCTTGTGCCTCAGTTTCCCCTTCAGGACAGCAGCACTCACTGGTGTGTCAAAGCAAATCCAGATGCAGTGGCGGGTCTTGGGGAGAAAATGCTCCTCAAAACACGAGGTGCAGGGGAGTGCGTGGGGGTTTCATGGTGCACATGGATCCCTGCGCTGTGCCTGGAGGCTGAGCTGCCCCAGGAGCTGGGATCCCATCCAT
>VZTG01009280.1:11591-23261 GCA_013397845.1 Melanocharis versteri | reverse complement strand
GTGGAGATGGATGGAGATGGGCATGGAGATGGGCATGGAGATGGGCATGGAGATGGGCATGGAGATGGATGGGATGGGCATGGAGATGGAGGGGGCTGGGCATGGAGGTGGATGGGGATGGGCATGGAGATGGGCGTGGAGATGAATTGGNGCATGGAGATGGGCATGGAGATGGGCATGGAGATGGATGGGATGGGCATGGAGATGGATGGGGATGGGCATGGAGGTGGATGGGGATGGGCATGGAGGTGGATGGGGATGGGCACGGCCACCCCAGGACCTTTCCCAGCAGCCCTGGTGAGGACCCATTCCTGCTGCCCGCAGGTCCAGCACCTGGTGAGCCGCTGTACCTGCCCCGTCCAGTTCCCCATGATCAAGATCTCCGAAGGGAAATACCGGGTGGGGGACTCTGACACCCTCATCTTTGTCCGGGTGAGTCTGCTCCACCCTGTGCTTTCCTGGGAAAAGCATCAGGAATCCTGCTCTGCTGCCATGACCCCTTTTCCATAATGCCCCAAATGCGGCCAGTGTGGGATTTTTGACCACTATTCCCAAAGCAGGGCAGCAGCGGAGCTCAGCCCTGCAACAGGTGTTTGTATGGATTTAACCATCCATGTGTATGGGACAAAACCTGACATCCCACAGAGCCAAAACCTGGTCCTACCCAGCAATGGGAACACCGGGATGCTCTGAATCGATCCCTAAGCCTGGCCAAAGAACTCAGCACATGACGAAGGACAGGGATTTTCCAAAAGGGTCCCCACCCTTCTTGCGGTGACGAAATAAACCTGTCGGGATGGCCGCAGGAGCCGAGCCGGGGATGCAGCCATCCTTTGGGACAGCTGGTGGCACTCAGGGCGAGCCCACAGCTCTGGGAGCCCGGCCGAGCGTGCCACCCGCAGGCTGCTCCCGGCGAGGTGGGTGTCCCATGGCGTGGGCATTCCCGTGCAGATCCTGCGGGAGCACGTCATGGTGCGGGTCGGGGGCGGCTGGGACACGCTGGAGCACTACCTGGACAAGCACGACCCGTGCCGCTGCACCTCGCTCTGTGAGTCCCCGCGTCCCCAAACCCCGCGGCTGGCTGAGGGTGGGGGGTGTCTGTTGTTGGTCTCCACGCTTCTCGGGGACGTTTTCAAGAGCGGGAGGCTTTGGTACAGCCATGCCTCGTTGTTTTGTCGGGGAATGTCGGGTTTTGGGGACTTTCTTTGGCTTTGGTGGCCACTAGAGGTCATGGAAGACTTTTGGATGGAGCCGGACACCAAAAGCCGCTTCGCAGGGAGCGCAGCTTTCTGCCGGCACCCTCGGGGGGCTGGATGCTGAGCGATCGCTGGGTGGGCTGCACCTGGGGGTGGCTGCGGGGTGCAGGGGTGCTGAGCCCCCCCGCGTTGTCCCCACAGCTCACAAACAAGCCTGGAAAACCCGGAGCCCACAGCAGCAAGTGCAGCACGAGGTCCGGCTGTGCCCGGCCCCCAGGGCGGCCGCCCGCAGCCCCCAGCCCGCGCTGCTGGTCAGCCGCTCCCAAAGCCCCCTGCCCCCCGTCACCTGGGGGGGCCGTGTCCCCCCTGGCCCCCGGTCCCCTGTCAGCCCCTCGCCAGAGGGCTCGGGTCGCCAGCGGGGTGCCAGCCCTCACCGGGAGCCGGCGCAGCCCCGGAGGGTCCCTTCGGGCAGGTGAGTGGTGCAGAGATGCTTCGTGCCGCAAGCTGCCTGGCTTCAGAGCAGTTTTTCTCACGTCCTCGGAATTTTCTTCCCCCCCTCCCTTCTGGAGGCGCCCAGCACCAGGCGGGGCGGGGGGGATGCAGCAGCTCCCTGGCCCCTCTCCGCTGTCTCTCCCTGCAGGATGCGGGAGCCGCCCGCTGTCCCTCTGGGGAGGCAGCCGCCACCGTCCCGGTCACCTGCTCGATCCAGCTCCCCTGGGCACGGGGCGAGGGGCCGGGCACCCACCCCTTCCCGGCTGAGCTTCCCGAACGGCGCGGGGGTCCCCAGGGCCCCGCAAGGGACCAGCCTGGGGAAAACCATCCCTGCGGCCCCGGCGCGGGGCAGGCCCGCAGCGCCCAGCCCGCGGACCGTACCAGCACCTCCAAGAAGCACCCAGCAAGGAGGAAAATCGTCTGTGGTGGCTGCCAGGCCACAGGAAACGGGGGCACCCAGCACAGTGACACCCCGAGCCCCCAGTCCCTTGAAGGTCCGTGCCCCCAGTCCCCTAAAGGTCTGCGCCCCCTCCTCGCACCGGGATGCCCCGGGAGACTCACAGAGCCGGAAAAGCTCACGGGAAGGGAGACAGGCAGCCCTCGGCCGGGGCCGACAGCCCTCACCCCGAAATTCCTCCAGCCAGCCCCCGAAACTGGACAGCAGCGTTAAACCCCCCGTCAAAGCCAGCCCGGCCGCCTCCCGGCCCCCCACGCCCCTGGCCCGCTCTGCAGAGGGGTGCAAGGTCTGTGCTGCCCGGGAGGGTCCCCAGGGGACACGGCAGTGCCACCCCGCCCCGAGCCCAAGGGCTGCGGGTGCTGAGGGACCTCGGCTGGCAGCGGGTGAAGACGGGGGAGCCTGTGGCCCTGGCAATGGGGCCGAGGGGCGCCGGGGGGGCTGTGGGAACACGCAGCCCCCCGGCTATGACCGGGTGGTGGAGGAGCTCTCCCGCGGGCGGCAGCCCCTGCGCCCCGTGGGGATGCGGAGCCAGGTCCCCCAAACACCCCCACGAGCTGTCCCGCAGCCCCCCGCCCCGGGGGAGGCAGAGGGGCCGGGAGTGGGGGGCCAGACCCCGCGGGGAGCCAGGGCCAGCGCCGTCCCCAAGCCCCGGCGGTGCCTGAAGAAGCCCGAGCGTGTCCCGTCCATCTACAAGCTGAAGCTGCGGCCCAAGGTGCGTCCCCGGCGGGACCACAGGCCGGGCAAGCGCCCCTCGCGCATCCCCACCCCGCTGGGGCATCGCCCCCCTGCCCCCCGGGGCCAGCACCGCCCCTCGGGGCCCCCCCGGGCCCCCCAGACCGGCAGCACACGCCCCACGGCCAAGCCCTCCCTGGGTGACAGCGGCGCCTGGCTGACCGAGGATGATGAGGAGTCCTGGGTCTGAGCCCACCCCGAGAGTCGGTGGGGACGGACGGACAGACGGACCCCTCCCCGTGAAGGTGGGAGCGATGCTGAAGCGGAAGCTGGAGCTGGAGCTGCAGCGCCCGAGGTTTCCAAGGGCAGCACTATGGGATTGCTCCCAGACAACCCGGGGGGTCCCACCTCAGTTTTCAGAGCTGGACCCCCTCCTTCCCCATGGATTTTTTCTCTACTGGTAATCCTGCTAAGCAGGCACTTTTGTACTGGTTTGGGTGGGAAAATCCAGCCCCGAACGGAGAGAACGGGATGCTTTCTGCAGAAGGAGGGGTTTAGCCCCCCCTAAAGCGGGGACCCCCACCCTTGACATCCATACAAACCATCTGCACCTCAGTGTTCCCCGTCTGCACCACGGGACCGGCAAGCCTCGTGTCTGACAGCTCCAAGAGCTTTCCTGAGTGCTTGGGTCACTCGGGTCGGGGGGTCACAGGAGGGGACCCTGGCTGACCCCCGTGGGAGAACCAGGGTGGTCGCGGTCCCCTCTGGGGTGATGGATGTCACCGAGGGTCACGGCAGGCACCGCTGCACCCGAGCCCGCAGCCACGGCCCCAGCAACGCCGCTTGTGCAATAGAGATGTACCAAAGCTCTTCTATTTCCACCTCTTTTCTGTGTGGGTGGGGAGGGAGAGAGGATAATCCTGATGTGGGCACAGCAAACATCCCTCTGAGAGCCCCACAGGGCCCAGGAGAGCCCTGCTTTCCGTGAGAGGATGAAGTCAGCCCCGCTTCCCTGCAGAGGAGCAGCAAATGCGAGCGCTGGGACTCCGGCCACGCAAAACCTGCTGGCAAAAACACTCCTGAGGCTGGTACAGAACAAGGGGGACAGACCTGATTTTTAATTCAATTTCAAAGAAGGAGGTGCAGGGCATCACAGGCGGTGTAGACACCTCGGGAATCTCCCACAAGAAGTCCAGGGGGGAAGGGAAAGCCAAGTCCAGGCAACCGGGATGCTCACTGGGGCAGGAGGAGGAGGAGAGGGAGGAGGAAGCATCCTTGGTGGGGCCGAACCGAACCCGGGCATCACCTCCAGGAGCACGGGGGCAGAGACCCGGCACACGATGGGGCCACCCCAGGCTGTCCCAGGTCACTTTCAGCAGGAGCAGGGTGGTGTTCGGGTGAGTGTTAACTCTGTAGTAAGGTGCGAGTAGGGCCGCGGGGCGCTCGTGGCTGCTGCCGTGCTCCCGTGTCCGATCCCTGCGCCTGGACACCTCGGATCTTCCTGCCTGGGATTCCCTGCCTGCACCCAGGGTGCCACCACCACCACCTACCCCTTCCTGGGCTCTTGGGAAAGTAGCTCTTTGTAGCCCTCGTTTTCCCGGGAGCTGGGAAATGCTGTCGAAGCAGTGAGAGTTGTTATTATTACTAATATAACTTCCTCTGTCTATAAAGTACAATAGAATATAACAATTATATTTATAACCTTTTTTTTTTTCTTCAAAATACTAAATAGATGCTATAAAAACCTGTAACTAATTGTGCTATAAACTGCAGGCTACAGGGTTATAACAAACAATGTATTGGCTTAGTCGTTGATATGTGTACGTCGGAGCACTTTATAAATGCTTTATTATTAGCATTTACCAAGGAATTTCCTTCTCGGACAATTTGGAGGGATAAAGCCAGAGATCAATAAGTGGACTTGCACGTGTTAATAAATCCTGACAGGATGAGCTTGGATGGGGAAGCCGGGTTTGCCATGAAGGCGAGGGGTGGTGACAAGTGCCACTGCCCTTCCCGGCTGAGATGGACCCGTGTGTCCCCCCATTGCCTTTCCTAATTTTTTTCCCTTTTTTTTTTTTTAATTTTTTTTTAAATTTTTTAATTTTGGAGCGAGGGGTTTGATTCCCTAAGCAGGGAGGGAGGAGCAGGATGTACCCACAGCCCTGGCGCAGGGATGGGGCGGTGAGAGGCACTGGAGCTCAGCTGGAGCTGCCTTTAACGGGGAGCATTTCCAAGAGCACGGTGGAGCTGCTGGGCCATGGACACCAGGCTGTGGTGGGAGAGAGGGCTGCGTGTCCTGCTCCTGAACCCCTCCAGCTCCTGCTCACTGCAGGAATCACAGAGATGGTTTTGCCGGAGGATGGATCAGACCCAGATCCTGCCTCAGGAGGTGAGGATGGCGATTCCCTGTGTCTCACAGGGAGCAGCCATGGAGAAACCACGGCCCCCTCGGCCTCTTGCTCGCCTTTCACCGCCCCATCGTCGTTTCCTAGCAGGGGCTGCCCTCTGCCACCCGCCCTGCAGGGCAAGATGCAGGCGAGCTGCAACTCCGGCGCAAATTTTTAACCAAAAGATTAAAAAACGATTAAAAATAAAATATGGGGGGGGAGGGGGCTCACTTTCCTATTAGGGATATGCAGAGAGAAAAAAACCCCAAGAATGCAACTGGAAATGCTGCTCCAGCTCCCTATTGCTGCCGAGGCTGCCCTGCCACGGCCGCAGCTCACCGGCTTGGAGGCGACATCCCTGCGGGAAAACCCGGCGGGGTCGGACCTGGTGGCACTGCCGGTGGCCGTGGTGGCACAGGGGACTGCCCACGTGCCCGGGACACCCCGGGGGCTGGGGTGAAGCCGTGCAAAGCCGGTCACCTGCTGAGCCCAGGACGAGAGGTAGCAGAGGGGTGACTTGCCCGGCAAGGAGCGTTCCCAGATTATTCCCAGGCTGGGGGGAGGAGAAGCCTTCCCAGGCCGTGCCGGGGCGGAGGGGAGCTCAGAGCCCTGGGAAGGCAGCACCCAGCATCCTGGGGATATCAGGAGCGGGATTGGGACTCTTTTTTTTTTTTTTTCTTCCCTTTCTTGCTTTCATCCGGAAATTCCACCTGGAAATCTGACCCAACCGAGCCAAAAGACAGCCCGTGTAACCTGGCCGCTCTGCCCTCCACAGGGAGAAATCCCAGCTCCACAGGGGGAAAAACAGGACGCCTGTTTCCCTGTGCCCCAGAGACGGAACCACCCCCAGAACACCAGGATACAGGCGCTGGATAATTCCCTTCCAGGGGCAGCTGACGGCAGGCAGGCAGCAGCAAGCGCTGCCCCTGTGCTGCCAGGGCAGGACCCGGTCAGGGTGAACCGACAGCCAAAATCTGGGCACCCTCTGAGGCGCCTCCTCCACCCTCCAGTGCCGCGTACAGCCCCCCGGAGGCTCGGAGAGAGCTCAGGGGTTCAGCCAAGGACCTCCGCCACCCCTCACTGCCTCCAGGCAGCCTGGCCACCGCCCTGCTCCAGCCGGGCCGCCGCGTCACCCTGCCCGAGGCGCCCCGTCCCCAAATGTCACCGCAGGGGGAGCGACCCCCAAGGTGCCTCCGGCGCGGCTCCCACCGCGCGGGGAGCGGAGCCGCCGGCGGTCACCGAGGCTGGGCGGGGGTCCCTCGGGGCAGGGGGCTCACATGATGGTGCAGCGGTTCCTGCGCAGGGCCCCCTGGAAGCGGATGGTGGTGTGGACGTGCTTGCAGCGGGCGCAGCCCACGCTCTTGAGGAGCTCGCTGAAGAGCAGCAGGATGTGCCAGTTGTACTTGGCCGAGCACTCGATGTAGCCGCACTTCCACGTCTTCTTCACCAGGTTGGAGACGTTCCAGCGCGGGATCACCCGGCCCCGCTGCAGGTCCCGCTTGTTGCCCACGATGATGATGGGCGTCTCCGAGGTGCCGATGACCCTGGGGAGGGCGGGCGGTGAGAGAGGATGGAAGGGGACGGAGCGCAGCGTGGCAGCCCACCGGCCCGCAGAGCTCGACCCACCCCGAACGGGCTCTCGTGGCTTGCCAAGCGGAGCACGCCTTGTCCCCTTGTCCCTCCCCGTGGCCAGCCACCCCTCGTGCCATCTCCAGCTGCTCTGCCCTTGCCCACCGGGGGCACCTGCCTGGATTCCTGCTCTTCTCTCGGATTTTGGGCTCCCATCCCCGCACAGGAGCTTTGTGCCGGTGTAATATCTCATCTCTGACACCAAGATTTGGCCCCTTGATGCTGTACCCCCTCGCCAGGAGCCACGGGGCTGCACCGCCCTCCTGGGGGCCGCAGGGCAGGATGCACCATCCGAAAGCCATCCCTACCTTGTTTCCAGGATCTGCTGGCGGATGGTTTTGATGTACTCGAAGCTGTCAAAGCAACAGATGTCATAGACCAGGATGTAGGCATGGACGCTCCGGAGCCCCCTGCAACACACGTCCGCCCACTCCTGCAAGGTGCAGAGAGGGATCAATCCTGGCTCAGCCCCTCCGCCCCGCCTGGGGGATGCCCTGCCTGGGGGATGCCCTGCCCTGCCCTGCCCTGCCCTGCCCTGCCCTGCCCTGCCTCGGGGATGCCTTGCCCTGCCCTGCCCTGCCTCGGGGATGCCCTGCCCGGGGGATGCCCTGCCCTGCCCTGTTCCGGGGATGGGCAGCCAAGGAGGCTGCTGTGCCAGCAGAAAGCAGGGGGCTGCACATTCTCCAGCCCCGACACCCAGCACCCACCTCTGCTCTGCCCTGACCCATCTGTGTCTGCCCCCACAGCCCTTCAGCCGTCCCCCCACCTCCAGAGATCCCTTATCCCCCTTGTTAATCCAGGGGAGAGGTAACAGGATTTGTCAGCCCCGGCTCCACTCCTGAGCGAGGATTGCAGCCTAACGTGCAGTGCTGAGCTGGGAGCGGAGCTGAATGCAGCCCCCTGCCCTGGGTGTAAAAGCTTCATCCTCCAGAGCTGCTAATTAGTTGTGTTAATTAGTGATGCACCCCGTTTTTTGGGGCAGGGCAGGTGAGGAGGATGCTGGGTGCCATCTCAGGGTGAGGGACCAGCAGCTCTGTGGGTTGGAGGGGGAAGGTGACAGCAGGTCTGTTTGGAGGGGACACGGGGACAGGAGAGGAGCAGAGGCTGCTCAGGAATTGAGTGTGTGGGAGCAAGATGTGGATCCACGGCAGAGGCAGGCAGGAGTGGCCTCTCCACAGCAAAAATCTGGAGCTGTAAGAAATACATGGTGTTAGGAAATCCTTGGGTTTCTGGGAACAGCAGGATTTTTTTTTCTCCATGCTATAAGAGTGAAAATCTGCCTCACTTCCAGGCACTTTCCCATCCCAGCAGTGGGGCTGGCAGCCCCTGCAGGCAGCACTGCAAAACCCTCCCGAGAGCCTCTGGAAAGCAGAAAGATTCTCCGTGGAGGAAAGCATCTCTTCTCCCTGAACAAACCCCTTCAGAACCATGAATCAGCCCTTCCCGAGTTTACAGCCAGAATGAGATGGGGAAAGGGGAGTTTCGGGGCGTGGGTTGATCTCCATCACAGAGGGCAGCACGGGAGGGGGCAGAGTGACACAGCCCCTCTGTCCATCAAGGGAAGAAGCTGGGTAGATCCTCAGGCTCAGGGACACAGGAGGATGGAGCAGCAGCCTCTGGGTTCCTCTGAGTCCTGATACACCTGGGAGATAACAAACTGCAGCTATTTCACCATGCTGGGGGGCAGCTTGCTCTGCCGCTGAGATGCCAGGATGGTTTTCCTCATGCAGTGCAGGTTTCCCGGGATGCTTGAGCTGGAGAAGTGTTGCACTGCGGGAGCAGGATGTCAGAGAGCCACTGGCTCCTGCTCCTCTCCCAGGATAGCACTGCAGGGATGCTTCTCCTGGCACGGAGCTGAGTCCGGCGATGTTTCCCGGCAGACAGAGCCGTATCCCTCAGCACGGCCCTCTCCTTTCTCCTCGGAGCCATCCCCCTGATCACCCTCTCCTTTCTCCTCGGAGCCATCCCTCTGATCACCCTCTCCTCCCTGGAAACCTCCATCTGTTCCCACCAGCCACCTCCTCTGGAGTGCAGCAAGACAGGGAGTTAATGGAGTGTGTGAGCATCGGCTGCCGTGTCAATAAATTACCCTTTGCTATTTCGGGCTGTTTCTCACGCTGACCTTTCATTCCCTGCACTCACACATTAATTTTTAAACCTTCTCCTCGCCCCTGGAGCGCTCACTTCACCTCCTGCCCGATGGCACAGGGACTCTTGGAGCACTGCACGGCACCTGTGACCCCGTCCCCGCCGGGCACAGGGACACTGTAATTAATGCAGGTGGCCCCACTGGTGGCACTGCCCTCCAGCGTGGCTGCAGCCACAGCTGGGAACCTCCAGCTCCTTTCCCCACAGTGGTGACACAGTTTGTGCCCCTGGGACTGGGGCTATGGCATGAGCTTAAAATCCTCTTTTTCCCCATTAACTCCATCCAGAAGCTGTTGGCACTGGTGGCAACACTTTCCAACCCCACACTGCCTTTTGGGGGTGCTTTGGAAGTACCTGGGGGGGTAGAGGAGGAGCTGGTGGGTTCAGAGCTCCAGGAACAAACCCAGGCAATGCTGGAGGGGGTGATGGCCACTCCCGGGAGGGGACCAGCTCTGCCTGGCTTGGGCAGTGGGTGCATCAGGGGTCTGGCTCTCCAGGAAGCCCTGGTTTTCACCCAAATGCTCTGTTGTTGGCTCTGACAGCCACGGAACTGGGTCCCAGTGCTCCAGGATCCCAGCTGGACGTGGCTGTGGGCGATGCCAGAGCCACGCTCCTCCGAGTGGGATGCCATCTCTCTGGTGTTCGTTGTCACCAAACTTTAAAACACACTTTATCCCGGGCCTGCTCAGCCGGTACCCACGAGGACACAATCCCTCATTTAGCAACCAAACCCTGACGTGGAGCGAGAAGCAACCCCCAAAAAGGCAGAACCGGAACCCCATGGAGTTTGACAGCAAAACCCCACAGAGAGACCCCCAGAGGCGGAGGCGCCCTCGGGTGCCCCCCTACCTGCAGGGTGTTGACAGGGAAGGCGGTGATGGGGGGAAAGTCCATGATCTGCAGGTCGTGCACGTGGCCGTTCATGACCACGGCGGGCAGGTAGACGCGGCGGGCCGTGGTGGGCACGCAGACCTCGCTGAACTCGTTGTACAGGAACTGCCGGACTATGGCACTCTTGCCCACGCCCTGGGCTCCCAGCACGGCGATCTTGAAGGTTGCCACCATCCCGCCGCGCGCCGGCCGCTGCCCTGGTGCTGCCCCCGCGGTGCCGAGGCTGCATATTCCCGAGCAGGGGGCCTCAGCCCCATTCAGGATGCATTTCCCCTCCGGGGCTCCCCGTCACTGCAAGGCCAAGGAGAAGCTCGTCAGGTCTGAGAGGCACCCTGGAGTGACACTGGTGCTGCTTCAGGGGATGTTTTTTCAGTCAGGAGCTGCCCTTGAGCAGCAGGAGCTGGCAATGTCCCATGGGGCCTTGGCATCGCAGGACCTCAGGGTCCTCTTGGAGCCTCCCACCCCAGCAGCCAAGGAGAGCCAGGATTTGAGTGAACTTTATTCCAGGAAGGGTCTCACAGGCGCATTCAGCCCTTTCAGCAGCAGAGCAAGGAAAGGGTTTGCTCAGCCCGGCAGCAGCAGGGTCCCAGGCTGTGCTGGGGACTCAACCCACGGGCCCTGTCACCAGCTGCTCCTTCCCGGTGCTGCCCCAAGCCGGGGAATCCATCTTCCCTCCGCTTGGACAGCCGGAATTGCCTTTTGCCGGGCGGGGGGAGATCGCTCTGCGCCTGCGAGCGACAGCTTGAACGTTTCGTTTCAGGCTTTGAGCGGTTGGGCAATTAACTTGATGGGGACTCATTTGCAAGCCAGCTGACAGGGTGAGCCCGGAGCCGCCACACGGGCTGAGGCCGGAGGGGCCCCGGGGCAGGGCCACACGAGAGGGGGACACGGGGGGATAACCCACACACAGAGGGGTGGGAGCTGAGCCTGAGGAGTCCGAACACCCGCTGGCACCGGGCGGCCCCGCAGGAGCTGTGATGGGGACGGCGAGGGCGAGGAGATGGGTCCCACTTTCACCCGCTCTCATCTCTAAGGAAGCAGCTTGTGCTTTATCCCAAAGTGTGGGTGCTTTGACCAATTTCTGGTCCTCTGGTCCATTTTCCCTGAAAACCATCCCCGAAGTGCAGGGCAGCGGCCGAAAGTGTCAGGTTCAAACACGCTGTTCTGCCTGTTCGATGGAGATTATTTACCCCAGGGGGAGGCTGGGCGCAGAGGTGGCCGAGCTTGCCGGGATCCCTTCGGCTGGGCCGTGGCTCACACCATCCTCACCCCCCTCACGCCAGGACTGGGGACCCTGTCCCCCCGCGCTGCTGGCACTGTCCCCCGGGGTGCTGGCTGTCCCCAGCCTCGGCAGTGGGAATGTTTCTGTGCCAGATGCAGGGAAATGCGGGGGTGCAGGAGCCCCCAGGCCCGACCCGGCCAGGGCCTTTCTCCGCCAGCAGACAGCACTGTCACTGCAGGTCCCGGGGGGCCACTCTGCTGCAGGGACAACCCCGTGCCCACAAACCCTTCCTCTCCACAGCAGCATCCCCAGCTCCTCTGCGGGGCCGGAGGGTGATGGAGCGGCACAACTGGAAACCCGGTGCCCGCAGGGCTCCCTGGAATCGGGGCACAGGCTGAGCCCCGCTGTGCCTCCGCCGGAACCTCATCCCCCTCTGCGCCGGCACGCGGGGCCGATGCACCCCAAAAACCTCAGAGACCGACCTGATGGTCGCCGGCGCTGCAAGCAGCCGCCGTGGGAAACTGAGGCGCAGCGGGGGGACCCTCCGGGGCACCCCCCGGCGGGGCGGGGGAG
>VZTG01009279.1:47855-66630 GCA_013397845.1 Melanocharis versteri | reverse complement strand
CCCTCAGAGCCCCTCCTGGGTGCTGGGGACCCCCCAGAGCCCCTCCAGAGCCCCCCGGCCCAGCAGGCTGCTGGGAATCCGTGGGAAAGCAGTGCCTGAGCCCGGCCGGGGCTGCAGGGCTCGGGTTCACGGGCACGGAGCTCCCCAGGTCCTCCCCCAGGGGACAGGGCCACCCTGGCACAGGGACACGGGGACTCTCAGCAGCCTCCTGTCCCCAGAGGGCTCCTCTGCCAGGGGAAAAGGGTCCCTGACCAGGGGGGTCCAGTGCACCTGGAATAAAGGACTTTGGACAATCCTAAACAACAGCTTGTGCCGAGATCCCAGCGAGCCAAGGGCGGCTTGCTGCTGCTTTTACATCAGGAGATGTTTTGGATAATGTTTAAGCAGTGATCTAAAGGGCATTTCTGAGGAAAACTCCAGTTTGGGGTCGCGAGTGTGATGTTTTTTCCCTTTTTTTTCCCCCTGTAAATGAGTTGCAGACCTGATGCAATCACTCAAAACCCCCCAGCGTCTCTCACCAGCGTTTTTGTGATTTCACCAGTCTGTAAAAGTCTCCGTTTGCACTGTGTCACGTTCAGCACCGTGGAGGGCTCGTTGTTCCCTGCAGCTCCCGGGAGCATCCCCCAGCCTCCCACTTCCAGTGTTTGGAACAAAACGCAGCTGACATCCAAAAGCCTCCAGGTGGAAATGTTGTTTTGTGATTTGTAGCCGTGTTTTTGTCCGTCTCGCAGTGATTTTTCCCCTGGTTTGGGCGGCAGATTCCCTTCCCTTCCCTTTTCTCTGTGGGATTAGGTCGGGTCTGAGTTTGGAAAGGGGAAATGGTTTGGTGGTGTGGAGATAAAATCTGTGGAAGTAAAATCTAGAGAAATAAAATCTAGAGAAACAAAACCTATAGGAACAAGACCTAGGGAAATAAAGTCACCTCCCATCCTAGGAGCAAGCACAGAACTTGGTTTAAGCCTGAGCTGTTGCCCTGTGGTTCTGAGCCCCCTGGCAGTGGGGGAACCCCTCTTTGTGGCCACTGAAAATGCTCCGGGTGTTTTAATGAAAACAATTCATGGAATTCTCCTGAAGCCTCTGCTGCTCTGCTGGGGAAAGCTGGATTTTGATCAGGGCAGCTGCTCCTCGTCCCTCCCTGATTTCTGCCTGGGTGCTGCTCTGTGGTTCAAGCAGGTTCTAGCCCTTGTGCCCCTTTCAGCGCAGGAATTCATGGTGATGCTGGGTTTGGTGGTTTTTTAACACCTTTGGAAACAGAAGCGTTTGCTCTGCCTCAGAGCATCGCCTGGCCGAGCTGGCTCCGAGTGCAGAGCAAACAGCTCCGAGCAAAGGATCCAGTTTTGTTTGTTTGGGCGAAACAAAACTCTGAGACAAAACTCTGCGGGCTCCGGGGAGGTGGGAGGTTCATCCCTGGCAGGTGTTAATGGAGATTTCGGCTGTTCCAGGGGCTGAGGTGATGTCCTGTGCTCATGAAAGCAGATTTGACCTCTGGGCTGTCATTAAAGGGTTTCTGCTGGAGATCAGCAGATCTCCCGTGGCTGTCCCTGCCGGAGGAGCATCCCCTGCTGATGTGGCAGCGCAGGAACAGGGCTGAAATCGGGCTGAAATCGGGGTGAAATCGGGGTAAAATAGGGGTTAAATAGGGGACACTGGGGCAGGGGGGCTGTGGAGAGTCCCTTGGTCACCTCAGGGATCTTTAGGGCTTTAATTCAGGAAGTTGGGTGGTCTTATTCCTGCTCCTCAGACGCAGCCTTGCACATCTTTGGGGTTTTTTTTGGGGGTTTTTTTGGTTTGGTTTTTTGTTTGGGGGGGGTTTTTTGGGTTTTTTTGCTTGTTTTTTTTTGTTTAGGTTTGGTTTTTTGTTTGGGGGGGGTTTTTTGGGTTTTTTTGCTTGTTTTTTTTTGTTTAGGTTTGGTTTTTTGTTTGGGGGGGGTTTTTTGGGTTTTTTTGCTTGTTTTTTTTTGTTTAGGTTTGGTTTTTTGTTTGGGGGGGGTTTTTTGGGTTTTTTTGCTTGTTTTTTTTTGTTTAGGTTTGGTTTTTTGTTTGGGGGGGGTTTTTTGGGTTTTTTTGCTTGTTTTTTTTTGTTTAGGTTTGGTTTTTTGTTTGTTTGGGGGGTTTTTTTTTGTTTTTTTTTTTTGTTTTTTGGGTTTTTTTGCTTGTTTTTTTTTGTTTAGGTTTGGTTTTTTGTTTGGGGAGGTTTTTTTGGGTTTTTTTTAATTTATTAGGGCACTGGGGATCTCCCGGAGTCCCCTTCAGAAGCTCCTGCAGGTGCAGAGCTCTGTCACCTCCCCACACGTTCCCTACCCCCAGCTCAGCAGCCAGGGGGGAATTTTGTGGATTCTCCAGCAATCCTTCCTTCGCTGCGTGCGATGCGTCCAGAAAGGTTCGCATCTCGCGAGCCACGCAGGGGACGGATGAGGATGAAATTAATCCAGTTCATAATTGGATCGCTTGCAGTCTGGCTTTTCCACAGCTTGGTGTTTGTTTTCCAAGGCCAGAGCAGCTGCTGGGAGCGGGGAAATGTGAACTTTGGGATTTGGACAGCGTCAGGTGAACTCGGGTTCCACCAAACGCTCGTGCAGCTGGGGCAACGCTGGGTCCTGCTCCCAGCGAGGTTCCCTGAGTGCTGCAAAGCCTCTGCTGCAGACACCTCGGGAGCAGGATTTGGGAGGGTTATTGTGAGATTTCTTTGAGACGTGATTATTCTGCAAAGACTTCTTCTCCCCTGTGAAGTTACACGGTAACTGCTTGGAATTATTGGTTTGTTTTTTTGTTTTTTTTTTTTTTTAGTAAACAGACCCAACGTGTCTTTTGTTCTGTTTTGACTTATCTCAGCCCCGGAGAGTCCGACATAAATCATATTTTGCCGGGATTAATTCTGCACCTGCGGGAGGCCAAAGCTGATGCCCTGAGCAGATGCCTTTCACCTGGGCGTGCTGCTATCAGACACCCGTGTGTCAGCCTGGCCCTGGCAGATAAAAGCCCAGAGCTGCTCCTCCACGCCCGGAGCAGCTCTGAGCCCTCATAAATTCCTGCTTATCAGGAGTGCAGATATCCTGACTCAGTGTCTGCGCCCGGGAAGGGAACTTCTGAGAATAGCTTTGTCTTCTCTGCCTTCCCATGAAGGGATGAAAAGCACTTTTTGGAGTTCTCCGATCTGCCTTGGCAGTGTTTAATGGTGTTGCCAGCACCCTGGGCTGGGCTGAGCACTGGGAGATTCCACGGGAGCTCAGGGGGCTCATCCTGCCTGGGGAGCAGCTGGAATTTGGGCTGGGAGACATCCCAGGGGCTGTGGGAGGCCAGAGCTGAGGAGAGGAGGGAATGAAAGGGTGCTGAGGGTGGCAAACTGGGGGTGGCTGCTTGGGGAAGGCTCAGTTCCCCTTCCAGAGGCACCAGTTCAGTTCCCAATCCCCATCTTCCTGTGCACATCGAGGCCCTGCTCTCCTCACTCCCAGCTTTTGGGAAAGGATTTCAGCGTTTGACAGGTGAGGAAGAAAAAGGAAAGCTCTTAGCTCACTAAAATGTGATTATTGAAATCATCCCCCCGCCTGGACAGCTCTAGGTCTGGCTCGGAGTGCTGGGAATAAAACACCCACTGATGCTTTTGGGGGGATTCAGAGAGGGCAGGATATGAGAAGGGCTGGGCTCTGCAATCCCAGATTGTTGGAATGGGAGTTTATTTCTGCTTTTTATTAATTAGCCTTAAATCAGCAAGCATCTGTAAGTGGGTATCACTGGGTATAAAACAAAATAAAATCAGTTTAAAGCCCCCTGGTGAATGTTCCCGTGGAGGAAAGGCAGAGGATGAGCTGAGGGATTTTCCTCCTTTTTCCAACAACCCATCCCTTCCACGACTCCATTCCAGGTGTGTGATGTCTGTCCTTGCAGCTCCCTCTGTCCTTCCCCCAAGAGCAGAGGATGTTTATGGGTTTGCAGCGATCTCGCTGAGGGGGATCTGCTCCACAAAGCCCCGGAATCCAGGGAAATGAAGCCCCGGAATCCAGGGAAATGAAGCCCCGGAATCCAGGGAAATCCTGGCAGGGGGAAATCCAGGGAAATCCTGGCAGGGAGGAATCCAGGGAAATCCTGGCAGGGAGAACTGCCCCAGCCTCAGCAGGGATTGCCTTTGATGCTCCCAGGGGTGACAGCGGCGTCTGCAGGCCCACAGGAATAAAAATCCGCCCTCCTGCAGACAATTCCCACTAATTTCCTCATGCCTTCGTCTGTGTTGAGGAAGGCAAAAGGGATCAAACCCTAAATGAGAAGGACTTTTTAGGTAATAAAACGCTGGCACGGCCTCCCTGCATTCTCCTGCAGACCGAGGGGCTGCGACGGCGCAGCGTGGCTCAAAGGGACCCGTTGGAGTTTAACAGCTTAAACTGCATTAAAATTAAAGTGCAAAAATAGCCTCTCCTCAATTACAGCTGCAGCACGTGACTCCTCAGGCCTATTTACTGATTTTTTAAATCCTGCTGAAGTTGGGGCTGAGGATGTCAGAGGCTTTTCTGCGATAGATTTGGTGAGACCCAGTTAGTCTTGGAGAGCTGGGCCTGGCAGCTGCTGATGTCACGGGCTCAGCTGGGAACAAAAGGGACTTTTGGGGAGCGTTTGAGCAGAATTTTATCTAAAACTAGTGGATTAACACCACAAATGGAGCCCTAGACTCTTCCCACTGGGTTTGCAGTGGAACTGCTGAACGTGCAGGGATTTGTATTCCTGTTTTCCTCCCTTCCCAGAGATTTGTATTCCTGTTTTCCTCCCTTCCCAGAGATCTGCATCCCTGTTTTCCTCCCTTCCCAGAGATCTGCATCCCTGTTTTCCTCCCTCCCCTGCCCTGAGCTGCAGGCACGGGTCAGGCCTTGGGAATGGAAGTTTGGTCATCCCCGGGAGGCTTTGCCACATGAAAAGCAGATTTTTCTTTACAGAATGCTGCACAGACAGCAATCCTCTGTGGTTAATTAGGCTTTAGATAATTGGCACAATAGTGCTGCTTCACCTGGAGGTGCTGGAGCTTGGGGTTTTCTTTTTTTACACACCCTCAGAGTAATAAATAAATAACTAACTAAAACCTGCTGCAGGTTTCTTCCATCAGCAGCTGATTGACTGCAGGATTGATTTCTGGGCTCTCAGTGCAGACAATTAACACGCTCAAGGCTGGGAGGAACTGCCCAGGGACCTAAACCCAATCACCTTCTGTTTAATTAGCCCCACAAATTTAATTTCGTGCTTTTTGCGGGGGAAAAAAACCCCAAAAATCCAGAAGCTTTGGGGTGAGCAGAGCCCGTGCTTTCCCACCCAGGCAGGTGAGAGCTCCTCGGTGCTGTGCTCTGAATTCCTTGATGTGCTGAGAGCCAGCAGCTTTGGGGACGAGGGGGGAGAGCTCCAGGAATTTTTGGGCTGTTCCAGGCCGTGCTCCTGGTGCATCTGCCTGTTCCCAGGCTCCTGAAATCCCTAAAACCAGAATTCCTGGCCTGGCTGCAGGAGTGTCTCCTTACTGGAGAGCAAAACCACGCCAGGCTGTAGAAAGCAGAAGTGTGACAGACTTTATTTTGATTCTAACTTTTATACAGAGATATCTACATAATAGTGGTTGGACAGTGTCATCCCACCCTTCAGGGGGATTGGGTGAAGCCTTACAGCTCCAGTTAGCAAAACATAAGATTAGAAAGAGAGTAAAAATGTCCTGGTTTATCTTTGTTTTCCTACAGAGTGCGTGAGAAGGAGAACATCCTTAGGACTGCACGTCCACACTGGAGCAGGCCGTGCGTTTGCAGGATCCAGCCCGTGCTGAAATGGGGTTGAGGAATTTGGGGGAGCTGGGTGTCTCCTCCTTGGGGAGAGCTGGACAGGCACGCCCGGGGTTTGTAACCACCAAAACACTGCTGCTCGAATTCCCAGCGCTCCGGGCCGGGAATTCCTGGCCACAGCCCCGGGAAGGAGGGGAACTTTGGGGTCGAGGACCCTGGGCTGTGATTTCCCCTTCACCCTCGGGGTGAGACCCCCGGAGGAGTTCCCCAGAACCTTCCTGGGGCTGCAGCAAATCCCCCGGGGCTCTGGAACGGGATAACTCGGCAGGGAAACCCAGCAAAGGGAATTGGGGTGGTTCGGAGGCTCTGCTGCTCAGGACACAGCCAGGGGCTGAGCAGCACCGGGAGGCTTTTGGTGTGGTTTTGATGAAATCATTGGGGTGCTGCTCCTGAGGTCCTGAAAGGCCTGAGGGACAGGGGTGACAGGGACAGGGGTGACAGGGTGACANTCTGAGCAGAAGTGGCAGTGCTTGGGACAGGGACAGGGACAGGGGTGACAGGGACAGCTTCAGTGCTGGATCTCTGAGGTGCCAACAGGATTTCCCCCCCGGCAGAGCAGGAAGAGCAGCGAGCAGAGAATTCCCGAGCAGTTTGCTCGCAGAGCGTTGTTCTGCTGGGCTTTTTTTCCCCTTTAAAGAGTGATTTAATTGCATGTGAATGAAGGTTTTTTTCCGCTGCCTTGCTGCTGTCAGTGGATTTCATCAACCACGACCTCTGCACCCCCTCCCCGAGGCTGGCACAAACCCCAGGCTGCTTAACCGTGACATAATTGTCACCTACGTCACCGTCCCTGTGCTGTGCCTGCCTCTGGCGCTGCTGCCACTTGGAAATGTCACCAAGTGCCACCACGGGCTCTGCAGCAGCTCAGCATCCTGCTCAGGGTGGGCTCTGCTTGCTGGAAGCCTCTCAGTGCCTAAACCCCCTCTGAGGCAGCTCCAGAATCCTTCAGGAAGGACTCAGAGCGGGCCCTCTCCTCATAAAAAATTAGAAATAAAAATCCTCCCGGTGCTCTGGAGCTGGCAATCATTCCACTTCCTCGTGACTCGGGGTGGGATGGTGACAACCCACGGGGACAGCCCAGGAACCGTTCTGCAGGGGCGACAAAACCCACTTGGAATTTTATCTTTTCCCCCTTTATTTCTGTTTCTGTCGGAGGATTGGGTCGAAGTCGGTGCTTTGCTGCTGTTTCCCTGGTATTTTTGGGGTTTGGTGGCAGTGACTCTCTAGAAGCCAAGGATGAGGAGACTTTTTCAGGTTTAAATTTTGGCTGGGCCCAGGGTGGCTCAATCTCCTCTCTGCCCCCTCTGCCTCCCCAGGCCTTTTGCTCAGCAATGTTTGCTCCTTTCTGATTGTTCTGCTCCTGGAGATTTGCCTTTCAGGTTCATTTTTGAAGTGTTTTCTTTGCCGTCCAGCTCTGATAAAAGTTTCCTTCCAGCTTCCAGCCCTCCAGGGGCACCTTGGGCGTTCTGGGGATGGAAATGTCACAAGTCCTGTGCTGTGTTCCCATTCCCTTCCTTTTTCTGCCCTTTTTTCCTCGCTTTTTTAACTCCACCCCCCTTTTTTTTTTTTTTTCCTATTCATGGTTTTTCCCCTCCTCTTTCCAAGTATCATTTTCAGGAAATCCCTAAAATTAATCAGTGCAAAAAGGCCACTTCACAGGGGGGGTTTGGCTTCTGGATGCAGAAGGAACACTGAAGCTTTGGGCTGAAACGCAGCAGGTTTGGGGCTGATTTTAGAAACTTGAGCAGTGACCTGAGGCAAGAGGCTTCCCTGGGCTGTGCCTGGATGAATCTGAGCCAGGTGAATCCGAACCTGGGGTAAATCTGCCTTTCCAGCAGTGTTTCAGTGAGCTGTGCGTGCCAGAGGTCGGGTTTAAATTAGTGCTCTGTTAAAATGTTTTATCGGCGCTGGTGGCTGCGTTTCTGCAAGCTCCAGCAAACGCAGGCAGCGCCGGGCTTTGCTCTTTATTTAACCTGGAAGGTGTCCCCAGGAACCTCAGGGCAGCTCTGGCAGTAAAACGGCCAGAAAAACGGGGAATTTGGTGATTTATGGCAGTATTTCCACAGGGCATTGGACAGCGGCAGGCCGAGTGTTTGAGTTACCAGCAGAAGCTGTGCTGGGGTTGATTTTTGTGCCAAAGGGCTGTGAAATCTCCCCTTGCTGAGGCACAGGAGTCTCCAGCCCTGCGGTCCAGGTGGTTTTCGGGTCAAAGCTGCAGGGCTGGAGCAGAGGAATTATTTATGGTCAGAGGGGACAGAACCTTTCAGAGCTCAGGGTTGGGCCCAGCCCTGAAAATCCCAGCTCCTGCAGCTGCTCTGGCCTTGAACCCCTGGTTTGGTTTTTATTTTTTGTCTCTCTCTCTCTCCATGTTCCCATTCAAAGCAGCGACACTGTGGGAGGAACGAGGGGGATGAGCACAGCTCTGAATGCAGAACTAATTATTGTCCTTAAAGGAGATAAAAAGGAAAATCGAGTGCTTGTCCAGGCCTCTTTTATCTGTACCAGGAGCCAATTACTTAATTCAGGATGAAATTGAGTCTGGGCAGTATCAGAACAGTGAAAAGCTGCCCTGGTAACATCTGGTCTGAAAATTCACCTCTGGATCTGGATCCATTTTCTTCTCATTACTCTGAGAGGATATTTGGCACGTACAAATTAAAACCAATTAAAACACTTGTTGACCTCCTAAATTGTTATTTATTCATAACAATTTAAATTGCCGTTGCTTGTAATTTAACTGATAATTCCATCTTAAATAATTGAAATAATCATTGAACTTAATTTAAAGCTGAACAATGTCTGTAGGAATAAATTGCATGAAACAGTGGTTTCATCAATAATATGTCAAAAGTCGATCAATATTTAGGTTTCAGAGCTCTGTTAATGGATGGTGATATTAAAAAAAAATAACAACCCTCTTGAAGCACTGAAATTTCCTCCTGGTCTGAACCCCTGGGACAGAGCTCTGGCAGGGAGGCTTCGCCAGAAGCTTGGGAACAAAGTCCTTGATTTTACACCTTTGAGGCACAAAAGCATCTTCAATATTAAAGGATCCAATAAGGGGGAAACTCCAGAGGCAGTGGGAAAGGATTTGCTTATGAAAATGCCCCTCATGGAGGGTTTGTTTCTTGCCCAGCCTGGATTTGCTCGGTGCATCCCAGGATGGGCTCTGGGGGAGCAGCAGGGCCGGGGTGGGCAAGGAGGGAATCACAAACTGCATTTTTAACCCGTTCCGCCTGTGTTTTGAGAAACCCACTCGGATTTTCGGGAAGGGTGAGGTGGGAAGTGACAGATCAGTGGCTGTGGGGGCTTTGGAGGGGGGTGAACGTTCTCAATCCCGTTCTGTCAGACCTGTGCAGCAGCAGCAGCTCCTGCTATGCACAGATTTTGTGGAAGCTCGATCTCACCCCTCATTCTGAACAGTTAACTGGAATCCGAGACTTTCTGGGAACCATGGAATGCTGGTTTGCAGTCAGCTGGGAAGATCTAATGCCTGTAAAGTGGTGAGGGGGTTAAGATCCCTGTAAGTCTCCATCCAGGTTATTCCTTTCTCTCAGGCCCAGAACCGGCCGCTCCCGGGGCGTTGCTGTGAAATGGGAGCGGAATTCCTGCGGGAATCCTGAGCGTGGCCGGGCTGAGCAGGTGGGGACCAGTCCAGGCAGGAATTCTGGGGGAGGCTCAGCCCCTGGACCAGGCAGGGCTCCGAATTTCCCTCCAGGGAAGCCGAGCAAGGATGGAATTGTGGACTGGGGCTCCCCGGGGTGACAGAGGCTGTGCAGAGAGTGGGGGCTTCCCCAAACCGCTGGAATCCTGGATTCCTTTCGGATGTCTCCTTCCAAGGAAATACAGCGGGATGAAGATCTTTGTTCTGCTGCTGCCCAGGCTGGGTTTGCTCCTGGCAAGGCCTGCTGGAAGCAGCCGGGTCTGTGCTTCCTCACCCAGACAATCTCCCCCTTTTGTTGGGATTTTTATTTTTCTGGAGCCTTTCTGGAAATACCTGGTGCGTTCTCATTTCTCTCGCTGTTGTCTCTCTGCCTTCCCTGAGGTTTGCCCTTTCCTTGTGCCCTGCTGTGGCTGCAGTGGAGCTTTTCCCTTCCCTTTGTCCCCACTGGAAGTGAATTATCAGCTCAGCACTGCAGCCCATGAGAAATGGCCCGGAAAACAACTTAAACAGCAGATCAGCTGAGTTTCTTTGATGCATTTGGATTCCTGAATGCATCCTGGAGGAGTTTATCTTACCTGGGTCAGGAGTTTCTCAGCAAGCAGCGATTTCCAGCTCATTTAAACCCTTGGCTTTGCCTCCTGGAGCAGGCACTGGGTTGTGGAGAGGAGATCAGAGCCTGCTTGAGGTGCCTCTCGATCTCTGAGTGTCTGCTCCTGCCTTTGTCCCTCTGCCAATTGTCCGGGCCAGAGGCAGAGAGCAAATTGAGAGGGATAATTCTGTGTACACAGGGATTTGGGAAGTCTGGTTCAGTGGCTGGAGAGTCCAGTAACCCACGTGCTCCAAATAAAGCTTTTATTTTTTTTTTCTTTTATTGGAACAGAACTGAAATCTCTCTCTCCTGGGTCATCAGGCCCTGCACAGGGACAGGCAGGGCTTTTCCTGCTGCGCTGAGCAGCAGCCCCGGAATATCAGTGATATTTATGAGGAGTTGGGAGCTCTTCCCCCGACACCTCGGGGACAACGGCGCCGCAGCACCGGGTTCTTTGTAAACTCTTTAATGGCAACAATTTCCTAAATCAAAGCAATCTGCGCTTCCCCATTTACAATTTCATTTCCAAGCACTAAAGCCTCATAAAAGGGTTTACAACACGGAGTCTTTGGCTGCTGTGAAGTTATCCAGCAGTGGTGCAGTGGCATTATCTTCAGTGGAGTATTTTATCTTTAAAATTATAAGGATTTGTTCTGCTCTCTTTTATGCAGAAATAGAATGCTAACAGATGCAAAGTTTATTTTTATACTTGGCTAGGGGCTGAAAAAGCACATTTAGTGGAGGTGTCATTTGGTGCTCTGAATATATTTCAGGCTTTAATAGTAAAATGTTTAAAAAAATCAGGGCTGATCCTTCGTGTGGGGGGAGGTGACACCGAGGGTGGACACTGAGAGTTCCCCCTCACGTTCCCTTCCAGGGCCGCTCTTTCCTGCCTGGATGTTCCTGGAGGAGCAGGTTATTATTAATTATTATTATTATTATTATTATTATTATTAATGGATAGGAGTGGTGTGAATGCTGCCACCCCTTCCCGGCTGCCCTTGACGTGCTGCCTGAGGAGTGTGGCTCTGGGTGTTCCCAGAGGGGATTTTGGGCAGGGAAGCAGCACTCTGGGGGATTATTTCCCTGGATTTGTGCTGCCCGGCCAGGGCTGTTCCCCTTTCCAGCGTGCCCAGCCCGGCTGTGAACACGGGATGTTCCCATTCCCCCAGAGGAACTCCCACAATTTCATTGCCAAGAAAGCTTTTCCTCGTTTTGGGCTGAAATCTCCCTTTTAGGAGAGCTCGCTGCGTTCCTGGGGAGAGGCTGCACCTCTGGCTGCTGCCCCCAGCTCCGCTCTGCTGGCACGGAGAGCCCAGGGAATCCTCTGCGAGCCCCCTCGGCATCCCCCAGAACTCCCAGGGGCTTTCTGCCCGCTTTCCAACCGGGAACACGGAAATTCGGGTGCTGCAGCTGCTGCTCATCCCTGCCAGGCTGCGTGTGAGTGTCTGCTCCAGGCGTCAGGCTGGCACTGGGAAGGGAAGGTTTGTGTCTCCAGCTCGGCCCCAGCCTGGCAGGGTGTTTTTAACTGGTGTGTTGAGTTTTGGGAAGGGAAGGTTTGTGTCTCCAGCTCGGCCCCAGCCTGGCTGCCTCCTCCCCACACCTGGCAGGGTGTTTTTGGTGTTTTTAACATTTTAACCGGTGTGTCGGGCTTTGGGAAGGGAAGGTTTGTGTCTCCAGCTCGGCCCCAGCCTGGCTGCCTCCTCCCCACACCTGGCAGGGTGTTTTTGGTGTTTTTAACATTTTAACCGGTGTGTCGGGCTTTGGGAAGGGAAGGTTTGTGTCTCCAGCTCGGCCCCAGCCNGCTGGAGCTGGGTTTGCTCTCACCCCAGCACGGGTTAGGGCGTGAACAGGTCAATAATTCAATAATCCTCCCAATAACCCTCCTTCCTCCCTCCGAGGGCCGGGCTGGGGGTTATTCCCTTGCAAGAGGAGTTTTTCCTCCCTGCCTGACCTTGTGGGGAGGCAGGGCCGCGTCCATCCCCTCCGCACCTCCCTGCTGGGCAGCAGTAAATCTCCATCCCGGTTTTTGGGAGGGAGCCGTGGGCGGGCAAGTGTGGAATTGCTGCTGTTGGAGGTAACGAGGATGGAGGTAACGAGGATGGAGGTAACGAGGACGGATGGCAGCTCCAGGGACGCGACCTTGTGTCGGCTCTCAGTCAGAGCTGAGCTCAGGTGCCTGGGGCTCACCTGCAGCAGGTGCTGCTGGACTCGGATATTAAAGGTGTTTCCCCAGGCTGGAGGGTGGGAAGGGTTTCCTGAGGTGTTGCGGGGTTTTGGGGGTTGGGTTTTTTTGAATGGCGAGGTTGGTTTGGGATTTTGAGGGTGGGTGCACATTAAGTGTCTTTTTTTATTCCCCTAACGCTGTTGGTGCCGTTAAGGCTGGATGACGTCTCATTTTGAGGTTAAATAATGACTGGAAATGGACATTTTTGGTGCAGTTAAAGCTGGGAAATGTCACATTTTGAGGTTAAATAATGACTGGAAACAGGACAGGAGTGCTGATTGGCCTTGGTGGCGAGGGGACAGTGAGGGACAAAGTCACTGCAGGGGCATTTCCCAATTCCAGCAGATTTCAGGAGCCTGTGACGGGGCTGTGGCTGAGCTGTGATGGGACTGTTTGGGATCATCCAGCCTGACTGGGCTGTGACAAGATAAACGCTCGTGGAGAGATTAGGGAGGGAGGGAGATGTGCTTTGCTCTCCTTATCAATGCCTCATTTCCAGGCTTTAACACTCCGAGGATTGAAGTTCATCCTCAAGGAGAAAAATGGTGGGATCAGTGTGGGCTAAGCCCATCTTTGTCCTCTCTAAGAGCTCCTGAGTGGGATTTTAAATAGAAAACGAGCAAAACAGGGAGTTTGTCAAACCCCTGGGGTTTATTTTTAAAGTTTTTTTAAATTCTATTTCTTAAATCCGGGCTGTGGCAGGCCTGGTGTGTGGTTCTGGGACTGAGAGCCGAGGGGGATGCTGGCATTCCTTTGGAACCTGGCTGTGCCCAAATCCTACAATTTGTCTGGTCTAGTGCACAGTCTGCTCATTCCAGGCAGTTCTGGGTGAGATTTTCCCGTCTGTGCATCTCCAGGTGGGTCAGGTGTGTGCTGTTCCCCACCCACCCAACGGGAATTTTTATTTATTACTTCTCAGTTACTTCAGAAAACACTGCGTGCTCCTCGTGAGCTGCTGGAGCTCCACAAAACTCAGGGAATCAAGCACAGGTTCACTGGAGGATGTCACAGAAACCTCACGGACTGCAAATGAACTTTAATCGTTGTGGATTAATGGAAATTATTTGTTATAAATAACAGTGACCCCCAGCAAACCAAGGGGGTGATATTGGAATCGCTGCAGGGAATCGCTGCAGGAAATGCAGATTTTCCTGACTCACACCCTTGCCTTGCAGTCATCCCGAGGCCTCTGCCCCAGCCCTGCCAGGGAATGCAGAGCGTGTGAGGCTGTGATTAAAGCTCGGTGTTAATTGTGGATCCCAAACAGGAGATAGGCAGAGAAGAACGCTCAGCTGTCAGCTCCCAGCCCCTGGCATATGGTTCCATTAAGATAAAGGAACAAAAGGTAATTTACAGTAACAGATGGGCTTGAACTCTTTCTGGAGCTGCTGAATACTTTTTAATTTTTAATTTACAACGACTCTTTCATACAGCATTGAACCAACTCCTCTGTCGTGTTCTTTTAGAGTCCACGACCAGGGAGAATGTCTGTGAGGGACTTTAGTGTCTGCTGATGGATGGAGCAGGAGGGCCTGGGCAAGGCCGGAGTTCTGGAGCTGCAAACCAACAGCAATCAGAGTGGAAGTGCAAATCTTGCTGGGAAAGCTCCAAACCCACCCCTTACAGCACGGGTGGTGCAGGAATCAGCTCAGGTCTGGCCGTGGTTTTGTCACCAAATGCCAGAGCTTCTGCTCCACGAGCAGATTTGGGGATCCCATGCTGGAATCCCCAGATCTCCAGCGGCTCATGCTGTGTCCCAGAGCCAGACACTGGGAGGGACAGGGCTTTAATCTCCCGTCTGGTGGCTGGAATTGCCACCGCTGCAGGCTCAGTCCCCGTGCCAGGAAAAGGAAAAGCAAACTGGAGCCGGGCCTCCTCCCCTCAGGGCCCTGAGCAGCGCGGGGCCTGCAGCAGCTCCAGGACACCCAGAGCAGCACTGCTTTTTCCCTGTTTTTTTTAATTAAAAACGAACCTGGTGAAGGGTGGGGAAAGCAGAGCGTGGATGCGGGCTCGGGAAAGGCCAGGGAAGGCAGGCAGGGAAGCTGTGCAGGTGTGGGTGCCTGGGAACACGGAATTCCTGAGGAATTCCAGGGAGGCCGGGAGGGGACACGGGGGGTCCTGCAGGGACCCTGCTCTGTCACTGTGAGCAGCAGTAAGGAGAGCAGAACACACACCAAGCCGTAGAAAGCAGAAGTGTGACAGACTTTATTTTGATTCTAACTTTTATATAGAGATATCTACATAATAGTGTTTGGACAGTGTCATCCCACCCCTCAGGGGGATTGGGTGAAGCCTTACAGCTCCAGTTAGCAAAACATAAGATTAGAAAGAGAGTAAAAATGGCCCGGTTTATCTTTGTTTTCCTACAGAGTTTGTGAGAAGGAGAAAATCCTTAGGACTGCACGTCCACACTGCTCAGCTTGGGGTGTTTGGCCCTTTCCTGCCCTCCTGGAGGGAGCGATTTCCACTCAGGGATGGTTTGGAGCTGTCTCTCCGTGGGCTGGGGATCGTTGAGCTCAGGGTGTTGTTCCCGTCCCACCCTCGGCCCTGGGGACACCAAACTTGTCACAGCTGAGGGTCCCTGTGGGCTCAGTGCTCCCCGCTGGACATTCCTTCGTGCCTGGCACAGGGATCCTGCTGTCCTGAAAACACAGGAGCCCCCGGGCCCTTCCCCACCCCAATTTAAGGTCCTGAATTTAGGGATGGGAATGGAGGAGCAGGGGCAGGAACGTGCCACAGCAAGAGCCCTGCAACGTGAATTAAACTGAATTTATTGGAGCCCTGGGAGTGGGGAGCTGCTTATCTGTCTGGGAGAGGGTTAGTGAGGATCTGGGATAATCGGGAACAGAAGGGAGAAGGGAAGGTCAAACCCTCCCAGCCCTCCTGGACCGGGGGCTGCACCTGCTGCAGGTGGCACAGGGGCCTCACAGGAGAGAAAACGATGAAAAAAAACCCATTCTGAGTGCGGGGAGGGAAAACCTCCAGGCTGTGGTGATGCCTTTCTGGGCTACCTCAAAACAGAGGCCAGACAAAATTAAGGGAATAGAGAGCGGTTCTATTTATTCTATTTATTCTATTTATTCTATTTATTCTATTTATTCTATTTATTCTATTTATTGAAGGGCCTTCAGGTACATTTAAGGCAGGCAAAGCCCCCCCACAGGCTACACCTAAAAATGGACAACGGGTCACGGGTTTTCACACTTTTATAAGTTTGGCCCATTTGCATTTTGGGGGTTAATTTCCCAGTTACAGGTTCAGGTGATGGAGTCATTTACCCCAAGTTTGTTCCCCCCAACTCACTTTGGTTTCCATCTCTCAGGCCTGAGGCAGGGAGGTGTCCCTGATCCCCAGGTCTGGAGAGGAATTGTTGTGTCTGCCCAAAACAGGAAAGCAGCAGCTGACACCGTANTGATCCCCAGGCCTGGAGAGGAATTGTGTCTGACTGAAATGGGAAAGCAGCAGCTGACACTGCGTGTGGAGTTTGGAGCGATACACTGAAGAACTGCAGGGTTACAAATACACGGAAAATATAAAAGCTAAAATCCTAAGGCGTCAGTGGGAGCTGGAATCAGCAGGAGGAGAACCAGGGAAGAGGGAAGAGCCGGGCAGCCACGCAGCTGCTCTGGCTGGGCAGAGGGGCTCTGTGTGAGCCCCTGCAGCTCTGACGGGTCATCAATTCCAGGGAAATTGCCCCAAAGCTGCTGAGGTGTGGAGGCTGTTCCAGGCACCTCGTCAGGAGCTGTCCGGGCTAAGTGCTGATGTTGTCAGGTGTAAATCCAGCTCTGCAGCTGGGCTGGGAGTGCTTTGGGGTGCAGTTAATGCAGCCTGGCTGCTGCACGAGTCTGAGGGGGAAAAAGGGATCATTTCCAGCGGGGCAGTTGTAATTTCCAGCGGGGCAGCTGTCATTTCCAGCGGGGCAGCTGTCATTTCCAGCGGGGCAGCTGTCATTTCCAGCGGGGCAGCTGTCATTTCCAGCGGGGCAGCTGTCATTTCCAGCGGGGCAGCTGTCATTTCCAGCGGGGCAGCTGTCATTTCCAGCGGGGCAGCTGTCATTTCCAGCGGGGCAGCTGTCATTTCCAGCGGGGCAGCTGTCATTTCCAGCGGGGCAGCTGTCATTTCCAGCGGGGCAGCTGTCATTTCCAGCGGGGCAGCTGTCATTTCCAGCGGGGCAGTTGTCATTTCCAGCGGGACAGTTGTCATTTCCAGGGAGACAGCTGTAATTTCCATCGGGGCAGCTGTAATTTCCAGTGGGGGAGCTGTAATTTCCAGCGGGGCAGTTGTCATTTCCAGTGGGACAGCTGTAATTTCCAGTGGGACAGCTGTAATTTCCAGTGGGACAGTTGCAATTTCCAGGGGGACAGTTGTAATTTCCAGGGGGACAGTTGTAATTTCCAGCATCGCTCTCCGGAGTACAGAATCGATAGTTCTGCCTCCAGGAGGAGAGGCTGAGGGTTCCAGCTGGCAGAGGAAGGCAGCTGGCAGCTGCTCCCTGACACCTCAGCCCCGAATTCCGGGGTTAAATGAGGATTGTTCAGTTTTACTGCATCACCACCCCTTCTCCCACCACTGGGGAGATGTGGGGCCCTTTCCCCATGAGAGGATGAGAGATCAATCCTCCCACTGCAGAGCTGGAGCAATAATGAAACGTTTTAATTGAGCAGGTACCCAACTGCCCTTGCAGTGTCCCCATCCCCTCAGCCAGCTGGGACCAGCTCTGGCTGCTTCCAGACACCACCAGAACCCAGGAATGGGCTTTTTTCTGGGATAGGAGCTACAGCTGCCTTTGGATGACCAAACCCCACCCCCCAAAACAGGAATCGTGTGGATAGTTTAGGAAATATTCGAAAGTTTCCCAACTGTTGTTGAGCTCATTGTGTGTTAGTTGGGCCCAGGAGAACAGCCACCATCTCCTGCAGTTGATTATGCAAATGTGGATAAATATGTGAATACCTATTCCAACTTTTTATCCTCTGCAATCTAATGTCTCCCCTGACACAATGCTCTCAAATTATCTTCAGTGAGTAATGACTTGCATTTAGCATTTTACACCAAACTGTCATATAGATCATTTTCCGTAATACTTTACATAAATTAGGAATCCTCCCCCATGGAATGTGTGTGGCTGCTGAGAGGTTTTTTACAAGATTAAAAGTGCAAACAACACAATTCCGGTGTAATTTGGAAATCCGTGAACGGAGTGAAGTGGGAAGCGTGGAGGTGACAGCAAATTACGGTGCCATCAGTCAGAACCCTGCAGGGAGCCCCTTGGCTTTCCTGAAATGGGATGATTGCCTTTCTTTGGCTTTCCTGAAATGGGATGGTTGCCTTTCTTTGGCTTTCCTGAAATGGGATGATTGCCTTCGTTTGGCTTTCCCAAAATGGGATGATTGCCTTTCTTTGGCTTTCCAGAAACGGGATGGTTGCCTTTGGCTTTCCCGAAGTGGGATGATTGCCTTCGTTTGGCTTTCCCAAAATGGGATGATTGCCTTTCTTTGGCTTTCCTGAAATGGGATGCTTGCCTTTGCTGGGGCTCGGGGTCATTATCCCGTTAATTGTTATTCCGTGCCCTCCTGCCTCTGTCTGGGAGCTCCTGCGCTCGCCCGAGGCAGATTTGGGGCTCCATGGGATGATCAGAGCACCCTGGGGGAGGGAGGCTGCAGGGGCTGGGCTGGAGGAACTGGGAGCAGCTGTACTGGGCAAACTGGAGGTGCCACCGCTGCCGCTGTGAGCGTCTGCTGGGAACGGGACCCCACCAGCCGGTATTTTTCCCCAAACCAGCTAAATGTGGCTGAATCATCTGTTCCTCTGAGAGGCAGTGGGATTTTTGTTTCCTGTAATTATCATTTTAGCAACTTTCGGTGCCAGGCTAAACTTCGCTGCTCATTTTCGATTCGAGTTGTGCCGAGCGGGGCTCGCGCTGCCCTGGACCTGCAGGGTTTGGGGCCATCCCAGCCCCACCTGGAGCTGCCAGAGCCACGTTATTTCATTGCAGATGTGTCAGGGCTCGTCAGGAGGCGCTGAAAATCCTTTATGTGCCTCGGTTTGGCACTAATGAATATTAAAGGCAGCGATTCTTGCGTGCCTGTGTCCCCTGCACTGCCATCCTCTCCCTGTCCCTGTCCCTTTATTGCTGTCCCGGCAGGAGGGGGGGTTTATTGCCTGCTCTGTCACCAGCACAGGTGATTTTTCACAGGGACAACGCAGGGGCCATAAAAGGGGAGTTTTAGGAATCAAATGGGGCCAGGCCGCCCGAATTTCCCCCAGGGCGGCCGTGTTTTGCTTTCCCTGTTTATGTCGCTACAGAGGAAGAGATAAAAATTTTATATCGCTTTTAACAAGAGATAAAAAGTGCTGGGAGTGTGACTGCTGTAAAGGGGACAGGGAGAAGAGGCAACGACAAGAGTTTAGGTGGTGCAGCTCCAGGGGTTGGGATGGTTTCCTGCAGTTCCAGGGGTTGGGATGGTTTCCTGCAGCTCCAGGGCTTGGGA
>VZTG01009279.1:34674-47317 GCA_013397845.1 Melanocharis versteri | reverse complement strand
CATTGTCCTGCAGCTCCAGGGGTTGGGATCTTGTCCTGGCGCTCCAGGGGTTTGGGATGGTTTCCTGCAGTTCCAGGGGTTGGGATGGTTTCCTGCAGCTCCAGGGGTTGGGACATTGTCCTGCAGCAGGGACAAGGTGAATTTATCCTGGAATTTATTCCTGCCCTGGAATAACCGCTGTTCCCCCAGCTCAGTCCCTATTTTATTCACCACGATCCTGGCCCAGGTTCAGCTGCAGCAGCTCCCACGGGCAGGGGAGAGAGGAGAGCAGAGCAAATCCCTGCCCCAGGGGCTGCAGCTCCAGCAAACTGCTGTTTTCAGGCAGGAATCGCCCGGCAGGCTCAGGGTCAGTGGCCACCGGTGGCTACAAAGCGCAGGGGACGCGGGGCCACCTCTGAGTTCTGGCCAGGCTTGGCAGCCCCAGCTCCTCTCCTGACTCGGCCTCTGGAACACAAAGCTCCTGCTCGGCGGGCTGGGGGCAAGGTTATCCAGGCACAGCCAGGAGCCACCAGCAGGCTCCTCTTTGGCCTCCTTTTCATGGCTTTTTTCTTCAAAAAGCGCTTTTCTCACTCCCCAGAGAGCTGCCAGTCAGAGAGCTGGGCTCGGGTGAAAATTCCCATTCTCGAGCCAAGAAGGAAGGGCAGACGAGAGTAAAACTGTGTCTATTCCAAACAAAACCAACTTAAAACCCAGAGTTTCAAACTGAAATGGGATAAAAATGAGAAAGATGAGATTTGTTACTCAGTCACTCTTTGACATCACAGTCACTGACAAAAGGAACAGCCCATTGTTCCCTTAAAAACCGGATTTGATCCGGTTTGTACGGGAGGACTTTTATTGTAATTATGTGGAATTTCTCTGCCTTGCTCTCAGAAGCTCCAGCCAGAGACCAGCAGGACCTCATTAAAGATTGCTGAACAGGTTTTTTTCCCCCATTTTGCTACTTCCCTACTGCTCCTTTTATCCCTTTTCCCTCCGGTGCTTGTCGACGCGGGCGTTGTGTTGCGCATTGCTGAGCATAATAGGGGAGCATGAGGGGAAGGAAAAGTCCTCCTCGAAGCCTCCACAACCTTTAATTTGTGGCTGGGCTCTGCCAGTGAGCCCAGAACCAGGCAGTGGAGAGTTTTCAAAGGCTCTGCTGCATCCTGGTTATGCAATTCCAGACAGGGAATCTTCCCTCTCTGCTTGGAGGGGGACGGGAGCTCTTCCCTGGGCTGGGGGATGTCCATCAGCCGTGGAAATTCCTTGGAAAAGGGATAATTTTGCTGCTGTTCCCTCCTTTGGACTGTTCCTGGCGCTGTGATGATGGAGGAATTCTCCCATGGTCCCACAAGGAGTTTCCACCTCCACCCTGGAATTTCTAATGGAGTTTTCCCACTAAAACCATTGCTGCCCACCGTGCTTGTGGTGTTTAATTCCAGGGAAAATAGGGATTTCATCTCCTCTGGCACCCACTCCTCACAAACCCAAAAGGCTGCTCCTCACCTCTGCACAGCTCTGCAAACTCCAGGCTTTGGGATTCATATTCCAGCACTGGAAATATCAGATGTACCTGACAATGAATTGTTGCTTGGTTGGGCTTTTTCGGGTTTTGTTCGGGTTTTTTTCAAAGCTGGTTCCGAGCTCTCCTGAAATGAACCCCCGACCACAGAGCGCTTGGAAAATCCAACCTCTGAGCATCCTCTTTTTCCTCTTCTGCTTCATTTTATGGCCAGATTTTACACCACCATAAGGAAAACTGATTAAATAGTCACCATCCAGTGCGCATTAGCTAAAAGCCAGATCAGTGAGGAGGTGGCCAGAATGGAAAATCCTCTCAGCCCTGTAAGAACCCTGCAGCAGAACCCCTTCTCCTGCCCGAACTGCTTAATTCAGACACCGGGATTTCGTGGGGATTTCTTTCCCCTCGATATTATTCTTAATTAGCCCTCAAAAAACGAGACAGAATGTGCCTTTTGGGGCTCAGCTCAGGCTAATTAACAGCACATTCCACCAGATTTTGGGCTATTATTGCACTGCTGCTGCTCCCTGTAAGACACACATCCCTTGTTTGTGTAGTTAAGACTCGATAAAACCATAAAAAGGGCTGCATTTTGAACTCCAGGGCTCTCAGACCCTTTTTAATGCTGGAAAAGGAGCAGCAGGGAGGTCTGAGCTGAGTGTCTGAGGCCACTGCAGGGAGCTGTGCCTGGAGATCCATCCCTGGGAGCGTTTAATCCCAACAGGAGGCGTTTATTTACCAAATTAAAAGCTCAGCTGCGTGGTATTTCAGTATATTTTATTGACTCCTCTTCGCTAAAGCCCTGCCTGATGGAGGGTGATGGATGGGCTGAGGGCTGGGCTTTGGCAAAGGTGAAATTCATCTGTGCTGATTTATTCTCTGGCAGGGACAGAGCAGCTCCTGCTGGGGCTGGGGGTGCCCAGGGGGACCCGAGGCCTGGCAGGGTCTGGCCTTGCTGGGCTGGCTCAGGGTGGGCACTGGGACCAGGCTCAGGTTTAGTGTCCAGCCCAGTGCTAAGGCTGGTTCTGGATGTCCATAAATCCCAAGATTTGTGTGTTTGGTTCCTGACTGAAACAAGAGGTGAAACCCCACTGCAGAGGTGTGGGGCTGTGTTCTGGCTGTGATTTCTGTGCTGGTTTATGGTTTGCACTCAAACACCCAACCCGATGTCCCTAAACGCGGGGTGAGAGCACCCAGAGTGTGACACTGCTGGGACTTGGGGTGGGGAGGCTCTGATCAATTCGTTCATTTGTGTTCAGTTAGATCCTGGTGGTGCTGCCTGTGCCCACGGGTTGCATTTCTCACAGGAGAGGATGGGGTTTTGTGGTGAGGAAAATGGCTTTAAAATGTCCTAACACTGCCCTGGTGAGGCCTGGCAGCGTTAATCACATCATTGTTTTCTAACCTCGTGTATTTAGGGGTAACACCGTTCATTTCAGCACGGGGGGAAGAGCAAAGACGATCTCATTTTTACACTAAATGTGTCTCATCTGTACCTGTTGACTTCTCAAGCTCCAGAATGAAAGATGTCTGGATGGAGTTTAAATGTTTTTATATCTTCTTAAAAATCTATAAACCGCGTGCTAAGCACACGTGAGATCTATCACTGCTCTGTTCCTTGATGCTTTCAGATCTTTTTCATGAGTCCTTTTTTCATGGAAATGCAGATTTTTATCTCCATGTTGTTTATCTCCTCCTCGTTTCCAATATCAACCCTCGCCGTGATTTTGGCTATTTCCTGCAGCTCGTGATTTCATAAATTCCCGTTCAGGCACTGCTGTTCCCTGCAAGACGAGATCAGAGCTGTCAGACTTGACAAATAAATCTTCAAGTCTTGGAACAAAAGGGCTCCGAGTCCCCGAGCAGGCTGCGAGCACGGGGTTAATAACGCTGCGAGAGGATGACTCAGGCAGCAGTGAAGTAACAAGTGATTTTATCATCCCGCAGATATGAAAAGGATGTTGTTCACAGGGCACTGGAGCAGGGCTCGAGAGCAGCTCCCCGCTCTTCCCAGAGCTTTTCCCGACGGATGAGCGGAGCGTGGGGGCCGAGCCCGGCCGGGGCTCTCCGCTGCACCCGAGGTGTTCTGCAGGGGCTCAGGGGGGCTGGCACATCCCAGAGGGGCTTCTCCTTCCCTCCCAGGGCTGGAATTGGCTCAGAGGAGCCGTCTGAGGTGGAGGGGAGCAGATTTCCATCCAGGGGCAGTTCTGGGATGGGGTAAATGAGGGATGGAAGGGAGCAGCTCGAGGGACGGATGGGGTGAGTTGTTGGTGCCAGCTCCCGGGACTGAGCTCGAGGAGCGTCTGTCGGTGATTCCTGCTCAGCAGCCTGTCCCTGCCCAAGGCACAGCATTCCCGAGGCTCTTTGGGATCAGTTTCCATCCAGGGGCAGTTCTGGGAGTGGGGTAAATGAGGGATGGATGGGAGCAGCTCGAGGGACGGATGGGGTGAATGAGGGATGGAAGGGAGCAGCTCGAGGGACGGATGGGGTAAATTAGGGAAGGATGGGAGCAGCTCAAGGGACGGATGGGGTAAATGAGGGAAGGATGGGAGCAGCTCAAGGGACGGATGGGGTGAGTTGTTGGTGCCAGCTCCCGGGACTGAGCTCGGGGAATGTCTGAGGTGCTGATTCCTGCTCAGCAGCCTGTCCCTGTCAAAGGCGCGGCCCAGCAGCGTTCCCAAGGCTCTTTAGGATCAGGTGGCGCTCAGAAGTGAGATGAAACCCTCTCCACTTTGTTCTGCCTCGGAACAAAGCCCGGGGGTGCCTTTGTGTCTGACAGGCCGTCTGAGCTGATGAGGGAGGGCTTTGTACATTATTAATAACAAATTGTCACCGCTGTCGTTCCCCTCTGTTCTCTGCTCCCAGCACGGAACGCGGGAGCCAGAGCTGCTCCTGTGAGTGACGGAACGCCGAGGGCTCCAGCCCCAGGACAGGTTTGCCCCCTTTGCTGGAGGTGTCTGTGTCCCAGGGACTGTGCTGTCTGAGCGCTGCCGTGTCTCGCTGCGCTCCCTGCGGTGCTGATCAGCGCCATCCAGCTGGGAGGCAGCAGGAATTTGAAGTTTTCCAGCACAGACACGAGGCGGGGAGCCTGTTCCATCAGAGCAGCTCCCCGTGCTGCTGGTCCCGAGGGGATTGTCAGGGAGGGGTGAGACTCATTCCAGCTCCCCCTCGCGTGTCCGAATCCGATCCCGGTCACAGTTCAATATTCCGGCAGGGCTGGGGGGGTCAGAGCCCCCCAGCACTCCCGGAGAGCAATTCCACATTCACCAGTCTGGGAAGGGAGTTGAGCCCGAGCTGGGGGGCTCAGAGCCCCCCAGCACTCCCGGAGAGCAATTCCACATTCACCAGTCTGGGAAGGGAGTTGAGCCCGAGCTGCAAGTCAAGCATGTGCTCCAGTCTCATTGACTTTTTCACAGCAGTCTGAGAGCTGCTCGCAGCTCAGTCGGAGCCGAACCGGAGGCTGCTGCCACCGGCTGCGGTTTATTTTTAGCTGCTCGCACAGCACCAGCAAGGGAAGGTTCCAGACAGGCTTCGGATGGTGCTGGAGGAGCTGAGCCAGCCTCACCTGCAGGAGCTGTGCTGGCACTTCCCGGGGCGAGCAGCAGCAGACTGAGAACTGGGAGAGCGTCCAGAAAGCAGGGACGGGCTGGGAATGCAGCAGGGTGTAAACAGGCACGTGGGGAGTGATGGAATCGGGGGGGAGAGCTGGATCAGCATCCTGCTCTCCATCCCAGCTGGGCTGAGCTGCAGCTCTCACAGGAGCTGGATCCTCACCCGCCGCCGAGGCTGACGTTTATTGCACCTGATAAACCCCACGTGTCCCAGCAGCGAGGAACTCGACTTAAATATCGTGCTCGGGGAGCTTGAAGGAGATGGATTGTAATGTCACACTCCATAATTTTTGACATGCTGGGGGGAAAAGAATGAGAGTGTTGTGGGATGTTATTGCTGCTTTTTGTTCTGACAGCAGCTGGTGAGTTGTGAGAGCGCAGAGGTGGCCGCTCACCCTCTTCCCCTGCCCTGCTAGGGACAAAAAAAAAAAAGCAGATTTTCATCAGGTTTCCAGCTCTGGGTGTTATAAAAGCCCAGAGCACTCAGCCCCAAGGTCTGCATTCTGTATTTCTGAGCCATTCTGCATTCAGCCCGTGGGTTGCATTACAGGGAGCGAGGCTGCCTCTCCAGCCATCAGCCTCCGCTTCCAAATTGGAATATTCCCGCTCCTAATGGCACGAAAACCCCTGCAAACGGGTGCTTGTTCAACATAAAAATTACCAGCAATTTGAGGATAAGCCATGGAGGATGTAATGTCTTGTATTACAAGTTCAGGAAAATTGAAGTGTGAATTGGAATCTGGAGGAGTGGCTTTGTTCTCTGCCAGGAGTTCAGTCCTGAGCAGGACCTGAGGAAAATCACTGCCCTCCCTTCCCCGGAGCCTTTCATCTGCTGGAAAAGCTGTTTGGGTCCTGGTGTTCCCTTTCCCACGCAGCAAAGAAATGGGGGCTGTTAACTGAGCAATAGCAGGGGAAATTCTGATTTCATGGAGGCCAAAATTAAGGAAAAGCAGATATATTCCTCTAGAAACTAACCCAAAATCTCTCCCTCAGAGTTTCCTCCAGGCTTAGGGGATAAAGGAGGATCTCAGGATGCTGGGCTGGCCCTCCCTGAAATGCTGAAGCAAAGGGGGCTGGTGGTCCCTGACCCCACAGGCAGGGATTTTTCCCATCAGTAAATGCTGGAGATCCCGGAGCTGGTGTCACCTTGTGGAGATCTGGAAAATTCTGTAGAATTTTGTAGAATTCGTCAAAAAACTTCTCCTAAAAGCCTCGTAGAGACTCTGTAAAAGATCAGAGACTGCGAGGTTGAGTAAAATTGCTCGAAACCAGGCTGAAAACGGGGAAATCCGTGGAAGGGGCAGCTGGGGCACAGGGAAGGGTGGGTGAGCTGGAGTTCTCCGAGGTGTGCGTGTGGCAGCACGGGGATTTCAGCACAGGGAATGTGGCTGGGGAACGAGGATTCTTTGGAATCCAGATCGCCCCAGCTCGTGTCAGCAGCACGGGCTCCTCTGCAGAGCCACCAGCTGGAAATCCGCCGGGTCTTTAACATGACAAAAGCAGCCCCAGCCTAAAATGCCCTTGCGTGTGAGAAGCAGCATGGAGCAGGATATGGAAAAGATTTCTCACAAAGTAGCTTGTGATTCAGATGGAAAATGTCAGGTTTTGAAAATTATTAATCTTTGTGCCGCACAAAACTGTCAGCTGTAGGGGCGTTGGGTGTGGGAGGCTCCTGCGGGAGAGCGTTTCCAAATGGGGGTTTTTTTGGGGGCTGTTTTTCTCTTTCCCTTTGTGTTTTTTTTTTGGGGGGGGGATTCTTTTGTTCCTTCCCCCACGGGGGGCTGAGTAAACAGGCAGCTGAGGCTCCTGATGGGGACAGCAGCAGAAGTGACAGAAAGGGAGGTGAGGCGGTGACAGCAGAGTCAGGGGAGCTCTGATTCACTGCAGAGGGAGCTGGAGCAGGGGGGAATAACGGGAATGGGTTAGAAACGGGTAAACAACTGCCTGAGGGACGGTTCTGGGCAGATTTATCCCAGAAATGGGGTAAACAACTGCCCGAGGGATGGTTCTGGGCAGATTTATCCCAGAAATGGGGTAAACAACTGCCCGAGGGATGGTTCTGGGCAGATTTATCCCAGAAATGGGGTAAACAACTGCCTGAGGCACGGTTCTGGGCAGATTTGTCCCAGAAATGGGGTAAACAACTGCCCGAGGGACGGTTCTGGGCAGATTTGTCCCAGAAATGGGGTTGGGGTGGCAGGGAGCCGGGGCTGTCCCAGCTGGCTCTGCCCTGCAGAGTCTGGAGGGGCTCAGCACACTCTGGGCTGGCTTTAGCCAGGAAAAAACGGGGAGAAATTCCAGAAAAGGCCCGTGGGGGAAGCCCTGGCTGTGGAAATGTCCCGGGGGATCAGGAGGAGGCAGCGAGGTTTTCCCTGCGTTCTGAAGCAGGGGGATGGTGGCGTGGGGTGGGGAGGGCTTGGCTTTGCTCTCCCATTTCATGGGGGATATCTGTGCTTCCACTGCTTTATCCAAAGTCACCTGATTGGAAAGGGAAGAGGGAAAGAAGAATTGCAAAGTGTTCCCTTATCCAAGCGATTAACTGGAGGGCACCACAGAAATCCGATCATGTCCTGGTGCAGGAAAGAGCTGACGGGAGCTACAAACACCAGTAAATCCAAAGCCTCACAGGTCTGTAGCAATATCATTTAACAATATGCTTTACTATTTAATTTTAATTGTGTGGAGGTCATGTTTCAGGAGATATTTGCAGCTGAATACCCTGAAAAAAGCACGAAATGAGCAGCCAGAACAGGCTGGGCGTGGAACCCAAAACTGCTCCAGTGCCCAGAGCACAGCTCCCCCTCCTCGGTTTGCCGTGCTTTCAGCTGCTGCAAACACAGCGTTAAAATATTCCTTAAATGCCACTTGTTGCTTTGATGGAATTTACAGAGAGATCTAAAAACAATCTGTGGCTCAGTCTCTCTGCGTGTGTAGAAAACATCAGTTAATTGGATCTTTCCTGTTGTAAGGGACGCTGGGCGCTTCAAAAACTGGACAGAAATCCCAAATTTGTTCCGTAAGAAAAAGCACTATAAAATTTTACATCCCAAACCGTGTTGTTTAACTGCAGATAAAGTTTGTTTCCCCGATCACAATGAAACAAAATTTCAGATTACGAAGATCCATCATTAAATTCAATTTTTGCAAAGTGCAACAAGGACTGGGAATTCCTGCAAATGCAGCCAATACAGGATTTTACAGGAACTGGGAAATCTGATCTCCTTCTCCTCTAAGCTCCTATTCAAATTGGACACTGAGTGTTGGAATTATGTCTATTAATACTTAATGGGCCCAATTTTCTCAGCCAGTCGGAGTTACCTGAAGGAGCAGAAGGAGCTGCAGCATTCCTCAGCCCAGTTTTAATGAGCTCATCAGGGATTTAGGGCTCAGTTGTTGGGAGTTGCACTCTGATGTCTTACTCGGCCACTGAGTGTCCCTAAATTGTAATTCCATCATTTATTATTGCCGTGGTCTCCAGCTCTCAGCACTGGAACAAAGGCCCCGTTTTTGGAGCTTGGTTTCTCACTCAGCCTGGGTGAAATGAAGCTGAATTTCTCTCTGAGCTCCTGTTGTAGGTTTTTTTTTCCAAATGAGCACTTCCATATCGGTGTCTCGGTAATTAAGATTAACTGAACCCAGATCTCATCAGAGACACAACTCTGGGAACAAGGCAGGAATCCACATCAGCAGGTGAAACATGACATTTTCAGTAGGAGAGGAGTTAATGTGGGGAGTCCCCTCCTTGCCTCGCTCATCCATTTCTCCTGGAATTCCGGCAGCCGTGGGAAGGGGTTTGTGGTTGGATTTCAGCCCGGGAGGAGGCTCAGGCTGAGCTCTGTGCTCTGCAGGGCAGGAAATGGGATTTTGGATGGTTCTGGACAGAAATGCTCCGCTCAGGGCTCCTTGGGAGGAGCTGGGTCATTCATGGAGAGGCAGAGGAATAAACCCTCAGCAGGAGGAGGAGTGGGGCAGGGCTGTCACTGGTGTCACCTGGGACACTGAGGGGCTGTGCTGGGGCTGAGGGGGTTCCTGAGGGATGGAGCTTCTCCTTCCCTCTGTTCCTGGTTCTGGATCTGCCCTGGCAGAGATCCCAGCCCCTGATCCATCCCGGGGGCTGTGCTGGAGCTGCTGAGGGTTTCTGAGGGATAGAGCTTCTCCTTCCCTCTGTTGCTGGTTCTGGATCTGCCCTGGCAGAGATCCCAGCCCCTGATCCATCCCGGGGGCTGTGCTGGAACCCAGGAGCTGCTGAGGGTTCCTGAGGGATGAAGCTTCCCTTTCCCCTGTTTCTGGTCCTGGATCTGCTCTGGCAGAGATCCCAGCCCCTGATCCATCCTGGGGGCTGTGCAGGATCTCTGGGGGTTCCTGAGGGATGGAATTTCCTCTTTCCCCTGTTTCTGGTTCTGGATCTGCCCTGGCAGAGATCCCAGCCCCTGATCCATCCCGGGACAGCCCCGGGCTCTCATTTCCTCGGTACCTTTGTAAATAAATAGGAAATAACGGCGGCAGGGCAGTGATTCACTGTAGAGGCTCGTTCCGCGTGTGCTGAAAACGGGGATGTGTGGCAGGGGAGGTTCCTTTCGTGCTGGGAATTGTCCTGGTGCCTGCTCGGGAAGCAGCGATTCCAAGCCCACAATTCCCAGGTTCCAGGCTGTCATTTCCCCCTGGCAGGGGCTGATGTTGGAGTTTGATGCTCAGCGAGGTTGCTGTGCTCGGGAGGAGTTTGAAACTCCTCACACACCCCGTGCTGGGAGACTTTTAGTTCCAGATCCATCTGTTTGGGATGCTGGAGGATCCTTTTTCCCTTTAAAGATTCATATTGCTTGCATACTGCTCGAAGAAAAAAAAAAATCTTAGAAGCTAAATGAATGTATGAACGTGTGAAAGATTCTTCAAGTTTGTAACCCACTTAATATTTAATAAATGTAATGTATCATTTTTATAAATGCCTATAGCTGGGATATAATTAAATTCAGGATCCAGGAGGGATTACAATGGGATGCACATTCATCTCGGTGGCACAGGAAGGGCCAGCAATGTTCTGTCAGCAAATTTATCCTCCTTGGGGAAAATAAATGCCCTCCCCTCCTGCAGCCAGGGCCAGGGTGCTTGGAGGGAATTCCTTTAGTGAATTCCAGGGAACTGGAAGTGTTCATAGGATGGTTCTGAAATTCCCAGAACGGTTCTGACACTCCCAGAACTGTTCTGACACAGAGCCAGAGGAGAGTGAAGGCTGGAATTTGTGGGTGGAGGTGGGATGTGTTAAACTTCCTTCTGTTCTATAGGAATAAAGGTTTTATAGGAATAAAGGTTTTATAGGAATAAAGGTGTGAGGGAGTGAGTGGTGCCAGGGGCACAGGGACTGAGCAAGGACTGGGAGCTTTGGGAGAGGAGATGGGAAAGAAGGAGAAATGAGGACTGGGAGAGAGGAGATGGGAAAGGAGAAATGAGGACTGGGAGAGAGGAGATGGGAAAGGAGAAATGAGAGGAAAAATGGGATTTTTAACCCAGCTAAGCGGGGTTTGTCTGCACCTGGAGATCCCCAGCGTGCTGCTGGGGCGTGAGAATGTCCCAGATTTATTTCCACAACCCGTCGCACGTTCGCTTTTTGGAGTTTTCGCTGCGCAAAATTGCCGGGAGGGATGGATTTTGTCTTCCTCAGCTGGCAGAACAATTTTCCACCTGTCGCCCAAATATTTGATGGGAAGGATTACGGCAGAGCCGCTGGAAGTTTATCCTTTATATCCACGGGAAGCAGGAGGGTCTGGAGAAGTTAATGCGGGATATCAGGGGATGAGATGGAGCTGCAGCACTCGGGGCTCTCAACGGGCTGGGAATTCGGGAGAGAGTGATGGCGATGTGGAACACAGGAATGAGCTGGGAATTCGGGAGAGGGTGATGGAGATGTGGAACACAGGAATGAGCTGGGCTGGGAATTCAGGAGGGAGTGATGGAGATGTGGAACACAGGAATGAGCTGGGCTGGGAATTCAGGAGAGAGTGATGGAGATGTGTAACACAGGAATGAGCTCCCGTGGGTGCTGGGGTTTTACAAAATCCCTGGGGATTTATTGAGGGTTCATTGATTTATTGAGGAGTTCACTGATTTATGGAGGATTTATTGATTTATTGAGGGTTCATGGATTTATTGAGGGGTTCACTGATTTACTGAGGGGTTCATTGGTTTATTGAGGGTTTATTGATTTACTGAGGGGTTCATTGGTTTATTGAGGGTTCACTGATTTACTGAGGGGTTCATTGGTTTATTGAGGGTTCACTGATTTACTGAGGGGTTCATTGGTTTATTGAGGGTTTATTGATTAATTGAGGGTTCATTGATTAATTGAGTGTTCATTGATTTATGGACGTTCTTCCTCATAGGGAAAATGTCAATATCCAGTAAAAAAATCCACTGTATTGTTGGGCAAAGGCATTTAAAGTTCATTAATGAAACTAAATCTGGCTTTGTGCTGTACAGCAGCCGGAAAAAACCCAGGAATTCTGCTAAAAGCACTGAAAAAATGAAAATAAGTGGAGATGAGCGAGCCGGCCTGCGGGAGGGTCCCTGCCCGTGCAGAGGGGGATGGGATGAGCTGGGAGGTGCCTTCGCACCGGGGCTCCGCAGGATTTTTGTGTCTCCTGTTTGGTGTCTGCTAAATTCCCTGTCCTGGGGCTCCACAAATCCTGAGCCAGGGGAAGCAGCAGAGGCACGAAAGGATTTCACGTGGGCAAGAGAATTCCATCAGTTCCTGAGCGACCTCCAGAAAGCTCTCTGCGCGTGGGGCCGGGGTCGTCTGATTAAGCAAATGTAGGCAAATCTCCCCGAGCTGCCTTTCTGACTGGATAATGACTCAAATTTCATCATGGAAACGGTTCCAGGCACGAGGAAACTCTCTCTTCTGGAACAGGCTTTTTGTTTTTCCATCCCCTGCCTTCCCTGGCAAGCTGAGCACACGTGGGAGAGGCACTGGAGTTTATTTGGTGCTGGAGGAAATCCTGACTGCAGGGGTTAAAGTCCAGCAGGATCAGCAGTGCTGGACACATGGAAAGGGAATATGGGGAATATCTGGAACATTGGTCATCTCCAGTCGTGTTTCTGCTCCTGAGTGGAGGGGCTGGGATGTTTCCAGCTGGGAAAAGGCTTTTTCCTTCTGGACTGGGGGCAGAAAACATCCAAAGCAGCAGTGAATAACCCAGTGCTGCTGCCAGGACTTATAAATTCTGGGGGTTTGGGAAAAAGGAAGCAAAGGGGATGAATTCCTGAGCAGGGCAAGGAGGCTGGGGGGAACTGGGAATGTTTTTATGTGGGAAGGGCTCCCGTGCCCCTGATGGAGGAATTGCTTCAGGGCAGTCCCATAAATCAGGGAAAACCCAAACCCCAGGCAGAGAGAAAAACCCAAGCCCCAGGCAGAGAGAAAAAACCCAAACCCCAGGCAGAGACAGAAAATCCCAAACCCCAGGCAGAGAGAAAAACCCAAACCCCAGGCAGAGAGAAAAACCCCAAACCCCAGGCTGAGAGAAAAACCCAAACCCCT
>VZTG01009279.1:8507-32373 GCA_013397845.1 Melanocharis versteri | reverse complement strand
GTGTCCATCATTGCGACAGTTTTGATGCTGTTTTGTGGCAGTTTGACAGTTCTCACACTGCAATTATTTGATTTTTTTTCTCTGTGTGTGTGTGCGCCCTTGCAAAGCCCAACCTGGCAGCTCTGAGGGTGCTCCCAGGGCAAAACCGATCTTAAATAAAATCCAAAGCGGGTTTTTCACGCAGAAAAAGCACTGAAAACGCGAATTCTCCTTCGGTTGCCTTGCAGGAAATGAGAACAGCGAGGCCCTGCCCGAGTCCATCCCCTCGGCCCCGGGGACGCTGCCCCATTTCCTGGAGGAGCCGGACGATTCCTACATCATCAAGAGCAACCCCATCGTGCTGCGCTGCAGGGCCGCGCCCGCCATGCAGATCTTCTTCAAGTGCAACGGCGAGTGGGTGCACCAGAACGAGCACGTGTCCCACGAGAGCCTGGACGAGGCCACAGGTGAGGCAGGAGCTGCTCCCAGGCAGATCCCAGCGGGAATCCCAGCGCTGGCCCCGCCACGGGCTCCGTGGGGAGCTGCGCTTCCTCCGCGGGGAGCTGCGGTTCCTCCGCTGCAGCTTGCAGCAGGAGCTGGAAACAGGGAAACTCCAATTTTTGTGGGATTCCTGTTAGATTGGACCCTGCAGTTTGCCCCCAGATTTTGTGGGATTCCTGCTGGGTTGGACCCTGCAGTTTGCCCCCAGCCCCAGTTTTTAAGGGATTCCTGTTAGATTGGACCCTGCAGTTTGCCCTCAGTTTTTGTGGGATTCCTGTTAGATTGGACCCTGCAGCTTGCCCTCAGTTTTNTAAGGGATTCCTGTTAGATTGGACCCTGCAGTTTGCCCTCAGTTTTTGTGGGATTCCTGTTAGATTGGACCCTGCAGTTTGCCCTCAGTTTTTGTGGGATTCCAGCTGGTTTGAACCCTGCAGTTTGCCCCCAGCCCCAGATTTTGTGGGATTCCTGCTCAGCTGGACTCTGCAGTTTCCCTCCAGCCCCAGTTTTTATGGGATTCCTGCTGGGTTGAACCCTGCAGTTTCCCTCCAGACCCAGTTTTTGTGGGATTCCTGCTGGGTTGGACCCTGCAGTTTGCCCCCAGCCACAGCCAGGGCAGGAATTGGGGTGGGAATGACCCGAGCAGGAGAAATCCACTCCACCAGTGAGTGTGGAGGAGAAGAGAAGGAGCAGGGAGAGATTTGGGAGTGATCAGCAGATTTTATCAGCTCCAAGCGGTGCCTGCAGCTTTTCTCCTTCAGCTGATAAGCATTGCAGACCAATTTAATGCTCTGACTCCACAATTCTGGGCTGTTATTGCTTTCTCCCCTCTCCCCTCCCAGCATTGCTAGGCAACCCCCAGCCTTGGCAGCAGCGCTCTGTGTACAACACCTTCTCCAGCAACACAAGAAATTCCTTTTTTAGAGGCAAAAATGCCATTTAAAAAGAAGTTGCACCTCCTAAAGTAGTGCTTGGCATTCTTTTGAAGTGACACATTCTGAAGAAATTTCGTATTAGAGGGTTTTTTTTTTTGTAAATGCTAATCTGGATGAATTTTAATTTTTACAGTTACCTTTTCAGAAATAATTTAATAGGCATAACCTTTACTTCTAAAGGCACTGCTGAATCAATATGGGAGAAATGTCGTCCCTAAAAGCTTTCCTTCCATATGGTTACAGAAAATCTCTCCGTGAGTGCTGCAATTATGTTTTCTAAGCTTTGGGTTAATAACAGAACAAACCAAGATTGGTAACGTGAGGTGGGGTCTAAACGACATCGGTAACGCTGGGGTTCGAGACACGGAGCAACAGGGTTGGGATCGTGGAATGGTTTGGGTTGGGAGAAACCCTAAAATCCACGTGGTTCCAGCCAGGCTGGGCAGGACCAGCTCCCCTGAGCCCAGAAACGCTGCGGGGTCGGGTTTAGCCCAGGGCTGGAGACACCCCGAGGTCTGGACCCAAAACCCAGCACGGTGCAGGCAGGGCAGCGTCCAGGTGTTCCCGGAGTGCCAGCAGGGTCCTGGGGGCACAGAAACACCCAGGGAGGTGACACTGCAGGGAATTCTCTGCCCATGGTCCGTACCCACAGCCAGGAGCTCAGGGATTTCTGTGGAGCTCCTCCTCAGCCCTCAGGGAGCAGCGGCCCGTGGGGTTTTGGCTTTCATGTGCAGAGCCCTGAGTCCAGTCTGGGGCACAGCCCAGCCTGTCCCCAAGCACAGCCCGGGTCTGCTGCCCTGGGGCTCCAGCTGGGAACAGCTGCACCAGGATCTGTGCCAAAAACGGGGATTCTGGTTCCAGGGGATTCTGAGGCCTCACTGCAGTGAAAGGCTCTGGCTCTCTCCGTCCTTCCACTGCTCGTGTGGGGTCAAAATCCCGAGAGGACGTGCAGAAGTGGTGAAGAACAGCAGCCAGAGCCCCGGAGTGGAGGATCCTCAGTGCTGGGTGGAGGGAAGGGTCTGAGCTCCTGCGGGAGCCCCTGGCAGAGGGGCTGCAGGGCACCCGGGCTGTCCCACGGCAGGGGCTCCCCACGGGCTGCAGGGCACCCGGGCTGTCCCACGGCAGGGGCTCCCCACGGGTGAGCCCTGTCACCGGGATGAGCACGGAGCCCAGCTTTTCATGATGATGGTTTTACAGGAGAGGAATAAAAACCCCAGAGCAGCCCAGGAGTGTCTGAGCCCGAGGAGGAGCAGGACAGGGAGGGTTTTGCAGGACACGTGCTGCTGCCTGGGGATGTCTGGAAGGCTTTGCCTGGAGTGTCCCTGTGGTGGTTTTGCTGCTGTGCCCCAGCTTTTCCTGTTTATTCCCAGGGACTTTGTTCTCTCCGTGCTCTGCCTCACCAAGGGAGAGCCCGAGCTCATGGATGCTGCTGTGATGAAAGTGTGGTAATTAGGGGCTGATTAATTTCCCTCTGCTGCATTTCCTGCACACTCCAGAACCTGCCCGGGTATTTCAGGCTGGGGTTCAGCAGAGGCTCAGCCCTGCTCGCAGAGTTTCCTTGTCTGATAACTGGAAGGATTACAGCAATAACTGCTGTCAGTGTTTTTCTCATTTAAACAAATAAAGCTGACAAATGCCGAAGTTCTCTGCAGCTCCGTTATGTTTAGTACACGGAGAGCAATTATTCATCTGCTGCCAGCCTCGGTCTGTGCAGCTCGAGCATCCAGCAGAGCCCATTAGCATTTCAGTGCCACAGCCAGCACTTGATATTCTGCACGGCTCTACTGTAAAACAAAAGATGATGGTTCTAATTTGCACAATAATTTAAAGGGTTGGGCTCGTGGTGCTTATTGGAGTTATTGGAGTCGCAGGTAAAACGTCGCTGTTGTTTATGAGGTGCCTGGTTTGATTTGCACGGATTTTTCACCGGTGTCACTCCCCATGAGGAGTTTTCCTGGCGTTTCCCGAGGTGCAGAGGGGAGCTGGATGTGTTTGCTGGTGAAATGCGGGGCTGATAAACGGAGAATATTCCTCTCCTCCCAATAGGCTTGCTTTCTGTCGTTGCTCCTAAACAAATGAAAATAGCTGTGCTTTCCCCATAAACAAAGCGTAACTTCCCCCGAAGACCCCGTGCTCTCCAGAGGTCCTGTCCAACCCCAACAATTCCGAGATTCTGCAGTTCTGGATGCATTTATTTTGTCTATGGGTAAATTGGGAGACCTTTAAGAGGACCTGAATTCCTACCTGGCCCATTCTCCAAATGCTGAACCACCAGCTTCCCCAAACCGTGTGCTCTTTGTTTGCCACATTAAATACAGGCTGATTTATAGATTAATTAAACGCCGTGTCAATGAAAGGAAGAGCTGGGCTGGAGAATATTCCACCTTAATAAATCTGGAGCCGTAAATGCCTGAATTCACTGACGCCTGCTCAGAAATTTGCAGCACCCCGGAGCCAAGAAATGGCTTCAGCTTCTCCCAGATTCATCAAGTGATGACTTTTTTTTTTGTTTGGTATCAAAATCCTGTCGTTCCGAGCAGGGGCTGTGCTGGGGCAGCTCCCACACCTCTGTCTCTCTCTGCTGCTTCCCAAAATTCCCAGAGCAGCTCAGGAGTGGAGGGAGCAGGAGCTGGGTGAGTGACTGGGGTCAGCACAGCTCTGGATAATCCAGGGAGGGTTTTCCCCCAGGAAGCTGCTCCTGGTGGGAATGGGATCCCAAAGCCTCAGCCAGGGCAGCCCTGCTCTGCCCCCAGCACTCCGATCCGCTCTGAGGGAACTCGCTGGAGCTTCTTCACTTTAAACCTGTCCAGATCTCTCAGCAAAACGTTTTTATGCCAGAATCCGAGGATTTCTGGCTGGCAGAGCTGGGCTGGTTTCGTTGAGGGGGTGCATTTTCCTGGCAGGGTCTCTGGCAGAGCCTTTGTTCCTGAGGGTTTGTTGTCACCGTGTCAGGAAATAAAGGGAGGCTTTGTAAACAGTTTTGTTAAAAACGGCGTCAACACGGGGGAAAACAAAATGCAAATAAAAGCAGCCAGGAAAGCTGTGTTTGTTTGTGGCAGGGGGAATAAATATTTGAGGGACTGAAGGGATTCTTGAGACAACTTGAGGAGCTGTCAAGGGTTTGTCCCTGTCTTTGGGTTTCATTGTAAGCCAGGCTTAATGAAAAGAAGTAAAAATCCCCTTTTCCTGTTGCTGGAAAAGTGTCAAATATTCTGTATTTTTGTACAGGATTTAAAGCTTGTCTGAGCTTCCCCTTTTGGAGCATCCCCAGTGAACCCTGCCCCTCCTCCTGCCAGAGGAGCACAGTGCCTTCCCAGTGCCTTTGAGGAGTGGCTGCCCAGCTGTTAATGATGCCTGAGATTAAGTGGAAGCCAATTTTTATGGAGTCCAGGTTTAGAATTCTTGCTGCTTTATAAACTCCACAGGCATGAAATACGGCGAGATTGGGTTTGCCTCGGTTTGCAGTGGAGGGGAAATAACTGCCTGGGGACTGTGCCGGAGGAGAGAGGAGGAGGAACAAGGCCTGAATGTTTTCTATTTTCATTTAATGTTTTTCTGACTCTTTCAAATGGTTCCCAGCGCCAGGTTTGGAGCCGGGTTTGGATTGGATTTCCTCTCCCAAGGCTGTCGTGCCGAGGTGGCTGCAGGTCTGGGGAATATCCCGGGGGTGCCACACCAAAGGTGTCAGGGGCTTCTGGAGCTCTGGAATTTACCTTCGGGCTCTGTCTGAGGGAAATGTCCCTGGCCCTGTGCTTGAGGGAGGTTTGCAAGGGCACGGAGATGTCATTTAAAGACATTTTTATTGTACACGGTCGAATCCCAGACAAACATCCTGGGCGAAGGAGGCACCAGGGATGAGGATTCTGAGGGAGGAGCTGCACGGACCCCAGTGTCATTCCTGGGACTCCGTGCATTACGACCTGCTCATCTTACAGAATTTAATTAATGGCACAGCATTATCGTGCGAGTAATTAAGGCTTTGCCCTGGTTGGAAACGGCACTGTTGGTTAAGGGACAGGTTTGGGTCCCTCAGCCTCACCCCGCTGCCTGTCCCTGCTGATTCCCTGCCTCTCCCCGCCCAGGGCTGAAGGTCCGCGAGGTTTCCATCAACGTGACGAGGCAGCAGGTGGAGGATTTCCACGGCCCCGAGGATTACTGGTGCCAGTGCGTGGCCTGGAGCCACCTGGGCACCTCCAAGAGCAGGAAGGCGTCCGTGCGCATCGCTTGTGAGTAAATCCTGCTTTCCTGGGGCTTTGGAGGGGGGGAAACCTGGGTTTGGGGTGAAACGCTGGGTTTGGGGTGAAACGCTGTGTTTGGGGTGAAACGCTGGGTTTGGGGTTAAATGCTGGGTTTGGGGTGAAACGCTGAGTTTGGGGTGAAATGCCAGAGTTCGTGGTCAGGCTCTGTCTGTGCGACTCTCCCTGTGGGACACCCCAGGAACATCACACCGGTGTCAGCAGAGGGAAGAACATCTTCCCTCCTTTCCTGGGACAAACCCGTCCCAAAGAGAGCTGAATCCTCGGGAATCCTGCAGGGCCCTGAGCTGGTGTTGGCTGGGAACGAGCGAGGGAGCTGCTGGCCATGGAGACTTTTAGGGAAAGGGGATGATCTTGCACTCCTCATGTGCTTGGTGTGCTGTGGGGTCGTCACTCACCACCCACAGACCCTGCTGGGAGCTGGAAAAAGGGGAAATGCTCCAGATGCCCCAGAGCCGGAGGGACAGCAAAGGGACAACCCCAAACACAAAACTGTCACTGGGAGCTGCAGAAAGGGGAAACGCTCCAAACCCCACAGCCAGAGGGACAGCAGAGACACAACCCCAAACATGAATCTGTCACTGGGAGCTGCAGAAAGGGGAAATGCTCCAAATGCCCCACAGCCAGAGGGACAGCAGAGACACAACCCCAAACACAAAACTGTCACTGGGAGCTGCTCCAAACCTCACTCCATTCTGACCTTGGAATCAGACCTGGGATGTTTTCCCGACAGAACCAGAACCTGACACCGCCCCTGCCAGCAGGGAATTCAGGGATTGCTTCCCCCAAACCTGTGAGCCCTTTTCCTTTGAACCCCCAGCTCAGATCTCCCCTTTCCTCTCCTGGGAAAGGAGGTGCAGCCTGCAAAGAGCCGGGAGAAATGTTCCCTGGGAGAGGAGGGCAGGAGCACAGGGAGGAGCCCTGAAGGGAGACGTTCCAGGAGGTGTTCCAGCAGTTCCTGACAATATAAAATGGTGTCTTTAAACAGGATAAACATTTAATGGGATAAAACAAACATTTGTCAGAAGTACAAGGACAGTGTAAGGAAACCTTCGTTTCATTAATGGCGGATTTTTTTGTTGGCTGATTCAGTCTGAATGTCTAAATACGTGTAAATTCAATTTTTTATTTCACTGCATTAACTGTCATAACACTGAGCTAATAATTCCCCTGCACTGCCAAGCTGAAAGGACCTTTATCTGAATTGAATTTTTATTGACTTTTCTCCGCGCTGTGATTTCCCAGCCCCACAAAATGGCAATTTGAGCCAGGCTCAGCGTGAGCAGGAGCAGGAGGAGCCGCGTGCTGGGCCTTTTAAACCCCTCGCTGTGGGACCAGTTCTCCTTCCCAGTGCCCCCGAGACCCCATTAACCCCACTCCGCTCTGGAGAGGCTCTTCAGCTCGGCCTGCAGTGTTCTGAGGGTGCCTGGAGGCTTTGTGTGGGAGCCGAGCTCCTCTCTGCCCGTCCCTGGGCTGTTTCTGCTCAAAGCTGGGTGTTTTGATGGGAAAAGCAGCAATTCCGGAGGGTTGAAGTGAAGGGGCTCCTCAGGCTCCTCAGGAACATCCTGGGGTGGGATTTACGGCTCGGGGAGCACCCTGGGAGGATCAGGGATGAGACCCTGCAGGTCCAATCTCTGACAGAACCCAGAACGTTCTCCCAGCGCCTCTGGGATGTGCACTGAGGAGCCGGTGACTTCATTTCATCCCTTTTTTTTTGATTTTGCACTTAAACCCCGGAGTTTCTGAATTGTGAGTCAAGTCCACAGTGCTGCGGCACTTTGTATTTCTCCAAAGAAGCAGGTGAATGTTTCTTTGTGATAGTGGGGAAGGCAGAGCAAAGGGATCCTGCTCCATTTTTCACCCTAATAAAGGCATTTGTAGGCACAGGCGCAGCCCGCCTGTTAATGAATGCCTTTTTAAAGAGAGCACCGGAAAAGAAATTGGTTATCTGAGGGGGAAAAATTCAGCATTAACAGAGAATCACGGAAAGGAGCATGCAGGCACTGTGAGCATCTTGCTGCAGCTCGCAGCTCGCTCAGATAATTCGTAATGCACTTTGGAAAATATCTGGGGAGGCGCTGCAGTGGCAGGGCTCTATTTCACCAGCTGTGAGCAAGGCAGGGAACTGAGTCAGTAAATCCCCTCTGTGGAGCCTGAGACAGAGGGGAGACACCGAGGGCTCCTGATGGAACATCCTCCAGCAGGGAGGCACATCCCTGACGGGCTGCTTTGCTTCCACAGCGAGGAAATCCCGGGGATTCCTGGGCGTGCCTGGGATCCCGTGATCCCAGCTGGATCCAGTTCCCTTCGTGTCTGCTCTGCTCTGCCCAGACACCCAGAGGTGCTGCAGCAGCTCTGGGACATTTCTTATCCCCAGTTATCACCTGGGCAGCACTGTCTGGAGTGGAGCAGTTTGTCCCTGGAGCGGAATCAGGTCTCAGGTTGGACTCGATGATCTCCGAGCTCTTTTCCAACCTGGTTCATTCTGGGATTCTGTGAATTGCTCCCAGCCCCTTCCTCCCTCTCTTGCAGCTCTCAGGGTGAGATCTGAGCAGCACAGGGTATCAGACAGCGCTCGGAGCAGAGCCAGGCTGGATTCACTCGGTTCCGATTCAATTCCAACCCACTCAGCTCGCCCTGGGGATTCCACATTGTTCCCACATTGAGCTCCCCAGCCTTGGGAAGGCTCTGGAGATGGGATGAACCTCGGGGCTGGGGCTCTGGCACGGGCTGTGTCCCACCCAGATGGGTTTGGGGAGCGGAGGAACGGGAACACAGTGGGAGATGATGGGATCCAGGGATCTGGGATGTCCTGGAGCTCTGGGCTGCCCAGTGCCACACTGGGAGCGCCAGGCTCGCTCACCCTGCAGCCCCCGGGGAGCTTTGGGGCAGGGATGCCCATTGGGATGAACTCCAGCATCCAAGGAATGCCAGCGGTGATGAATTCTTGCCTCCAACCCTGCAGATCTCCGGAAGAACTTCGAGCAAGACCCCCAGGGCAAGGAGGTTCCCATCGAGGGGATGATTGTCCTGCACTGCCGGCCCCCCGAGGGCGTCCCCGCGGCCGAGGTGAGGTTTGGGATGGACACAGGGGCACGAGAAAAGCTTTGGGATGGGGGAAGCAAAGGGCTCAGCTCCCATGGGGTGCTGGAGGTGTTGCTCCCAATGCTCTTCTCCCCCAGAACGCTTCAAGTGTCGTTTTTTGATTCGCTAGGTTTTCAAAAACGTGGCCTTTTTATCCAAATTCTGGACTGTTTGCTGAGAAATCCTGGTTTTCAGACAATTTTCGAGTTCTGTGCTTCCAAACTGAAAGCAGATTGTTGCACATTTTCCCAGGAATTACTTTTCTCCTCAAAAAACAAGACAAAGTAAAAGACAAACCTAAAAATATTATGATAAATGGTTGCTGGGGAGAGAAAATCTGCTGCAAGCAATAATTTGGTGGGGTTTGGCTTAGCTTTAAGCAGGCTTTTTGTGATGAGAGCTGGATCTTAACAGGAAAACAACGGGGATGCCTTAAAATGGCAATAACCAGGCTGCTCTCGGAGGGAGAGGTTCGGAGTGGGCCGTGTTTAAAATCCCGAGGAAATGTTGCATTTCTAATTGCACCCTGCAGTTCTCTCCAGCACCTTCTGGGGAACGAGAGCAGCTGCATCACTCAGGAGTTGGTTTTGCCCCTTATCCCCACCGTGGCTGGGGCTGGTAATAATGGAAGGAAGAAAAGGAAAATAAACTCCAGAGAAAAGTGCGCTTTTAGTTAATGAGAAGGGATTGGAGCAGATGTCCCTGGAAATAAAGAGGAGAAGTGCAGAGACACCATCAGTGAAGCAGAAGTGCTGAAGGAGAGGAAAATGAGGCAGAGATGGGCTCAGCGAGTGGCTGGATTTGTATCCAGGTTTCTGGTGTGCTTTACTCTGTCAGTCCAATCTCTGCTCCGACCTTCTCCTCAGCTCTGTGGTATTTTCACTCGTTACCAGGAAAATGGATGTTGCATTGCAGAGAATTGCCAGGATTGTTGAATGCGTGCTCTGGAAAATGGATCTCTTTTGTAGACAAAACAAACCTCCACAGGTGTTAACTCCCCCAATATCCTTGGTCTGTTTGAATTTTACTGAGAATTTTAGAGTTCTTTGAGCTGGCAGCTTTACATTCCCCAATTAAACAGGGAGCCTGTCTTCTATGGAAGGTAGGAATTATGTCCAATGAAAACCTGACATTTTAATTGCTTGCTCCAGATAAAAGTGGTGGAGTTCCCAACGAACCCTGATTTACTGCTGTTGACAGTAAAATTGTTATGGCTGCTAATAAAGCTGGTAAATCTCACCAGGTCAGATTTGCTTTGGCCAATAAAACGTCCCATAAAGGCTGGGGCTAATTCTGGGCTCATCAAGGCAAAGAGTCTGCTGGAAATAATTCAGTGTCTTTAGAAAGTGGGTTAAACCCGTTAAAGCAGCCCTGGCTCCGGGCTGGGGGGATAAACTCAGCTTTATTTCCAAGCTAAAGGACGGCCTGCCCTGGATAAGACATTGAGGAATAACTGAGCCACAAGGGCTCCCTCAGTGATCGTTCCGTGGGTGCTGAGCAGTGCTGAGGGTTTCAAACCCCCCTGCTGGCAGAGAATCCCTGGTTCTGATCCAAGAATTGATTTCATTAGAGTTTGGATGCAGCCCTGGATGGAAACATAAGGCTGGAAATAACTCGGGACAAGGATAAGACATTGATGTTTCATGAGATGCGAAGTGGGCGCTGATTGGGGCATTGTTGGTGTTTGTTCAACCCAAAGAGAAGGGAAACAAGGGGGAAGGAGGCTCCAGCCCCTTCCCTGCTCCTGCCAGAGCCTCTTCCTTGGGGACAATTTGGTTATTCCAAGTGCAGAGCTTCAGGAACAGTGTTAGAGTTTGGTTATTCCAAGTGCAGAGCTTCAGGAACGCTGTTAGAGTTTGGTTATTCCAAGTGCAGAGCTTCAGGAATGCTGTTAGAGTTTGGTTATTCCTAGTGCAGAGATTCAGGAACAGTGTTAGAGTTTGGTTATTCCAAGTGCAGAACTTCAGGAATGCTGTTAGAGTTTGGTTATTCCAAGTGCAGAACTCCAGGAACACTGTTAGAGTTTGGTTATTCCAAGTGAAGAATTTCAGGAACGCTGTTAGAATTTGGTTATTCCTAGTGCAGGGATTCAGGAACGTTGTTAGAGTTTGGTTATTCTGAGTGCAGAGATTCAGGAATGCTGTTTTCCCACAGCCCAAACCCATTCCCCATGCTGGCCAGCCCCCTCATGGCAGGGAAGGGCAGCAGAGCCTCTGAGCATTCCCTGCAGTTCAGACACTGGAGTGAAACCTCAGTTCAGCCCAGCTGTTATGGGAACCAGCCCCATCATCAGGGATAAAAATCTGCTTCCCTGGAATTATTTCTCCTGGACCCCGAAGGTGCTGAAACTCTCTTAAACCTAAGGCCAGAAGTGTTAAAAGTAAACGTTCTTGACCTTCCCCACGGCTCGATGTGGAAATTCCTGCCATCAGCCCTGGAGGTGTGGAAGGCAGGGGTATTTTCTAGTGGTGGCTGGCACGGTTTCCTTGGAATTTCCTCCCCAGGGGGGAGAACCTTTCTTTCCCACTGTTCCTCTCCACATTTCTGGTCACTGCTGAGATCCTCTCACCTGGTGCTGATGTTGCCTTGGCCAGAACGCAGTGAGCAGCTCCCAGCAGCTCCTGGTGCTTGCTAGGAAACCTCTCCTCCTCTCCCAGGGGTGCTGGTGCCATCGTGTGCCCTCGGGGCCACCCCTGGCTGTGCCTTCCTGCAGGAGCAGGAATTTACCTGGGCACCCTCGCTGGGGTGGCACAGGCCAGTGGTGCCTCCCCGTGCTGATCCCATTATTTAGTTATTGATCTCTGGGCTGGGACAGCAGGGATGGATCACACAGGGGTCCAAATCAGAGCTCCCGGGAGGGTTTTTAGGCAGAATTCCTGAAAATGAAGTTTTGTTGGGAGCAGTGTCTGTTCCTGCCATCTGTTCCAGAAGGAGAGAGGCTTCCAGCAGCAGTGGGAATACCCAGATTAAGTTTGCTTTTACACGTGTTCATTTCTGCCCACAACAAGCAGAAAAACAGTTAGGAGAATAAGGATTAAAGGGCTGGAGCCACATTTTGAGCGTGCCTGAAGTGAAAATGGCTTAAAACTCAGCTTGTGTAAATGAATTTCCCATCCGTGGAAGCTTGTGTGACTCTGAAGCTGCTCCGCTCCCACAGTTCAGTTTGGTAAATGGTCTTTAAGCTGAGTAACACACCAGTGAGAGCAAAACCCAGGAATTACAAAGAGGGAGCAGCAAAATTCCAGTTCAGCTCTGCCAGGGCTGCCTGGGGAGCCCCAGACCGGGCTGGGCAAGCTCAGGGTGAAGCTGCTGTGCCCTGGCTCCCTGAGCAGCACATCCCAGAAATAAATCCAGGGGCCCTGAGGCAGGGGCTGGCCAAGGAGCAGCTCCCTGAGCCTGCAGCCCCTTTCCAAGGGTTTGATTGCACTCACGTGGAGCCAAAGTCCCGCTCTTGTGCCTGGAACTCCGTGGGTGTGCTTGGGTTTGGGAACACCAAACCCTCCTGTGGCAGCAGCAGTGGAGAGAACCGAGGTCTCACCTCTTGTTTTACGCTTTCAAATAGTCTGGACAGCCTTAGGGAATGCTGAAACCATTCTGGATCCAGGGACAGGCACCTCCTTCCCGGGTACCACATCCCAGAGCACCTGGCTCTGCTCCTGAAGCTGCTGCTTCTCCTGGGCAGGTCCAGCTCAGCTGCCCTCAGCCTCTCTGCAGCCCCCCTGGATTTATTTCTGCCCCTACAGCCCATCCTGGCTTTATTTCTGCCCCTACAGCCCACCTGGATTTATTTCTGCCCCTACAGCCCATCCTGGCTTTATTTCTGCCCCTACAGCCCATCCTGGATTTATTTCTACCCCTAGAGCCCCCCTGGATTTATTTCTGCCCCTGCCCTCTTTGGGAGCAGGTTTCCCATCTCCAGAGTTCTCTGCAAAGCAGGGAACGAGTCCTTTTTGCACAGCTCTGCTTTGGGAGGGTGCTGGGGCTTTGGGGCACCCTGGGTGCATCAGCACAGCAGTAAGAGAGGAAGAAAACCCAAACCCCGGCGCTGGGCAGGCTGGAAAAGGCTTTTAAATCCTCTTCTCATGCATTTACATAGCAAGCAGAGAGAGCTGGTGAGCAGCTGTGCTCGCAGGCATCAGCACCCAACCCAAATAAATTCAGTTTTTATGAGTTAAGCATCGAAATGAAAAAGAAAACTCAGCATTTAGGCAGAGCAGCTGAAAATCCCCCGCTGTGGCAAATGTTGGTTCAGCTCTGGAGTCTGTGCTGGGCTCGGTGGGACCGGAGCCGTTCTTCCACTGCTGGTGGGAGCTGGGCAGGAGTCAGCTGTGGGTTCCAGCCCCTCCCCAGGGAGAGATTCACGAATTGAGATATTTATGAGATATTATTTATGAGTTGTGTGCCGGAGTTGTGTCCTTTGGCTCGGGCTGTGCTGCTGAGGTGGGGACCTGGCCCTGCAGCCCTGGCTGCAGCCCTGGGGTGTTTCACTCCACAGGAGCTCACGGGAAATAATCCTGATTTTGTCCTTGCTGAAAACGAGGGGGAAGGGAGGGAGGTTCCCTCGGAAACGTGGGCTGGAATGCTGATTTTGCCACAGCTCGGCCTTGCTGGTGAGGGTCTGTCTCCTGCCAGGGCCGGCCTTGCTCAGGGGAATTTCGGGAAGGAATCCCTGAGGGGAAGAGGGGTTTCTGTGCCAGAAGGAGATTTTTGGAGCTGTGCTTGCCAGGGACACAGCACACGGGGCGTTTCCTCCAGGGGCATCACCTGCAGCTCTCCCTTGGGGCCTGCCCTCACACACTGCTCTAGCAGCAGGGAGAAACCTTCACCCACCCCAAACACTGCATTAAGAGCACCGAGTTATTGAGGCAGCACGTTCCTCACCCTCGGGCAGTGCTGGTTTTCGGTGCTTTGCAGCTGTTCCTGGTGGCTGTGTTAATTATTACTCCGCGTTAATTATCACTCTGTCGTTCCCTGTTGGGGAGGATGAGACTAGGAAACCTTATAAATATGATTGCCTGGACAAAGATGCTGAGAATATGAAAACTGTAAGCGAGATTGAAATGAAGGCAAGCTTTGAGATACCAGGCCTCAGTTACTGAACAACTGGAAAACAATGGTGTGGCTGGCTGAAGATAATCCCCTTTTATTGAACAAATACCTTCCGCTTGCAAACAGGTCCAAGGGTCGGGGCAGACCCTGCTAGCTTGGCAGAAAGGGTCCAAAGAGTGGTTTTTTGGGTTTAAAATGTAATGTAGTATGGTAATGTAAGGATTCTCATAGGCTGTATGTAAATGTTGTAGGATTTGTATCTTGCATCGCATTGGTTACTGGAAACTAGAATATTCATCACAGAGGATGATTTAATGTATTGTAAATGAGAACCTGTCTCTCTTTTCTTACTTCTTACTCTCTTTTCTCACTTCTTCTTTACATCTTACTCCTCTCACCCCCTCTTGCCCTGCTGTCTCCCCTGTACCCTCTCTTGCCCTCGTGCCTCTCTCTCACTTTCCTGGCTGCTCTGAGCTGCAGCCAGCAGCTCCAAGCAGGGCCCTTCCACAATAAACTACCTGATCCAAAACCTGCTTCTAGAGATCCCTCATCATTACCTGTCCAGTGCAGAGGTTTCCCTATAGAGATCCCTCATCATTACCTGTCCAGCGCAGAGGTTTCCCTATAGAGATCTCTCATCATTACCTGTCCAGCACAGAGGTTTCCCTACAGAGATCTCATCGTTCCCCATCCAGCACAGAGGTTTCCCTACAGTTCCCTCTGCAGTTCCTCACGGGGCGCTCCCGCTCTGAGCCCCGAGGAGCCTCACGCTGCTTTCAGATGAATTTCAGGGCACGTCCTCAGCCTCTGGCCTGGCAGAAATGGCTCAGCTCAGCCTGGAGGGTGCGAGAGGGGAGCTGCAGGAATGAGGCCCAGCCGAGCCCATTGAGGGCGTGGGGAGCCCCAGCAGAGCTCTGAGCCCCCTCTGTTTGCTCCCCAAGGTCTCCTCTCCGCCCATCCCAGCCCTGATCAGGTTTATCAAGGGGCAGTTGTGCAGCCCAGGCTGCAGGGACAGCCTGCAGCCAGCACCTCAGGTCACCCAGCCAGAGGCAGGGGTTGGGTTTGCTTCCTGTCCATGGAATTCTGACCTTTTCATAGGCACTGCTGCATTCTGTACCGTACAGTACAGAAAAAGAGCTTTTGTGCCGTCTCTTTCTTTCTCCTTTGTTCCTCTCCTCAAGTGAATTTCATGACACATTCTTTCCTTATCTTCTTAGCTGACCTTTCAGTCTTTCTTTAAATAGGTTTTCTCCAGCCTGTGCCCTCTTCAGTTTCTTGAAACTCTTCATGTTTTGGAGGTGGGGGAGAAGACAAAAAAAAAAAAGGCTGGAGCGAGTGGTGTTTGGCACTGGTGCCATGTGAGGAGAGTTTGGGATGTGAAAAGCCCTGGGACCCTTCCCTTGCAGGGTCACAGAGGAGGTGAGAGAGCTCTCACCCCGCTGCTTCTCAGAGCCCTCAGCTCTAAATCCATCCCTCAGGCGCAGTGGAGAACGAGGCTGTGAGTCCCTAAAGGGGTGCAGAGCCCTCACCCCTGAGAAACGCCCACCGTCTGTGATGTTCTGTGTCCCAGCCCTGCCCGTGCGTGGTGCAGAGCTGCTCATTCCCCTTTCCCAGCTGGACAGAGCAGCTTTGGAGGGGTTTCACATCCACAGTGCTGGCAGGGCCCCAGTGACCCCTCAGTGCTCCCCTGAGCTCTGCCAGGGCTTTTCCCCTCTCTGGCCTGAGCTGGAGTCGGTGACAGGAGCGTTTCCCTTGGAGGGAGGAGTGGGGACAGCTCCGTCCTGTCACCCTGTGCAGCTCAGGAGGAATCAGGGGGACTGACAGGTCCTGCAGCAGGCAGCAAATACAATAAATTCCACCCTCCTCGCTGCTTCACTGCTGGTAATTCCTTCCACTGCCTGCTTCCCCCAGCCCCGCGCTGCTGTCAAAGCAGGGCTGAGCTGTAACCTGGAAAATCCTTGGTCAACACCCATTTAATGAAGTTTGGGATAATCTCTGGGCTGTGTGTTCGGCCTTATTAGTGCCTCAGAGTGTAAAATATTAATTCTGTCAGGTACAGGAGCAAAAACAAGTGCTTTAGTCGCTGGTAATCCTTCAGGCTGGGGTGCTGGGGGAGTGTCACTGCTGCCTCCTCCAGCGGTGACAAATGGGCTTCGGATTTCTCAGCTGTCAGGGCTTCTTCCTGTTTCATTCGGTGGGCTTGAAAATCGGGTTTTGAAATGTTCCCTCGATTGGACAGGGAGCTGCCATTCCCAGCTCTGGAGCGAAGCTGCAGGAGTCGTTTTGGGTTTGGTTTCCTGGAGGCCTGGGTGTGATGTGAAATGGGACATCTGAAATCTGCAGGTGTGAGGCCTGTGAAATGGGGCTAAAGCTGCCCCGGGTGGGGGGTTCCTAAATTCTGTCATCACTGCTCTGTCCTGTCCCTCAGAAACGTCACTGTCCTGGCATTAAAGTGCCACATAACCCTGAAACTAGAGAAAAACATTTATAAACCTCAGGCTTGCTAGTAAATAGACCCAAACCCAACCTTGAGCTTGCTGGGCTCTGCTTCTCTTCCCCTGGGCGATGCTGAGGGGCTGGGGACCTGCAGGGAGGAGCTGGGGAGCCAATTCCCACCTGGAAGTGCTGGCATGGAGGGGGGAGCAGCAGCCAGGCCCACTGTGAGGCATCTGAGCTTCGAATTCACCCTAAATCCCTTTCTTACAGCTAAACACTCAGACCAAACCTGATATTTGAGCATTAGCAGCTCTCCCTACCCCTCCTGCCTGCTCTGCTCATGGTGGAGTTTTCACGAGTTTGGGGTTCTTTTTAAATAGTTTGTTTTTGGTTTGGGGTTTGGGTTTCTTTTGTAATAAAAGGGCAGCTGTTGTGCTAAACGATTACTGATAGTTTACTGTTACTGAACTGTTACTGTTGAGTGCTCTGCAGGGGTTTGTGGAATACTCTGAAATATCTTTATCACATAATATATGCATATATTTAAGATTTAAATGTGTTGTATCCAGAGCTGCTTTTTCAAATGTTTAACACCGATTCTGACATTTTAATGGAGTGCTGTCGATGTTCCCAGGAATATCTGCCTGAGCTCCACGGGTTTATTTACCGCCAGGGCTTTTAATGGAAATGTAAAATCATTTCTCTTCTGGGCAGCACACATTCCACGGCGAGCACATCAACACAAGGCGGAACCCACATAAAACTCAAAAGCTGCAAGGACTCCAAAAGCAGCGAGAGCCTGTTTTACATAGGTTTGTGTATTTATGGGGCTGGCACACGCTCACTAAAACGGGCCGTGGCAGGATAATGGGGCTGCAGTAAAACACCCGGGCAAACAGGCTGAGAGTTACAGCCTGCCATGAATCCTGCTGCAGGCAGGGAGCGGGGTGGGATTGCTCAGTGCAAACAGCCTGCATTTGTCCAGGTGCTTATGGATCCTGGCTCTGCAATAGCAATATTTGCCTTGCTTTTAAGGGGTATTAGCTACAAGCACAATAAATGTGTTTCATTTCTCACCGGAGATATTTCACTCTCAGGACCCAGCCCGGGTGTGTGCCACGTCTCCTTTGTGATTGATCTGGTGTTTAGATGGAGATTTTTAGCTGCTTTTAAGAGCTAATTCATGATTTTTATGGTTTCCCATCCAGCAGAGATTGAGAGCTGTCATAGCTCGAACAGGACATGCTGCTCTGGACTGATTTTATAACGAGGTGGCCTAATGACACATCAGCCTCCTTGTTCTATAAAATCTCTGCTCAATTAAAGCTGTTTTGTTTGAGCTGTTTGTGGACAGCACAAAAGCAGTCCCATTTCCCAATTCCATTTATTTTATGTGCTGGTGCACCTTCGGCCACACCTCGCCCTTCCTCTCCTGCTGCTCCAGGTGCTCCTGTTCCGTGATTTATGCTGGCAGCAGGGGAATTTGGGCTGCTTTGAGCTCCAGGGGCGGTCAGGACTCCTCGGGGTCGAGGGCAGAGCTGCTCCTTCAGCCTGGAGCTGCTCCAGCCCTGCCCTCCCACCCCTGGGGTTGCTCCACTGCCACCCCAACGCCCTGCTGGACGCTCTGGACTCTTCCCTGACCCCCACTGCCCCAAATGTGTGACATGTGTCGTTTGTTTTTGGTTTGGTGTCCCTGCACCAGTTACCCCAACCAGCGGCACTTCCAGCCCTGCTCCCATCCCCTCAGCAGCATCTCCAGGTGCCCCTGCTGCTGATTTTGTCCATTCTGCAGCCCTTGGAGGCTCCTCAGTCCCTGCCCTTCTCCCCTTTACTGGACGCAGCCCTTGGCTGAGGGGCTGTGCTGCCTTTCAGGCAGGCAGGGGAGCTGTGCTCGGGGTTTTCTTCCAGCAGAAAAAATGTTTGTTTTCCTTCTGAGATTTGGCTGGTTGTGAATAAATCAATACAGCCAGGAGGTAGCGAGGTCATGAAATAGAAATGCTGGAGCAAAGCACTTCTGAATTAGATTGCTAAACTGAAAAGAAAAAAGAAGGGAGATAACTTTGTAGTTCCCCTGAATAGATAATTCCTTTTTATACAGACATGTGCTCTGGGGCCTCTCTGGGTTTGATGTGCTGCTTTGCAGAGGTGTCTGTCTTCTCTGGCCCTGTTTTCAGAAATGTTTTTAATTTTGAATGCTTGAACATGAAAGGATAAGTTGTGAGACTTTATCATTGTGTTTATAATCACGGGGATGATTGTGTGAGCGAGTCCTGCAGGGATTTGGGAAGTTCACAGTGGTGGAGGTGGGGCCTGAACCAGCTGGAGGCCCCAGCCGTGGTGGCACTGAAATGCTTTAATGGTTTGGGGAATGTTCTGCCTCTGGGGACAGAGATCAACACCTTTTTTAATTGCAAACAGCATCAAAAGAGAAAGCAGGAAGTTGTGAATCTGGTGCCTGTTGCATTTAGTGTTCAGTGACACAGAAAATGTCACACTTCTGTTAACTAACAGTTGTATTTCTGTAGAGTTTGGGGTTAAATATTCCAATGTGTACAAAATGATGATTCTCTAATGAATCTAAAGGATGTTCAATGATGTTTCCAGTTCCTCCCAACCCAGGCCATTCTGTGACTCCTGTAAGATCTCACAGTTCCATTCTTGAATTTCTCCCGTCTGAGGGCTGCTAAAAAAAAGGAACATCATCAGGTATTAATGATCCCCCAGAACAGAGAGAACGGTGAAATTACAGCCCTGGAAGGATTTGGTTTCAATTACTGAAAGCTTCCTGTGATGATTTCCTTATCTCCAAGCATTTCCTATATAAATGTGATCCTGCCTGTCAGGACACCGCGTTGGCAAAACCCTGCAAACATCATCACCAACAGCCTTATCTAAAAAGGGGTTTCCAGTGTCAGGAGAACTTTAATTACTGTCCAAATATCTGCGCACTGAGACCCAGTTTAGAGTGAGATCCACGGATTTCCCTGTATCCTTCAATTTGGAGCTATTTAGCCAAACAAAAGTTGAGGCTTAGCTGCTCACCTGCACTGCTGAGCGTTGTAGGGACAGGGATTTGAGCTGCTGCAGGATCCTTTCTTTCTGCTCACCATGAAATAATTGAAGTCGGGCCATGCGTGTGCTCTGTCCCACAGGGAAACTCCCATCCCAGCCCCACTAATGACCCTCGGGGTTATTAATGCTGATTTGTTCATCATTTGTGCGTGGAGATAGAAAACAGTGCTCCATTTAATGGTAGACACTCCAAAAATAGGAATAAAGATAAACTTATCTGGGATCTGATGATGTCTTTACCAAGCAGACAAGGTACCATTAGCAGTGGCATTTTTAGCAATGGCTCTTTATCCCAGAAATCCAAAATAGCCCGGCTGAGTCAGCTGCTTGCCCACCTCTACCACTATAAATTGATGCACACGTCCAGGCTGTCACCTCTCCGTTTACACCGATTCCAAACCGTATTTTAATTGCATTTTGACTCACCCCCTCCCATGCTGGCCTGCGTTCCCTCCTCTGTTTGTTTGGGATTTCAGAGGGGGCAGAGCTCGGAAGGAGGAGCTGGTGGTGGCCACAGGTGAGGATTTCTCCCCTTGCTGCTGGAGGTTTGTGCAGCAGACCCTCGCTGCCTGCCCTGCAAGGGAAATTACAACCCAGAGATGGGCAGGAGCAGCACTGGAGGTCTCACTGATCCCTCTGGCCACCATCCCCTGAGAGCAGAGACCCCTCCAGCCTCCCCAGCACGGCCCGCGCTGATTTATGGCTCAGCCAGCGTGTCAGATCCCTGTAATGAGATTATGTATTCAATCTAATGAAGGAAAAATATGCTCAGCAGCCCGGTGTGACAGTGCTGTGATTAAAGGATTCGGGAACAGAGTTCCCTCAGTGGATTAATTTTTAAAAATGCAGCAGGTACAGCTGACCTGCTCTGGGTGTTGTGAGGGGCTCCAGAGCAGGATTAATGGTTTGTGATGATAAAATAATGATAACAAAGGCAGGGAGGATGTGTGCAGCCCTTGGGCTTGTGTTAAACCCCCGGAGATCTGTGCTGATGGAGGCTTCCCCTCCTGGTGCGAGTCTCAGGGTGGGGAGGAAGATAGAAGTGTGACTCTGCCACCACAGTGTGTCCCTGGAACAGGGGCACCTGCCCATCCCTGTTTTAATTCCAGCTGGAACACTGAGGCAGACCTCTCCAGCTTGAATTTTTAGGAGCAGGAGCTCCATGTTAGAGGACGGTGAGGAGGTTTTGCTGCTTTTTCACCTGAGAGAGAAAAGCATCAACATAGGCTGTGCTACAAGAGCCCTCTGTGGTGTCGTGAGTCACCTTCCCCATCTCCGAGCCCTGGAGCTTTCCCCTGGCATTGGGAAGGCAGTGATTGTCCCCTGAGGAGGAGCTGGCACTGTCACTGCGTTGTCTGAGGTGTGGCTGTGTCTGGGACCCACCGTGGGGAGGGCACAGGCGCTGTTCAAAGGGCAGCAGAGCAGAGGATAATCCCAAAGCAGGGACAGGAGGCCCTTTGTCTGCTGACCTCCCCAATTAGCACGGTGCCCACAAGGACTGGGAGCTGCCTCGGGTGTTAAATCTGGTTGTAATCTCCAACAAGGTCACCAGAAAGAGCCAAAAATTCAGTCCCAGGCCTTGGGATGTTGGAATGTCCATCGGAGCGACTGCTGAGGAACTCTCAGTGGATGAGTTGGGATAAGCGTTGTTTTTGAGGGAGGAGAGTTCTCTAACTCCCATAATCTGCCCAGGCTGTGGGGTGCTGAGCTGATTTTGCTCTGATAATGCCATAAGCTGGTCTGTGATAATTGCCTTCTGTAACTGGGACGAATTTCTGATGATGCTAATTGGGCTGCTGCCACCCAGCACGGAGGGGCCGGGTTAATCCCTCCCTGCCCCAGAGCTGCAGATCCTGATGTGATCAGCCCTCCCTGGAAACTGAGGGAGGGGGGGTTAATTCTGAGCAGATTGAATTTCAGGGGAGAAAAAACCAGATCTCTTCCTACAAACCTACAGCATTTTATAGCGGGTTTAAAGTCTGGCTCAAGATCATCAGAGTAATTCTTGAAAGGAAAGGGATTTAATTCTGTTACAAGCAGCTATGTGGCCTCCACTGCTGACACGGCGAAGGAAGAGAAATGCTGAGTAGTTTTGGGTTTGCTCTTCAGACACTGCAGTCCAGACCCCACGGCTCATTCCAGTGGGGAGACGTTTTAGGTTCTTTGCTGCTTTTCTTTTCCCTGGTTGCTTTGTGTGTGTTTGTGCGGGGGCTGAAGTTTCCCAAAGGTTACATCCCTGCCAGTGACAAACATCTTTTGTCATCACGACTCCTTTAAATGTATTTTTATCCCATAAATCCATCCCTTGGTTCTCCCTCTCTGAAAGCCTCCATCTGCTGAGGCAGAGCAGGGGGTGGCCTTGGATAAACCTGGTTTTCTTCAGGGGAGGGGGCTGGAACGAGGGGAGCACTGGCAGTGCCATCCTCCCTGACAAATCAGGGTTTGATCTCACGTCCCAACGCTTCAGTGTTTATGTTCCGTCTGTTTAATGTTCTCCCTTCGCTGGGATCATCATTCTTTTAAATGCTCTGCTTTAATGTAAATGTTTTAATGTTTTCTGCTCACCAAACGCTGCATTCCAGACTCAGCAAACACAGGATCGGTGTGTGCTCCCTCCAAGGCTGAGGGTGACAGGAACGGGGACCTTGAACCCCTCTCGCCACCCCAAAAATCCCCGTGACCTGAGGAGAGGCAAAATTTATAAACACACTTGTGAAATAATGAACTCTGGGAATGCTGGCCGTGTTTGTCATTTCTCTGCCCATTTCACTGCACATAAAGCGGGTTCACCATCGAACTCCTGTCACTTGATTTATGCCCCTGCGGCTGCTCCATAATTTAAATTGAATTCCTAATTTCTCTGCTGAAACCCCCTCAGATAATTAGAATTTAGGTTAACTGCAGAAGGGGAACGGAATAGTGAGTGGATTAGTCAGTCGTTCTGTCTTAGACCACAGGAAAAGGGAACACACTCCAAGGGATATTGGCCAGGAAAAGGTTTGGCATGGCTGGATTTAGCACGGCTGCTTGGTCCCTGCTCCCAGGCTTGCCCAGGCTCCTGCAGGCACAGGGAAGTGTCCCCTGGCTGGGAGGGAGGGTCGGACACAGGAGGACAGAGAGATGGCAAAGGCAGCACAGAGCTCAGATCTTCTCCCCATTTTCAGTGTGAAACGTGTGATGTTGAACCTCTCCCTCAGGTAACTCCTCTGTGCACAGACGTGTCAAATCAGGATTTAATTCCATAGCCACCGTGTAGCATGAGGTGGCCCAGACCTGGAGCCTTTTCCAGGTGAGTTTCCAGCCCTTGGCCGGGATGTGCAGGGCTGGATCCGTCCCAGCAAAGCCGGGAGTGCTGCTGTGCAGGGGAATCTGCTGCCTGGCACCAAACGTAATTGGCTTTGATGGTCAGCATTTGCAGATTTGTTTAGGAACTGGAAAATGTACAAATTGCAGCCCATCTGCGCAGAGCTGAGTGCTAATGAATGCCTGCAGCTACCACAGCCATAAGCTCATTACCACAAAGTTCCAAGTCCTTCCACAAGTTGCTAAACAAGGTTATTCATCTGAACGGAGTGGAGAAGGGAGTTTGGCTGCAGGGCACAGCCAGAGCTCCTCCAGGTCTAGAAAAGCTGTTAAATAACCCCCCGTTCTTCGGTCTTTAAATAGAATTTGTTGATTTTATTTCTATTTTTAATTTTGCTCTCCTGTGGCAGCAGCTTGCCATGCCTTAACTATTTTCTGTTAATGTTTCGAGCAGAGAGGCGCCTTGCGGGTGATTCCTGGGCGTGCTGGGAGACGTGGGGTGGTGAACTGGAGAAGATGGATTGGAACTCGTCGTACACAGCATTTCAGGGGGTTTATGGACCGTGGCAGCAAACACTAACGGCCTCTGTTCTCAGGGTGTTTGTGTCAGCTGGGAATCTGTTAGGATGACTCGGCTCTTCCTCTGTGTGCCATGTCAGGCAATTCCATCTTCCTGTTTCTTCTCAAAAAAGTGGAATTAATAATACTTATTGTCTATTTTATAGAACTGGTATTGTCCAAGTGTTTGAACATCCAATGCACGGTGCGGCAGGAGCAATATGTAAAAATATTTCTTATTCTCTCTCGGCTGAGGTTTTAGTCCTTGAGGAAAAATCAGCTTTTCTAAGTAACCAAAGGAAACGTTTCCCTATCCAGTTAATGAGGCCATGAGGTGCCTTTGGCCTCCTCCACGTTCTCCTGTGCTCCTCCCTGCCAGGTGGAGTGGCTGAAGAACGAGGAGCCCATCGATTCCAACCTGGACGAGAACATCGACACCAGGGCCGACCACAACCTCATCATCCGCCAGGCGCGCCTGTCCGACTCGGGCAACTACACCTGCATGGCTGCCAACATCGTGGCCAAGAGGAGGAGCCTGTCAGCCACCGTGGTGGTCTACGGTCAGTGAGAGGGGCCGGGGGGCAGAGCTGGCTGTGCCTGTGCCTTGATCTGTGCTGGTTTTGGGCGCGGCACACGCAGGATCCGCCGGCCGAGCCCTTCCCGCTGGGCTGGGTTTGGGTTTGGTGCTGGGGGCTC